>OY744532.1:95956664-95979164 GCA_963556195.1 Sepiola atlantica
AAAAGTAAGTCGCTTAATTTCGAGGTAGCAATAGCATTAGTTATGTCTTCTTTCCCTTCTTGAGTAGTTTTGCTTTCTTTTTCTAATCGAGTAGCTTTTCTTCTTGTTCTTATCTATTAACTTTGTCTTCTTATCGATAGTTGCGGCTTTTTCTTTTTCTTTTTTAACATATTTCGCCCCAAACAAGGCAGGCCGCCACTGTAGACGTAAGGGGTTACTGAGAATTAGGATGTAGGTTTTGGGTGTCATCCTAAGTTGGGAGCTGTGCAGCGAGATGTCTGTTTACATTAGTTTTAAACTTCTGCATGTCGGTACAGTCGGGGAAACAGGGGCCAGAGAGGGAGTTCAAGGGGCTAGCGGCACAAGGAAAGAAGCTATTGGAATAGAAGGCTCTGCGGCATCTGGGGACTTCCACAGTGAATGGATGAGATCTAGTCGATTGTCGAGTTGGTCTTGTGTATTTACGTCGATGGCCACCAGAGCAGCCAGTTCATCGGAGCACAATCCATTGAAGTATTTGTAAAACAAGCACAATGGATGCAATATTGCGGCGATGAGACAGGGGCTGGAGCTGGGTTGACAGTGAGGGACCTATTAAGTTGGTGACTCTTTTTTGGACGTTTTCTAAGAGGGAGGGAGAGACTAGTAGATGATGCATCATCTTAGATGTGGCAACAATACTCCATGCATGGGCGGATGTATACAGACTTATTAAATACTTATATACTCATTTATTAGCAATGCTTCAAGAAAACTACCATACTCTTTGATTTATCAAGAAATTTATATTTACATTAATACACAGTTAGTGTTTGTGATTAGCATATTATTACCTGGTCTATTATGCACTGGCACGAAACGCTCAAATCAGCTATACGCCAATGCGCTTCCTAACTAAATTAATGCATGTATAGACTATTAGTGAGAACAGTTCACTTTGAGTTACCTCCCTTAGCTCACTGTCATTAAGTCGCAAAAAAAACTAAGCAATCAATAAGTACTGAAGGAGAGAGGGGACAAGGGAGAGAGAGAAAGAAAGAGAGTGGAGTGGAAAAGAAAATGACTGACACATTTTGAGAGAGAAAGGAGATTCAAGGCGAAATCGTTGATTATTACTTTTCTCTTGAGAAATTTCAAAAATCGAAGTTACTAAAACCATAGCAAAATGATAATCGTTTTATTACACTATATTTATGTCTGCAATAATGGATTATACTATTGTTTGTAAACAATTCAACAAAAACGTTGAAAACCCCCCGAATATCTCTATTTATATAAAGTTATGTATGTGCATATATTTATGTATTTGTATGTACATGATTCACTTCGAGACGAATTAACAGATTATCGGTATCCAACATAAACATGAAAGTATAAATAATCCCGCGCAACGATGCACCGGGACAGCTAGTTGAAAATAAACTATATTTGTGATGAATTGGTTTAATACAAGCTATGTATAATCGAAACACAACATTCTTCACAAAGCAGCTTACATTATTATCATTATTATCTTTAATTTCTTAAGTAAAACTTGGTAAATGATAGATTTTGCATTGGCCAGGGTTTCAACTTGAGTTTATTACTCATCATTTTGATGTCGAGAACAAAGAAAATAAAACAACGGCTCTAGAATTTGCACATTGAGTGTTCGGCGTTATTATTAGAAAAAAAATCTGTTTCAGAATAGACGGACTAATTCTAATCCTCAATGTACGCCCAAAGCTGTTGAGATAAATCATATTTTGCAAAACGTAAAAAAAACAGAAGAAAAATAAATCATCAAAAAATAAAAGCGTAATATATTTTTACTATTTATATTTTTCTATTAACTTAGTTTTTTTTTTATTTAAAACAATAGATCTTACCCAATCGGTCGGATTTATATCCACACATCTATCTATCCTTATCACAGCCTTTTCAAATCTATCTATCACTGTCATATATTTCTATCTATCTAGTTCAGTAAGATCTTCTTTTTATCTAACTATATAAAGCTTATCTATCACCCTATTCTTGCCAGTTCCTTTTTCTGCCTCTCTCTCTCTCTCTATTGATCTAGCTATCCGAGTCATATATATATATATATATATATATATATATATATATATATATATATACATTAAACATTTCAAGAATGGAGGGTGCCTAAGATGCAGGGCATAAAACGGAAAGGTACGTAAACGACATCGGTTAAAGTTAAAAGATCAAAAATCGAATTTAAAACTATCAAGATTGATTTTGAAGATAAAAAGAGAGGGGACTATAGTTATAGTTAATATATATACATTCTATATTTTTCTAAAACTTATTAAAACTATCCGAAAATACATTTAATTCATTCACCGTATGACTATGAGAGGCCAGGTCACTAAATCGGTCGGTCTGTCACGCTTAACTTAGATCTGTAACGCTTATGTTCTAAAAGTCATTTTCATCGTCAAACTTGCAGATGGAATGGACGCATTTTTAAGAATATCCTAAATATAATATATAACATTTTAATTAAGTCTTTTATATTTCTCTCAGGCAACGCCGATGGACGGGTCCAGCTAGAATAAAATAATACGCTATTTTTAGTTACTAAGTTCGTTATGACCTTTCACACATGTTACAAAAATGAAATCGCCCGATCAGCAAAGATGATTATTAATCTGATATCGCTAAGGTACACAATTCTGACCTAACCTATTTTAAAATGTATTGTTTAAAAATTAAATTATGTCGCCCCGTTGACTAAAAGAGTATAATTTTTAATAAATACATTTCAAAATGTCACATAAGTTTTATTGATTTAAAGAATATTTACCTGACAATTATTTTTACGATAAAAAGACAGAGAATATTTATTGTTTTAAAAAGAATTCAATTGCTACAATTTTAAATAAATAGAGACTTATTCGTTTTATATATTTAGAGAAAATTTAGTTCACAATGACAATTATTTTTACGAAAGAAGGATTTCTTTTTTCTTAATACTATTGCCTCTGAGAGACATTAATTATTTGAACAGGAATATCATTTTCAATAGTAAATTATACAGATTGTTGTAGAACGTACCGAGGAATTTCCACGGGGTTCAGCTAGTAAAAAAATAAACGACTATGTCATTTTGGCATAACCAAACAAAAAAAAAACTGTTGAGAGATTGCATTTGAAAATTGATAAATAAATATATATATATATATATATATTTTAAAATATATATTTATATATATATATATATATATATATAAATATAACTAATGATAATAGAATTAACGATAAGTGAAGTATCGTAAAGTGATCTATCGCGATACTATTAAGCTCTGACGAGAAGAGTTTTATCTTTGAAAAAAAATGGTTTAAGGATTAATGTAACTCCTTGCATCTGAACTTTCGATGTGATAACATTTGTATTAATTTTATGTAACTTTATGTAATTTTTATGTAATTTTATGCAATAGTTTATCTTCATCTTCCTTTCTTTAAAAATATATTTAAATATATATATATATTTTTTAAAATATATATTTATGTATATATATATATTTAAATATATATATATATATATATATATATATATATATATATATATATATATATTACCGAGGAATTTCCACGGGGTTCAGCTAGTAAAAAATAAATAACTATGTAATTTTGTCATAACCAAACAAAAAACCAACTGTTGAGAGATTGCATTTGCTTCTGCTATTTTTTGCTCGTCACAAAAACGATATATCTCCACGACCGATCAAAACAATAACCGCTGTAGCAGATTGAACAGTTAATAGAATTATATAAAATAGATTCTCTAATCGTGATGCGCCATCACAATAAAAATATTTCGGAAAGCCAAATAAGATTTCAGCTACAATTTTAAAAAAAATGTGATGTATGAGTATAGAAAAGAGTTCCCCAAACTACTGCTACGCATTATCAAAACAACAAAACTCGCCGCCGTTAGAATAATCTGCTAGGATCGCAGATTTGTATCAACCGCAGTGCTACTGTAGCGTTATACCTTAAGAAAAAAGGATCACAGATTAACGCATCCTGAATCAAAATAAAGTTTTGTGGAGCTCCGTTTGTTCGTAGACACTGTTATTGTTGTTATGGTAGTGATCTTGTCTTCCTAGTAGCTTCTGTAGAAAAGTTAACAGCAAAACACACAAAAAGAAATACAATTAAAAAAAAAATCTTTTTCATTTCTTTTACTTCGGAACGTTGTTGCAATGATAATTTACTTAGCGATGGTGTGACACGCTAGCGTGTGTATGCATGCGTATCTCTGGTAGTAGTGAGTTTGCAATGGAGTGCCAAGTGCGCTTGTCGCGTGCATACTTATCGCAAACGCAACACAACTGACTCTCTCTCTCTCCTCTCGCTCTCGCTCTATCTCGCTGTTTATATATTTCTACTCTTTCTATATAACTTCGCGTCTTCGTTCCATTGTTTTGTTCCCGGCTAATTGTTTTTCATTACACATTATCAGCATATTTCGAAATCCCCCGATCTGTATTTTGTTTAAATTCTTGAAATATGTGCTGACGCTGGCAATGTAGTGTTTTTAAAATGTTTCTTCTAGCAGATTATACGAACGGCGTCTCATTACGTAGAAAGATTGAGTCCTGTTGGTTTGATGACGCATAGTAGGACTTTCATCTCTCTATTTTCCACTCCTTTCCGTTAGTGGCGTCTTATTCTTTTTAATAACAAAGGTGTTAAAAGTTATTAAATAATCAAAGCGCTGAATTTATCTGGGGTGTTACAATGCATTCGGCATTTGAATTTTAGTTTTAACTATGCAGTATATATGCATAATAACCCCACTTCTTCCCTCATCTGTCTCAAAGCACGAACACTCTTTCTTGCAGTCCAAAAAAAAGAGGAGGATTTTCTCATGTTATTCGCTACGTATCACTGGCGACATCATATCTATGCCGTCATATCCGGACACGTAGCCTTAAATCTAGTTTTTAATTTTTAATGGAATTTTTTCACTACTCTGTTTTACTTAAAAAATACTGTTTGCTACATTATTATTACACAGCCACATCTAAATGTTGCTATTTTTTTATGAACATAGTTCACCCCAAACAAGGCAGTCGCCACTGTAGACGTAAGGGGCTACTGAGAAAAAAGAAAAGGGGAAAAGGTGGGGGGGGTCAACCTAAATTGGGATCTGCGCAGCGAGATGTCTGTTTTCATTAGTTTTAAATTTCTGCATGTCAGTACTGTCGAGGAAACAAGGAGCAGGGAGGGTGTTCCAGAGGCCAGCAGCACGAGGAAATAGACTATTTGAGTAGAAGGCTCCTCGGCATCTGGGGACTTCCACAGTGAATGAATAGGAATTGGTTGATTGTCGAGTTGGTCTAGTGTATTTACGTTGAGGGGGCACCAGAGTAGCCAATTCATCGGAGTATAATCCATTGAAGTATTTGTAAAACAAGCAGAAGGATGCTACATTGCGACGATGGGACAGGGACTGGAGCTGGGTTGACAGTGAGGGACCTATTAGGTTGGCGACTTATTTTTGGACTTTGTCAAGGAGAGAGAGAGAGTAGTAGATGATGCACCAGCCCAGATGTGACAACAATACTCCATGCATGGTCGGATGGTGGCTTTGTAGAGATACAGGACAATGTCAGGTGTTAGGAGTTTACTAGCACGGTAGAGGAAGCCAACCTTCTTTGCGGCAGCCTTGGCAATGTCTTCAATGTATTTGTTCCAATTCATGTTACCTGTGAAGGTTAGGCCGAGGAGTTTGAATGATGAACTCTCAGGTAGGGTGTTATTTGCCATGAAAATCGGTGGTTGGAGAGGTTTCTATAATATGCGTTTGCTCATTATAATTCGAAGATACATGATATAAAATCGATATACAGATATGATGGTTGAAAAACAGTAACTCCCAAGAATAGGGAGAGTGTATGAAGATTATGAATATGATAACGTCTCTGATAAGAGTATGAAAGCAATGTTCCCTAATGCACCTAATATCTAGCTATTTTTATGATTACAACAAACATTGGTAACCTAAAATCAACAGAATAAAAAAAAATATGGTACTATGCTGCTTAATACAAATGTAATTTTCTCATGGACAAAGTTTTTAAACATTGCTTACTCAATACTGATAAGATCTCCCTTTCTTGTATGAACTACGAAAGAGAGCGGTCATGATCATCATGTTCTTTTTATGAACCGCGGAAGAAAACGGTTGTGATCTTCCTCTTTAATATAGACCACAAATTGAAAGCGGTCGTGATCATTTTCTATTTATAAAACGCGGTCGTGCGAAGAAATTAGGAGCTCATCTTATAACATGAAAATTCACCAGTTCATTATAACAACAAAAACAGATGTGCAAAACAGAGAAATACAATTGATGTCGCACCTACATCGTGTTTCCGATTTAAATTCAAGGATTAGAAATTAGCTTTTCAATAGTTGGACGTGTTTTAGAATAGTAATTTAGTTGTGAATGTAATGCAATAAACAACAGAATAAATCTATGTGGTGAACATTATGAACCGGAAACTTGATCGAGTAAAGAAAATATACTGGACTCATCGTCTCTCTCGTATGTAGTACCTCACTTTGAAAGCGAACACACTGGAACAAAGGTATTTATACGTATCGACCATGGACTATCGGCGTGATTTTCTATCTATCAAAGACGGGCCTAATGGAAGTCGAGAGAAGGTGCTTTAGTATTAGAGGGGCTAAGCTTATTGAGCGATAGAGGTACGTATTGGAAACGATGTTGTTGGAAAAATTTATACCACACAACCAAGATACAGTAGGGAGCACGTTGTTTCCAAGATCAGTATTATAAACGGGGTTGTAGAACAGTCTATTAAGCGATACAGATATAGCGGCAAACACGTCGTTGCTTTGAATACGATGTCATCAGAGTAAAGTATACCACGTAACCAAATTCCAATGGCGAAAACATTATTTCCTAGATCAGTATTGAAAACGGTTTTGTTGGAGAAAGGTCTACCACGTAACAAAGTACCAGTGGTCAGCAAGTCGTTTCCAAGATCAGTGGAGAAAACGGTGTTGTTGGAGAAAAGTCTACCACGTAACAAAGTACCAGTGGTCAGCAAGTCGTTTCCGAGATCAGTGTAGAAAACGGTGTTGTTGGAGAAAAGTCTACCACATAACAAAGTACCAGTGGTCAGCAAGTCGTTTCCGAGATCAGTGTAGAAAACGGTGTTGCTGGAGAAAAGTCTACCCCGTCACAAAGTACCATTGGTCAGCAAGTCGTTTGCGAGATCAGTGTAGAAAACGGTGTTGTTGGAGAAAAGTCTACCACGTAACAAAGTACCAGTGGTCAGCAAGTCGTTTCCGAGATCAGTGTAGAAAACGGTGTTGTTGGAGAAAAGTCTACCACGTAACAAAGTACCAGTGGTCAGCAAGTCGTTTCCGAGATCAGTGTAGAAAACGGTGTTGTTGGAGAAAAGTCTACCACGTAACAAAGTACCAGTGGTCAGCAAGTCGTTTCCGAGATCAGTGTAGAAAACGGTGTTGTTGGAGAAAAGTCTACCACGTAAAACTGTACCAGTGGCCAGCAAGTCGTTTCTGAGATCAGTGTAGAAAACGGTGTTGTTGCGAAAAGTCTACCACGTAAAAAAGTACCAGTGGTCAGAAAGTCGTTTCCGAGATCAGTGTAGCAAACGGTGTTGTTGAAGAAAAGTCTACCACGTAACAAAGTACCAGTGGTCAGAAAGTCGTTTCCAAAATCCGTGTCGAAAACGGTGTTGTTGGAGAAAAGTCTACCACGTAACAAAGTACCAGTGGTCAGCAAGTCGTTTCCGAGATCAGTGTAGAAAACGGTGTTGTTGGAGAAAGGTCTACCACGTAAAAATGTACCAGTGGTCAGAAAGTCGTTTCTGAGATCAGTGTAGAAAACGGTGTTGTTGGAGAAAAGTCTCACGTAACAAAGTACCAGTGGTCAGAAAGTCGTTTCCGAGATCAGTGTAGAAAACGGTGTTGTTGGAGAAAAGTCTACCACGTAACAAAGTACTAGTGGTCAGCAAGTCGTTTCCGAGATCAGTGTAGAAAACGGTGTTGTTGGAGAAAAGTCTACCACGTAACAAAGTACTAGTGGTCAGCAAGTCGTTTCCGAGATCAGTGTAGAAAACGGTGTTGTTGGAGAAAAGTTTACCATGTAACAATGTACCAGTGGTCAGCAAGTCGTTTCCGAGATCAGTGTAGAAAACGGTGTTCTTGGAGAAAAGTCTACCACGTAACAAAGTACCAGTGGTCAGCAAGTCGTTTCCGAGATCAGTGTAGAAAACGGTGTTGTCGGAGAAAAGTCTACGACGTAACAAAGTACCAGTTGTCAGCAAGTCGTTTCCGAGATCAGTGTAGAAAACGGTGTTGTTGGAGAAAAGTCTACCACGTCACAAAGTACCATTGGTCAGCAAGTCGTTTACGAGATCAGTGTAGAAAACGGTGTTGTTGGAGAAAAGTCTACCACGTAACAAAGTACCAGTGGTCAGCAAGTCGTTTCCGAGATCAGTGTAGAAAACGGTGTTCTTGGAGAAAAGTCTACCACGTAACAAAGTACCAGTGGTCAGCAAGTCGTTTCCGAGATCAGTGTAGAAAACGGTGTTGTTGGAGAATAGTCTACCACGTAACAAAGTACCAGTGGTCAGCAAGTCGTTTCCGAGATCAGTGTAGAAAACGGTGTTGTTGGAGAAAAGTCTACCACGTAACAAAGTACCAGTTGTCAGAAAGTCGTTTCCGAGATCAGTGTAGAAAACGGTGTTGTTGGAGAAAAGTTTACCATGTAACAATATACCAGTGGTCAGCAAGTCGTTTCCGAGATCAGTGTAGAAAACGGTGTTCTTGGAGAAAAGTCTACCACGTAACAAAGTACAAGTGGTTTGCAAGTCGTTTCCGAGATCAGTGTAGAAAACGGTGTTCTTGGAGAAAAGTCTACCACGTAACAAAGTACCAGTTGTCAGAAAGTCGTTTCCGAGATCAGTGTAGAAAACGGTGTTGTTGGAGAAAAGTTTACCATGTAACAATATACCAGTGGTCAGCAAGTCGTTTCCGAGATCAGTGTAGAAAACGGTGTTGTCGGAGAAAAGTTTACCACGTAACAAAGTACCAGTGGTCAGCAAGTCGTTTCTCGAGATCAGTGTAGAAAACGGTGTTGTTGGAGAAAAGTCTACCACATAACAAAGTAACAGTGGTCAGCAAGTCGTTTCCGAGATCAGTGTAGAAAACGGTGTTCTTGGAGAAAAGTCTACCACGTAAAAATGTACCAGTGGTCAGAAAGTCGTTTCCGAGATCAGTGTAGAAAACGGTGTTCTTGGAGAAAAGTCTACCACGTAACAAAGTACCAGTGGTCAGCCAGTCGTTTCCGAGATCAGTGTAGAAAACGGTGTTGTTGGAGAATAGTCTACCACGTAACAAAGTACCAGTGGTCAGCAAGTCGTTTCCAAGATCAGTGTAGAAAACGGTGTTGTTGGAGAAAAGTCTACCACGTAACAAAGTACCAGTGGTTAGAAAGTATAAAATGTAACAAAGTTCTCGTGGTAAACACGTTGTTTCCTTCAATATAGACCATCTGCTCATCCTTTTTATCTTTTTCTCTCCCTTGAATTTCAAAAGGGAGATTTGTGTTTTAATGATGGCGATTGGTATACAACACCACATTTATGAAAATATAACTTTCTTTAAGCAAAAGTTGTTTTTTATCGCGTTGTCAAACTAGTTTGCTGATTTGCAAGATTGACTGAGTATAATAACACGTGTGCACAGAAAATAACTTCAACTCCAATAAATATATCAATCTTATTAACGAAGTTTTAAAGCGCTCTTTAATCAAATACTCTGTTCGAACGATTTATCTGATATTCGAACGCGACGATGGAGCACCTCGTTCAGGAAAACTAAATGAAGCAAAACAATGATGAGAAAAGTGATGCCATGGCTACCCAATTCTTCGGATTTAAACCCGATTGGGAATTTATGATCGATTCACAAAGAAAGTCTTGCCAAAACAAACCCACAGATTAGTTGGAAAATGCATTTAAGAAAACTTGTGCACGTCCGCAAATGGAAATTTATTCACAACTCTCCGGAATTTAATAAAGAAGAGAATAATTAATTATAAAATAAGATGTTTAACAAACCTGAGCTGATAAATCTATTAATCACACAAGGAGGGTTAAACCAATTGAAATTCTTGTTTTATTTAATCAAAAATATGATTATTTCCAATACTTTAATATTGTCCGAATACTTTGCACGCACCAACATATCTTGAATGTGTATTATACCTGAACTAGAAAAACCTGTCCTATGACAGTTAAAATGAATTCCCTAAACACAACAGTTTTGCACCACTTTTATGTTTCCTAACGAACATTAAAATCAAGATATAATGCTACTAAAATTTATATCTATAATATGTTTGCTTGATAGCAAATGTCTAAAATGTAATAAGAATAAGAGACCTTAAAAAGAAATTTAAAATTTAAGAAATCTAACTATGAATCAGATTTAAAACAAATCTGAAATATTGGTGATTTTAAAATAAGCGATTGTGACCGTATTATGCCCCCTAACATCCCTTTTAAAATATTCCAAAGAAACTGAAATTCGAGGAATATTTATTAATTAATATATAATAACTTTTTAAATTCAAAAAATCTCGGAGGTATCTGAACATTTACGAAGGGATTCGATCACTTCTTTGCCCCTTTTGAATAAAACTTAATAAAGCTAAATATAGCTCAGAATTGGGCCCCTTACGCTTACAAGTTGTTTTCCTAAATCTATAATAATGGATTAATTCAGTTAAGGGTGGATCCTGTACATATAAATATATAAATATATACATACACTTAATTTATTTAAAAGCCATTTACACCTGACTATAAAAGTACTCGACGGAAGGATACAAAATTGAGCACAGAAACTCTTTGAGCTGCCAACTTTGTGATATAGGCTAAAATGTTACTACTACTACTACTACTACTGTTGATACTACAACAACAACAACAACAACAACTACAACTACTACTATAGGGTGGGCAAAAATAAGGGTCCTATTTTTAAAAATTCATAACTTTTTTATTTATTGATTTAAAAATTTTTTTTTTTTAGAATAAGTAAAGGACCCCTTCCGAAGCAAGCATGAGCCGTATTAGCCCTAAGGAACGTACCCTCATTTAGAAAACATTATTTTTGCTTAAAAAAGTCAAAACAGTGTAAAAAACAATACTTTAGTTTTTGTAAGTTTTAAGAAGTGTTTTTCGGCTAAAATTTGTTTTGTTTATTTCAAAAAATCTCGGAAGGGTCAGTCTACACACACATAAAGTTTGGTGAGTTTAACTTTTATTTTGTGGAAGTTATTCAAATTCAAGTTATTCAAATTTAAAGATGGGATCCTTATTTTGGCCCACCCTGTACTACTACTACTACAAGCAATGTTTAGATTTGTATTAAACTGGGCACGAGTGTGTCATATGGACCCAGAATTGCGTCTACTACTACACTGGTTGGCCGGTAGAATGGATATTCATTAAATACTCCCAAATAAGTCTTGAGATGTGAGTGCTGAATCTTAGAATTAGTTTTGTTTCGTGTTTATGTCTGTGTTCTGTCTTGAAATTACAAGCTATGGGGATGCATTTAATGTTGTCTATGGTGTGATTTGGGAGATGATAATCAATAGCTATTGTGTGGTATGGTTTGTTTGTGATTGTTAAAAAGTAGGAGGATCTCCACAGCCTGTTTCACCGATGTATTGTTTTTGTGCATCTGAGGCACTGTATTAGGTGATACGGATTTGGCCTATCGCAGGTGATAGGGGGCTGTTTAAGTTGGACGTTAATACCTATAGGTGTAAATTCATTGTCGATGGTAGAAGTGTTGGTATCTGGTTTTGTTTCTTGTAGGTGTATTTTGGTGGATGTTTGAAGCGAGGTTGAAAAGGAGAGCCCCCAGACTGATGACGATGAGGTAGCTGCGGTTGATCGGTCAAACAGACAGCGAGTAACGGGATGTGTCTGTGTCGTGACGACGTTGCAAGGAAAAAGTCGCGATATGCGAGCGCGAACCCGGCCCCATGATATTACGAGGCGGGTGTCGGATTATTCAAAATAGACGCTGTTGACGGTAAAAAAAGACGGGTTAAAAAGAGTATTTCTTTTTGCTTGACGGTGGCAGTTTTGGTTGTGAACGCTGCGTCGTTCACATACGTGTTGGACTGTGGTTAGTGAAAAGAACAGAAAAATAATTCCGTCTCACGTTTGTAACTCAGTGGTAGAGCATTCTTTCAACTCTGAGTAGCGAACCAAATACATTTCATTTCAGTTTATTAACTCTCCATTTCAAGTGTAGCAGGGAATATAGGTTCGGATAGTGTTATGTTGAGGGGCGTCAGAGACTGTCAAAATCAGAATACGTATAAAGACCTTTTATTTTAACAAGGAAAGCTCTTAAAATCAAAGCCAGCTTCAATATCGACAGTTTAAACGATATGCTAAAATGTATATCATGTTTGTTTTTATAAAACTAAACAAAATGTTTTTTAAAAAAACCCTCTCCCCTTCCCAACGCATATTTCCACTTTAGCCTATTCGAGGAAGAACGTATATCTCAATTTTATAGAAGGGTCAAGAAAACCCTTTTTCATATAAATCGTAAAATGGCTACCATCCGTATCATCGACCGAACTAATGGATAGTAGAGCATTCACTGTGGATGCCTACCTCTCGCTCTCCCTACTTTGTCTCTCAGTTCTCATTTTCCATGAACCATGTTTCTTTCTTTTCTTTTTTTTTTAACTTAGTTCACCTCCAAATAAGGCAAGTTGCCACTATAGACGTAAGGGGCTATTAAGAATAAGGGTTAAATTAAAGGGGATCATCCTAACTTTTGAGCTGTGCAGCTAAATATTTGTTCTCATTAGCTTTAAATTACTGCATGTCGGTGCAGTCGGGGAAACAGAGAGCAGGGAGGGAGTTCCAAAGGCCGGCAGCTCGAAGAAAAGAAGCTATTGAAGTA
The DNA here is from genome assembly GCA_963556195.1 of Sepiola atlantica. NCBI lineage: Eukaryota > Metazoa > Mollusca > Cephalopoda > Sepiida > Sepiolidae > Sepiola > Sepiola atlantica. The sequence goes on from OY744532.1 coordinate 95,969,682, forward strand.
AAAGGCTCTCCGACATATGGGGACCTCCACAGTGAATGGATGCGATTTATCTGATTCTCAGGTTGGTCGAGTGTATTTACGTCGAGGGGGCACTAGAGCAGCAAGTTCATCGAAGCGCAATCCATTGAAGTACTTGGAAAATAGGCACAAGGATGCAACATTGCGGCGATGGGACAGGAGCTGGAGCTTGGTGGATACCGAGGAACCTATAAAATTAGAGACTCCTTTTTGGACCTTGTCTAAGAGGGAGAGACTAGTGGATGAGGCATCAGCCCAGATGTGAAAACAATATTCCATGCATGGGCAGATGGCGGAGATATAGGATAATGTCACGCGTGAGAAGTTTTCTAGTACGATAAAGAGAGCCCACCTTCTTTACAGTATTCTTGGAAATGTCTTCAATGTATTTGTTTCAATTTATGTTACCTGTGAATGTTAGGCCGAGGAGTTTAATGTTGGACTCCCAGGTAGGGTGTTATTTGCCATGACAATCCGTGGGTGAAGAGGTTTTTTGTAGTTGTTGTAGGGAAAGGAGCTTTGTTTTAGCAGCATTAAATGTTACCGTCAATTTATGATCCCATTCCACTACAAAGTGGAGGACACTTTCTAAAGATTCAGCCATTGCCTCGGATATGTGCGAGTCCGTTTTACCAACATGACGAGATTAGACGCGTAGTCCCGTCAGCAAATATAGCCATCCCAGACACTTTCTGACAAAGTTGGGGGAGGGGCGAAATTGTTGTCTATTGGGTCGGCAGTGAGAAGTATCTGGAGATGATTTAAGTAATTCTTTATTTTTGTTTTTGTTGCTATGTCACTTATAAGGATGCTGGAGGTAAACGTTTAACCATGTCTGATGTTATCCGCCTGATAGTCGAAGGACCCGAATCTTGGACTAACTCACAATGAGACTCTACTATAAGCAGGCGCAAAATACCGGGAACACCCAATTTCTATTTGATGAATGGAGTCCTGGCCATGCAGTACTTACCGGTTGGGCCTCTCGATGCCATATTAGTGGAAACCGATCCAGCTTTTCTTTCTTCAATGCTTTACAACGATACTTTCTTTTAACTCACTCTCTCTGCGTTCTGAACTTAACTTATCTACTTGGTTCCACATATCTTCCAATCCCAACATGATAAGTCATAAAACAAATCATCAGCGTAAACCCAGAACCCTAACTTATAACGTAGATAACTATTATCACATCCCCTTTTGCAACATTATTGGTCCATGTTCCGACCTTCCAGGAGACAACCTAACACGTTGTTTCTGTGCAAAACTGGCATTGGCCCACCACTTTCTATAGATGAATCCTTGGTCACATATTACTCAAACACAACCTGTAAATCCAACTCCCTTAGAGTGCTATGGGAATGAATCTGCGTCTACATCAAGGACGGTTGACGACACACCAATATATGGCAGCATTTCAAAGGACATTAGTGATCAAGATCTTTTTGTCTGTCTGTCTGTCTGTCTTTCGACTTGGAGCACGTGTGCAATGAGGAAAGGAGTGGCTTTTAACGCCTTTAAAACTATGCTGCTATGTTTTCACCACAAATGCTCGGATCCGCACTTATCCCCAATTGAAATTAATCGCTCTATTCCCAGTTAAGCCCTCTTCTTTGATAAGCTACTAGAACTGATTTTCAGGCTAAACCTGAAGTGGAAAACGCACATCAAATCAGTTGCAAAGGTTGCTGGAGAAATGTTTGGATCATTCTACTGCTCCAGAAAGTACCTGACTCCTGATTCAATCCTCTACCTATATGAGAGCGAGATTCTATCCCTAAATAGAGTACGACTGAATTGCAATCCCTTGCCTTCTGTAAAACATTCATAAAAAGAACTTGTCTGGCTACAAACACAGTAACAAAAACATTTCCCCTCTCTCTATGTAGTAAAAAACAAGCGGAACTTCCATGAACAAAATATATGTCCTTAACATCCTGGCTGTGAGACAGGATACCACGCCGACTGCAGCATAGTCGTCGTTGAGTCTAATGTAAACAAATACTTATCGAGCCGCCATCTTGGAAAATCAAGTATTCTTAAGCAATCGTCTACCCATTCCAATCCTCTTTTGACGGCGATATATATATATATATATATATATATATATATATATATATATATATATATATAACTTCTTTGTAATATAGCAGGAAAAATTCTAGCAGAGTGCCCGATTAATCTATATTGAAAACGTACCTATAATAAAAAAACGGAAACGGAAGTGAAAATTTAAGAAGTTAGTAAGCTCTTTTGCTTAGCTTGTTTTACGGCATATCAACCATTTTAGGATCATATAAATGGAAACCCATGTGCATTATACGTACGCATATGTATTTATATTATTATGGTCTCAAATGTTCTATTGCTTTCTGTTGTGAAGTTGTCCAACAGTAAATAATAAATAAAGGAAGTCAAGTCGAGGGTTGGTTTAACAAGTGTATTAACAAAGTAAGAAAGTGACTAGCACTTGGCTAGACAGTTACAAGACTGTGCTTTGTCTTTTCTGTGTCTCTGGTGACTCGCACTATTTATAGTGACAACCGGTGTAGTTTCTCCTGTGTAAGAACGGCCGGTGTAACACTTTCGTATATTGTTAGGAAGATGAATTCATTTCTTTATGTATCTTTAATTTATACGCACGCAACAATTACAGTTTCGATATTTACACACACCATCTATATGTAGATATTAAAAGATATCTTTTTAGCTAATTGAAAATAAATTATGCTAAGAACCTTTTTCCAATTGTTTCAAAGTCAGTTCATGTTAGAACTTATATCATCACCAATAAAATTCTGATTTAATATTCCTTTTAGTTTTCATGAGAACGTTTGACACATTAAAATCAAATTTCAACTTTTTATTAGATGTTCCATGAAAATCTTATATAAATAGAGATTTTGTCCGTGTGTCGTGATTCACACTATTTTAACTGTAATACATACATTGTGAAATTTGTCTCGTTTCGAAATATCAGAGATTTTAACCACTTTTAGGAACGGCGAATATTGCATTAATAGTAAATAATAAATACCCAACAAATAAAGCGAATGCCATGACCGGAAATCGAAACCGAAACCTTAAGATCTTTCCGAGGATCTGCTAACTGATCTCTTTGGACTTTCTCATGAAAAGACTTTAAAACATTATTGTAACAAAATAATTATAGCCTGGGCGTGACGTCATAGAATTATCATGTATATATGTTTCGAGACATGACTTTAAACATAAGTGATTACAAAATATCAATAAATACATTATCAATAACGTCGGAAATTATTTTAATAGTTCAAGACAATTTATTTGCTTTAACTACGCTTTGTATGGAGTTTTTTTTCTTCAAAATATATAATTCTCTCAGCCAAGCAAAAATACACAACCGTAGGGAGCATACCTTTGGTCGTTTGCTAAAAAGCGATCGTTAAAAAATATATAATAAGCTCTGTTATTGTGGGATGCGCATTAAGTCTTTATTCTTGAAATTTGAAACTTGACTGCTATAAACGTGTCTTTTGAATACTATTTACAGTGACGCTTTTCTGAAGGAATCTATAAATTATATATGATAATGTGCATTTCTCTCTCTCTCTCTCTCTCTCTATTTCCCTCCCCCTCTCTCTCTCTCTATATATATATATATATATGATATATGTTTTTATTCTTTCTTCCCTTCCCCCTTCTTCACCTGCTACCCTCTCCCCTCTCTCTATTATCCACTTCCTTCTCCCCTTTATTTTCCTCATCTTCAATGAATGTATTACTTATTTTATCTCATATCACATTATTTTATTTTATTTCTATCTATCTATGTATTTTTTATATTTCTCTCTCTCTCTCTCTTTCTATTTATTTCTCTTTCTTTTCATTCAATTTTATACCATTTTATATTTTATATTTTATATTTTATATATGTTTAACTTTATATTATATTATATTTTTGATTTTTAACGGTTCCTATTCTAACCACGTGACTTTCCAAATTTTAATTTTAATTTTCTTTTCTTGTCTCTTTATTTCATTCTTTCGAAATATGGTATAATGGTAAGATCGGACTTTTATTCCTCCTGATAAGATCTCAGTTTATGACAGCTGTTGATTGATAACATCGGCATGTCAGTGTCGCAGACTTAGTACATGTCTCTGTAAATAAATAAAAAATCATATATAAAAGCTCTATTTGATATTGAGCACTTTTTATATGTCGGGTGTAAATTCTTTAGATTCCTATCCTGTGGATGTTTACCTTGCCTATATATATATATATATAGTGTTATAATGGAATAATTCCAGGAAGAAATCCGGGTAAGAGAGCTCAATGTGGTAAACAGAGCAATAATAACGTAAAATATAATAACACGAAATTACATGATTGTCGATGCAATAATTTATTTCAACCTTGCGGTTTTATTCAAGCATCCAACTTAACAATTACATTTTTGATACTGATCAGTATCAAAAATGTAATTGTTAAGTTGGATGCTTGAATAAAACCGCAAGGTTGAAATAAATTATTGCATCGACAATCATGTAATTTCGTGTTATTATATTTTACGTTATATATATATATATATATATATATATATATATATATATATATATATATATATGCACATATATATATATATATATATATATATATATATATATATGACAAATAAAGAACAGAATAAATCCGACGATATGAGATAACATGGAAAAAAAGAATATCTATAAGTCAAGAATACATCTCAACGTTTTGCATAACTATTAGGGGGGGGGGTTAATAAAGTCCTCGTAACAGTTGGACAAACATTTGACATGTATTCTTGAGTTTTATATTTTTCCTATTCCAGTTTGTCTCATATATATATATATATATATATATATATATATATATATATATATATATCGAATTATTCGTTTCGTTTACTCTTCGATACAATGAATGATGTATCGATTATTTGTCAACTGGGCAAAAGCTGGTGCCAAGGCGTGAGTCTTTTCTGATGAAATAAAATATGAAGCAACGCTATTTTCAAATCAATTCAATTCGTTTGAATGTATCCCATTAGAGCTGAAGTCAGTCATGTTAGCTTGCGAAAAAGTACACATGATAGAAAAGTTCTACAGAGCATGCGCGGTGTTACCGGAAGTCATGAAAGGGGAAAATTAACGCTAAAAATAAGAAAAAGAAAACAACAATAAATGAAAAATTATCAAACAGAAAGCAAAAAGGAGAACAAGAGTCAAAATAAAACTAACAACACGGAAAACACTGCTTAGAGAAAAATTGTAAAGGTTAACAAAATCTTTTTGGAGAAAAATGGCGTCTTAAGAAAATTAACAGCAAAGAAATAAATAAAAGAAACTGGTTGAAAAAGTCAGAATCGAATCGTACAGGTAAAATAGAATTCATGAAAGGAGTGTAAAGAAAAGTGAAACACCTAGAGAGAGACTGAAAACAAGGAAAATGAAGGATATATATTTATGCACAGAATTTATGTAGAAAAACATGAATTATTTGTAAAATGGAAAATAACTAATTATTATATGTTCAAACTTAAATCAATTTAAAACAGATAAAATTATAAAATGTGAAGGAAAAGTACGAAGACAAAGAAAAAAAAGAAAAAGAAATAGAAGAAGATAAAAAAGGAAACCGATAATTAATGTAAAGAAGGGGAGGAATGAGAATTGAAGTCAAGAAGAAGAAGAAGAAGAAGAAGAAGAAAAAGAAGTGAAGTAAAGGAATTAAATAAAAATAAAAAATGAAATAAAGATGAAGACTAAGAAGAATCGAAGTAAAGAAGGAAAAACGAAACAGATTTAAAATAAAAAAGTAGAAGAAGAAAAAGAAATGTACTAAAGACGAAAAAGAGAGAGAATAAAATTGAAGTGGAGAAAGAAGAAAAAGTATTGAAGTATAGAAAGTAAGAAAAATATATAGAATTGAAGTACAGAAGAAGAAGAAGAAAAATGGGAAGAGTAAGATAATTGAAGGGGAAAATATTGAAGTGAAGAAGAAAAAGGTATTGAAGTAAAACTGAAAATAAATAAGACTAAAGGTAAAGAAAGAGAAGAAGAAAATATATATTGAAGGAAAGAAGGAAAAGAAGAAGAAATACCTTAAAGTAAAGAAAGAGAAGAAGAAAAGTTTGAAGTAAAGAAAAATAAGAACACACTATTGAAGTGAAGAAGGAGAAGAAGAAGAGAATTTAAGTAAAGAAAAAGAAGACTCAGAATCTAAAGAATAAACACTATGTATTATTAGTATTAGTAGAAGATGATGAAGAAGAAGAAGAGGAGGAAGAGAAAAAGAAGTAGAATATATAAGTAAAAGCATCTAAATAATACACACTTGACTGAAGATTAACAGGAACGGAAGTAGATATATGAAACAAATTTAAGCATCAAATTATTTAATCATTGTTGTTGGCATCCGTTTGTCTCAGGAGACACTAGTTTTGCATCTCATATTAGTCCATTGTCGAATTGCAACGCCTGTAGTGACTGTGCAAGCTCATCCTGGATCAGCAGGCTCTGTTGCAGTTGCCACAGATGTACGTGGTATCTGGTTGCAAGAGCTCTGTTGCAGCCATCTGTCTTCTGTGTTCTCTCCTCTCTTCACTCCTCTTGTAGCTCTTCTACCATTTAACGATGGACTCCAAGCTTGTTGGGTCGATGTCACCTGACCTTATGTCTGGCTTGCAGACATCCCTATAGCGTAAGACAGGTTTCACTGCTGGTCTGGAGGCGATTTCAAGCTGGCAATATAGAATATCCTTTGGGCCGTTTCCATCGTCCATTCGCGTTGCGTAATCAAGCCATCAGAGAAGTCGTTGGGTGAGCAGAGCGAAAATAACTGTCATAGTTAAACCGAAAGCAGTTGAAAAATAAATAAAAAATAAAGATAAAACGACAACAATGGGAAAGAACGCAAGAAATATTAAAAAAAAACTAAGAAAAAGAACAGAATGAAATAATAGAGTAACGAAGGAGACAAATAATGGTTAACAGAGAATCTGAAGTAAAAGTAATGTAAGAATTGACACTTGACTGAGCAGAAAGCGAAAAAAGAAGATTATGTAGAAGAAAAATGAGAAGAATTATAGAGAAAGTTAGAGACTAAAACGAAAGTATCGACTGAAAAAAAAACGAAGAAAAGAAGAGTTGCAAATATTACATAAAATAAATAACTTAAATAGTAAAATTAATCAGAAAACGAGAAATACTTCCGACAAGGGGGACAACTCTGGTGAACTTAAATCATTTTGTAACGAGTATTTGATCAATGCTACTTTTAAGTTTACACTCGCGTTTGTGCAGGTAGTGCCCTTAACTGTTAATTTATCCAACGAAACTGCGAAACACAGAAAAATCAGAAACTGAAAACAGAGAATTACGCGAATCTCGCTTCGACTGATCGGCTAAAAAATCTCTCATGATATGACGGAGGCTGAATTTATATTATTAATAGGAGAATATCAGTAACAGGACGGGTACAATTAATTACCAGAACAGAACTGGTTTGCACCACTTTTATGTCCCCTTACGAAGATTAAAATCAAAATATAATTCTACTAAACCTTATATCTAGAACTCTAATTAAAACTTTGATGAAAATCTATTAAATTAATTTGGAGTTTTGAAAATGTCTAAAATTGAAGACTTAAGCATGAGGAGGCTTAAGAAGAAATGAAAATTTAGGAAATCTTGATTATTGGTATTCAATGAGTATAGATACATTTTAATGCAAATCTGAAATATTTTAATTTTCAAATGAGAGGTTGTGTACATATTATGCACCATCTTAAAAATCCTCCAAATATACTGACATTTGGGGAATATTTATTAATTGATGTCTAACACTTTTGGTAAATTTTCACTAAAATCTGAGGTATCTGAATTTTAACGAAGGACTATCATCGCCTTTTTTACTCCCTTTTCATAAAACTAGATTAAACTAAATATAGCCCACATTACGACCCATTACAACTAGTAGTTGTGTTTACTAATTCTTAATGATTTTTTTTAGTTTAAGAATATAATCCTGAACATACAAAGATATGAACATATACACATACCTAACTTTATATACATAGAGATAGACGATTCATTGCTTGATTTAGGATCAAAATGTTGTATCTGTTCTGTCCAAAAATTGGTACAATAATATCGTGTGATTAGCGTTCACGTCGACGTCCATAGAATAAAAATACAATCTCTTGCAGGAGTTTTGCCGATAAACCCTAATAACCAGATATATTCTGAAACTACATTAACCAGAGTAGTTATATAAGAAGGTTTCATCCGAACGTTCAGTGGAAAGACAGGAATAAACAACAGATGAAGGATACAGCCGCGGAATTTCCACGGGTCCCGCTAATATGGATAAGTATAAGATAAAAGATGAAGAAAGGAAAGAGAGCGGAAATCGACACAGAAGAAACAAAAATAAAACACGAAGACGACCCCCCCCCCAAAAAAAAACAGAAACGGAAGAGGTCATGTTCATTTCTCATCCTAATTACATGAACCTTTTTATATGTTTCTCAAGATTTATTTTGGGGTTTGTTTGTTGTCCTGCCTCGTTTTTGATTGGCATTTGTGTTTGGAGGATTGGATTGTTTTCCTCGTCTTCGGATGGGGCACCGACCTGGCTTGTCGGAGAGTGAGGGGAAGTTGTATGGAGTTACGAGGAAAGTTCTGGGCCGATTTCACAAGCTTCAGATTTGATCAATATTCCATTTTTAGACAAACCTAGAAGAATGCACTTTGAAACATGATTATATTTCTTATCTATCGCTTTTTCTCTTTCTTTCTTCCCCATCCTTCCTCTTGTCTCTCTTTCTCACCACCATCTCTAATCTCCCTCTTTCTCTCTCTCATATATATATACATATATATATATATATATATATATATATATATATATATATATATATATATATTGATTCATTCCAAGGACCATGCAGAATTAAATCCAAAGTCATAATTTTCATTAAATACTTCAATTTTATAATTTGTTTAATTTCTAATTTTATAATTTTCTTCACACTCTAGTTGATATTTATCATTCAACTCTTATATATATATACTGGTAACCACCATAAGGTAGACGTCATTCGAATCCTGTTTGATTGTTTCCCCAGGAGGTTCCATTTTATTTTGATGCCTTTTCAGTCATGTTAGTTTTCTTCCATGTACTCGAAATTAACATGCTTTTTTTGGAACACTTATTTTTAAATATCCCACTTTTTACTTCCGTTTTTTCTTCCGGCTTTTAAGTCATAAGATTTTGCTACACTTCCAATACACATTTTAATATTCTCTGAAGATTGACAGAAAGGCTTTAATTTTTGTTACCTATCTGCCAAGAAAAACGTGTAAGATTGCAAAACATTAAAGATGAAAACATTGTTTTTATAGATAAGATGTAAACATCCATGTTTAGATAATTATGAAATAATAAATACAACATAT
>OY744532.1:95984164-96056664 GCA_963556195.1 Sepiola atlantica
TAAACGCGTAGATCGAATGGACGTATGTTACGAATATACATTCTTGTTTTTATTTTTGTAATTTGTCAAATATTGCAAATTACAATCAATATTAACGAGCCCCTTGAGACCTTTTACGATGTCGACTTTTCTTGCGGCATAGAGAATAATCATCGATTTAGATTTACTATTGATCTCTTGGGGAATAGTACTATATTAACGACCATTCAATCGGAAAGAAAGATTTGTAATATTTGTTTACGAAAAACCGCACACATACACAACCCCAAATGAAAACATATGTATATACGTATCAATCGTTCTTTTCAATATATATATATATATATATATATATATATATAAGACAATGCGTCTTAAAATAAACAGCTTTTTTTATTTTTAAATTTCCGGCGAACCAACGCCATGTTCAAATATTCAGGGTTCGATGTAAGACCAGAAATGCGGAAAATGAAAATGTCTCTGAAGAGGTGAATATTTTCTAAATAATTTAGATAAAAAAGTGCATTATTGCTAACAGTTTCTAATATTTATGCAATTAAAAAAAATGTATTTTGGTGAATTGTATATTTACGACGAGAAAGACGGAGCAAAGATTCGATCTTATGGAAACCAAAATGCTCGGCTGGATGTCTGTAACAACATTGATCGACTACGTCTGCAATGAGGACATCAGGAGCCGCCACGATATAGCACCGATTTAGGGCAGGATGAAGGAATGGCTGTTCGTATGGTTTGAACTTGTGTCGAGTGCCAACAACGACTCCGTCGCGAAATTGTCATTGCATTAGAAGTTGCCGGGAAGCGACCGAGAGGAAGGCCGTTGATTAGATGAGTAGACACTCTGCACAAAGATCTCTGTAAAACAGACCTTTACCTGGACACAAAAATCCATCATTGCGGACCACACCGTGGCTCAGGAGGAACGCATAAGAAAGAAAAGAAAGAATTTGATTTTTACGCCATATGAACCCTTATTTAATGAGAATGGCTAATAATTATTGTAAACTATTCGAGAGTTTAATGATTCATTTGACAGATAATCATTATTTTCAACTTGCTTTTAGTCTTGATAAGTAGTGACTGTTTCAAGGTAAGCTGTTTCTTCCAAACCACAATATCTTCTGTTATCCGCTCGCTTCAGAGCGAGTTTCTGCTACTGTTCCGGGAGCTAATTTCATTCTATAGAGGCATGCTTGTCCATTGACTTTCAGGAACAGACTGAATGGCGACTGGGAATAGACCACCTGGAAAGACAGGGGACGTTGGGAAAGACCAAATGAACCAATCGGGTCAGCAATCCAGAGTTCATCTAATATATGCCACAGAAAAAAATACAGGAAAATGTCCTCAAGATCCACCGAAAGGGACGGCAAATTATGAATCAAAACGAAACTATTGGAAAACGACGCAGATAGACCAACGGATAGCGAATAAAGAACGATACACTGACTTCCTATGTGTTTGTGGACGGAAATCTAACTCACAAAAAGAAATAAAGATTCATCGATGAAAGATAGGATGTGCTTCTCACCCAATGACTCATAAGCAGCGCTCTGTTATCACAGATAAGACGTCGGAAAACCAAGGCCAGGACGCAACCCACAGTGCCGAGGATATCCATGCAGTTTCGCCAAAGAGTGAGATGAAACTTCCCAGAATAAGTTTCCCACCGGCCAGCAGTTCGGAAGAATGGTGCACGCTTGCCCATACAATAAGCAATGCACTACACAAAGAATTAGATAGAAAGAAATATGATCAACGGTTGAAAAAATGTGGTCATGTTATATACCGTATTTGTATGGCATTGTATGGTGAAAAAGGGAAATCTACTAAACCATCAGTCAAGAAAAACAGACGACAGGGGGAGATGGAAAACTTAAGAAATAAGGTGGCTCTGGGCAAAAAGAATATCACATAGTGATATAATAGAAAGTGTCCACTGTATAACTATCTCTGTGAGAGGGAAAAATGTTTTTATTTATTCAAAATTATTTATGAATTATCTCCCTTGAACCATTTGGATAATTTTGAAATGTTATTTATTAAATCATTTATTTATATTTATTTTATTTATTTATTTACCTATTTATCTTAATTTATTTATTTATTATTTTTTTTCTTCGATATAAGATAACGTTTTCTCACAACAAAGACGTAAGACGCTCAGCCATTAAAAACAAAAACAAAAACAGACGAGACGCTGAATCACCGACACGTTGAAAGTCAGTTTTTAAAAAATTTCATTGAACAGGTAGATTGAAATGCGATTCAGATAATGGGTCCGCACGTCAGTGAGGGAGGCCGATACGCAAAAGAAGCCGTCGAGAGAAAGGCCCTGAAACGGTGCGTACTCTCACCTGATTGTCGTGAAGGCTGAAATGAAGTATTCTTTCAGTAAAAATGCCGAGTATATATATATATATATATATATATATATATATATATATATATACACCAGCCAACAAGGTAAGCTGTTTCTTCCAAACAACAATATCTTCTGTTATCAACTCGCTTCAGAGCGAGTTTCTGCTACTGTTCCGCTATCTAGTTTCATTCTATGACTCATTAAAAAAAGAAAAATAACATGGCGGCTTATAGAATCGGCTATAGCGAGTTCAAGTCAAATAGATGTGCAAACATTCATAAAGTAGTACTAGCACCAATAATACTTAACATAAACACGTGATGGTTCCACAACTATTAAATATTATTGTACCATATTTTTTGCAGATCCATTAAGATGTCTGTGCAATAGAATTTGAAATACTACTTAGTATTCATAATTATTATTTTGTGACAATTCCTCTTTAAATATATAGAGATTATACCAGATGGTTTTAATGTACATGTATTCCTGATATCCTTAATATGTAACCATATTAGTAATCAACGTTCCCCAAAGTACTGTACATAGTTAAAAAAATCACTTATATTGATGCAATAAAGTGGCAATGGCGTTTACACATGTTGATCCAACATGAGTTTTGCATACCATTTAATTCTTGAATGGATCTTGAGCCTAACGACATTGCCTCTTTATATTGTAATTAATAATGTTGTGCTTTTTAATACACGTGATATCACCATGGATTTTTTTAAATAGTAACATTTATTCAATTAATTCTATGACATACAATATCTGCTACATGTCGTGTTTTTATATAAGCAGAGGGCGCCATCAAGCTGACCCTATATTTTTCTAGTGTCCGTGATGCTGTAGATGATAGTGATAATTCTGCTTTTCAAAATCCTTAAATACATTGTGCGCTTATTAGTTTGAAATGAACTGCTAAAACACACGCGACCACATTGATACGGTTCACTGGTTTATTAAAGCACTCCGGTTGTTTTGAGTACCCTGATACAATACGCGGGCAGACGCGTCTGACTCCGACTAATTCCAGATTAAAGAGAACGAGCAAACCAGAAAAAGAACGTCACTTTACTCACATTCGGATATGACGTCACTTTACTCACATTCGGATATGACGTCACTTCACTCACATTCGGATATGACGTCACTTTACTCACATTCGGATATGACGTCACTTCACTCACATTCGGATATGACGTCACTTTACTCACATTCGGATATGACGTCACTTTACTCACATTCGGATATGACGTCACTTTACTCACATTCGGATATGACGTCACTTTACTCACATTCGGATATGACGTCATTTTCTCCCGTCCAAGTTGTGGAAAGACGTACAATTCGTGATCAGATTCACTTACAATATCAAATACTTTTTCAGTATGAAATAACTTTTAAAAGGATTGATATGCCTTAAAAGAGAGAAGTTTGTAATCGATTAAGTTTTACGATTAATCGAACAATTAAAATTAAATCGCTAGCTGGGGATTGACAAATTTAGGGTTCATACATTTCGCAACAGTATTCGTGCGTAAATGACCCCAATGGATCCGCAAACACTTAGAGCTGGGCATATCTGATTACATAGACTACAACGTTATCCATTAGGCTAGTCAATCACCTCTGTCGGCTTTATGATTTTTTTATTTCCAGATTTGTGATAAATAGCTCTATTTTTATGAAAGCACCTGCTTTGATAAGCTTCTAAGACTGACCTTCACCCAAACTTCAAATGGAAGACTTACATCAAATCTGTTTAAAAGGTCGCTGGAAAAATCGTTTGATCCTTCTAAAGCTCCAGAAAGTATCTCACCTCTGACGCAATAATCTACCTGTATATAAGACTAATACGCCCTAAGATGGAGTAGTGTTGTCACATCTGGGGATGCGCCGCACAGGGCCGTGGCCACCGAGAGTTACTACAGGCCGGTTGGCTAGAAAATGACGTCACTGCATTGCGTGTCAAAACAATGGCCGTCGTAATAACAATAAGAAGGCATTTCGACTTCACCATTCACTAAATAATCCATCAAAATTCAGGAAATCAACCAATTTAATGAAATTTTCAGCATTTATTAATTAATGATCACGGAATATAATAAAAAAATACTTCATTATAAAGCTTGGTTAAATGTATTATTTCTTGTAAACAAAAAACACCTTTACTAAAGTTATCCAAAATATCAAAACATGTTGACCATACGATATTGTAAATATTTAAAACAAAGCATTAGAAAACTTTAAAAATTGCATGTAAAAAAAGAAAAGAAAGGAACACGATTCGATTTATCCTGAAACTGATCTTTATTCAATATAAATTTAAAGAAAATAATAATTCTCGATCAAATACGGCAAAAACTGAATTATGAATTACCATTATTTAAACTTCTAACCCAATCAACCGTTAGTAATTCAGACTTTGAAATTTGTTTAAAAATTATACAAAATAAAAAGTTCAATGTTAACTGTTTGTTTAATAATGGAATCACCAACTCCTATCTTGCTATTAAGAGATAGGTACGTGCAAAATCAAAGGTCGATCCCCAAAATGTAAAAACATGTTGACCCTCCCTTCACTTAAAATTCACCAAAATTCAGGAAATCAACTAATTTTAATGAAATTTTCAATATTTATTAATAAACAAGCACAGGAGATATACGGAAACATTTTTTTTTTAAATCTTAGTGAAAATGAATTATTTTTTTACCTTTACTAAACGTATATTTTTATATATATTAAAAAAATCCATCCTTTTTTTCCCTACAAGCTTTTTTCACACAAGATAGGTTGCTAGTCTTTCTCAACTCTATTTATATTTCAATTGTAGATGCTCGACTGAGCTTCAATCTATGCCCCACCTCCGTTTATAAACATTCACGATAAAACTTGTCGAGCTACAACAACGATAAATACATTTTCAATTCTTCGTTTGTGTATCTAAAACTAAACAGAAGTCCATTAACAAAGTTTCTTTCTATAAACTATCCGATTGTAGAACACAATATCACGGGGTTGCTTCCCAGCCGACTACAACATAGTCGTTTCCAAGTCGAATTGTAACAAATTCTTGTTAAGCCGTCCTCTTAAATGATCAAACTTTGCCAAGTTTCAACCATCGTTACCAATCATCACGATGTTGTCTCAACGTCAACTTTACAATCGCATTAACCTTTATCCTCGTGTGACCTTTGGCCCTTGACCCGTTAGTACATAAAACGATCAAATATGTCAAAAATTTATCCGAAATTAATATTAATGGGAGATTTTAAGCCTTTTTTGTTTATAATGAAAAGAAAAGTTAAAGCATGTGTCATTATCTTAAAGCTTTGTTTATTTATTTCAATAAAGCGTTTTGGAAGAGTGATATTTGGAATAGTGATGACGACAACCGGGTAACGGACAAAACGGTTATTTGAGTAACAGTTGGCAGCACAAATAGACGGCTAACGGTGCAATCTGGTTTAGCCTTCCAAATAGTATGTGATAAAAAACTCAATTTAGGCTACAAGCAAGAGTAGGAGAGTAAAAAGTGGACTTTGGGTTTACTTTCGGCAGCTTTGTAACTCGCTTCCCTTATTTTGTCCTTTAGTCCTCACATTTCATGAGCGATGTTTCTGACAAAGGCTAAATAATTGCTGTTTTCTGAGTCGAAATTTATCCATCTAACATTTATCGTTGGTTAGTTTTTGACCTTGAAGTGGTAATTTTTCTTAGCTTCTTATATCAAGTGGCTTCATGCCTTGTCTAGAGCGATTTATATACAAAAAAATGTCTAACGTATCAAATTTTCTGGTAATCCTGTGGAAAGACCCACAGGGCTTAAAATCTAGCAGAGCAATGGAAATTGGGAGTAATTATATATATTAAAGAAAAGTAATTATATATATTAAAGAAATGTAATTATATATATTAAAGAAAAGTAATTATATATATTAAAGAAAAGTAATTATATATATTAAAGAAATGTAATTATATATATTAAAGAAAAGTAATTATATATATTAAAGAAAAGTAATTATATATATTAAAGAAAAGTAATTATATATATTAAAGAAAAGTAATTATGTATATTAAAGAAAAGTAATTATATATATTAAAGAAAAGTAATTATATATATTAAAGAAAAGTAATTATGTATATTAAAGAAAAGTAATTATGTATATTAAAGAAATGTAATTATATATATTAAAGAAAAGTAATCATATATATTAAAGAAAAGTAATCATATATAGTAAAGAAAAGTAATTATATATATTAAAGAAAAGTAATTATATATATTAAAGAAAAGTAATTATATATATTAAAGAAATGTAATTATGTATATTAAAGAAAAGAAATTATATATATTAAAGAAAAGTAATTATATATATTAAAGAAAAGTAATTATATATATTAAAGAAAAGTAATTATATATATTAAAGAAAATTAATCATATATATTAAAGAAAAGTAATTATATATATTAAAGAAAAGTAATTATATATATTAAAGGAAAGTAATAATATATATTAAAGAAAAGTAATTATATATATTAAAGAAAAGTAATAATATATATTAAAGAAAAGTAATTATATATATTAAAAAAATGTAATTATATATATTAAAGAAAAGTAATTATATATATTAAAGAAAAGTAATTATATATATTAAAGAAAGGTAATTATATATATTAAAGAAAAGTAATTATATATATATTAAAGAAAATGAAATTGAAAAGAGAGTACAGGTGTAAGATTAGAAAGATATTGAGATAAAAGGAATATAATAACTGTAATAAAAGGTGTAAAATTTGGAAATTTGGAGACACTGTATAAATATTAGAAAACGTAAATTAGAGCATCGTACCGATGTACGTAAAGATACATTTGGATAAAGATATAAGTGTAAACTAATGTAAATACGGAGCAACGTTAAGTTGTAAGAAAAATGAAATACAAGAGAAACGTAGAGCTGTAAGTAAAGGAATACTGTGAGAAACGTACAAGTTTCAGAAAAGAATAACCCCGAAGAAAAATACGAGTATAAGATATGAAACAATGACAGAAACGCACAGAAGTAATAACAAAAGGAGATTAAGAGCACCATACAGGCGTGAGAAAGGTAAATTGAACACACCATGTAAATATGAGAAACTATAAGTTCAGAAACATACAGGTGAAAAGTAGATTGGAATTAGTAGCATAGCTCATCTGTAAGCAACGTACAGGTGGCAAGAAAAGGCGAATTCAGTGCTAGGCGGGAATTTGTGAATAGGAAAATTGAGCGCAGCCTGCACGTATAATTAATGGAAATTGCAAACAGTGTTGAGGTGAAAGGAAATGGAAATTTGGAGCAACGTGCACTAGTAAGAAAAGTTAAATTAAAATCAACTTTCGGGTGTACAACAATAGACATTGGAAACACGCGTAGCTGTGATAAAATGGAAATTTGAGGCAACTGGCAATAGTAAGAAAAGAGAAATTGAAAGCAACATTCAGGTGTAAGAAAATGAAAACGTCAAGCAACGAACAGTAAATAAAACTTGGGATCAGTCAAGGTGTACGATGAACGTACAGAGAAAAGTAAAGACGTCAAAGTGTAAGACAGAGAAATTAAGAGTAATGCACGGATGTGAGAAAAGGTAAATTAACAACAGCGTGCAGATGTAAGAAAGGGTAAATTGAGAGCAACCTAGCGATGTGAGAAAATGGAAACGTACAGAAATGTAGAGGTTTAGGCACAAAAAATTAGGAGAAACGTACTAGTTCAATAAAACGAAAATTGAAGTCAATACACAGGCTTCAGGAAAAGGAAACCGTCGACTTGAGTGAAACGCGCCGGTATACTAAAAGGGAAAATTGGGACAACGTTCATGGCTCAGAAAATGTTAATTGAAAGTACTATACAAATATAATAAAAAGATGTGGGAGCAACGCACGGGTGTAAGAAAATATCAACTAGGAACTTCGTACAGGTGTATGAAACGAAAAATGGGGAGCGCTGTGCAGGTGATAAGGGAAGTTTAATAAAATTGTCGATGTAATCAAAGCATCTTAGGGAGAAGAACTCGGGAATCTGTACGCAATTTCGAACGGAACGCTTTATTTAATCCGTGGGGTAGATTGCTCTCTTTCTATCAGCCATGACAGGGTAGAAGTCTTAGGTAATTTGCAATTGTATTCTTAGTATCGCCCTCACTGAGGATTGAACCTTCAAGCTCCAAAAGACTGTCACTTAGAACTGATTATAACTTTAGAAATTGATCCGTTACGCCACGGGTACTTTCGAAAGAGTGTTAGTGAATTCAACATTAAATATGCCAGCAAGAGTTGATAAGCTGCGAGAACTGACTTTCACACCAGACTTGAAATCCTTGCATCAAATCTCTTGCTAAGGTAGTTGTAAAAATGGTTGGATCATTCTACCGCTCTAGAAAGTATAGAAATTATTTTTTACCTATATAAGATTCAGATACATCATAAGATGGAGTACTGTTGCCACATTTAGGGAGGTGTCGTTCGGAGCACCCTTTCTTGTCTTGAAAGAGTACAAAACCGACCCCGGGAGTCAGTGGGGAATTAAATTATTTTTTTAGAAATACATTTTATGGATAAGTGTAATGTAAGTATTCATATGCACAAGCCATTCACTGTTTTCTTTGGTGTAAATAGACAGGTGTAGAACTGGGTGATTGGCCCACAAGCCAATCAGAGATCCCACCGTAAGAACAAAAGAATCGTCGGACCATTTCTTCTGGCACACCGCGCATGATATCGATTTACCACATGCGCCTCTGATTGAATTCAGCATTAAACGATCCGGAAAGGATTGATATGTCATTAAATAACACAAGCAAAATAAAGTACGCCAAATGTCACTTGGATATTATTTGAAACCATTTCACAAGACTCTGTAATATATTTTGAATTAAGATATTCGCTTTTTTATTCCCAATGTCTCCACAAGTTTATATTTATGTTGTTGTTCAGAGCGTGATTGATTTGGTTGGTTTAGTGTTACACCATATCAACCTCAGTGGTTACTTTATCGTCGGTTAAAGTTAAAAAAAGAAAGAATAATCATTCTTTGTGATTATTCTGTTTGGTAGAAGGATCTGCTTTTGTTATCATTACTAGCAAATATATGCGTCTTACGATTTTGTTGTCCTGTGATGATTCTTATGATGTGGAACGAACATATTTTACACTATCCCCCTCTAAGGAGGATGCCATCCATTGGGGATGCTATGATAACGAATGAATATAGACTAAATTACCACTCCAATGAGGAAATAATGCTTGGAAAGAAATGTTTCATAACAACAGTACATATACTGTACTACCCCCATATTAAAAAGGAAGTAATGCCTAGGAGGATGGTATTATGAGCACAGGATATATACTAAACTATCACCCCATTAAGCAAAATCACCTGAATTAAAATTTCTTCTTAAGACCCCTGAAGCGAAAGCCTTAAATTTTAAACATTTGCTAAATTAAAAATCATGTAATTGATTTTGATCAAAATTGGAATTTTTCAAGTGTTCTATTTTGAGGCAAGAATTTTGTGATGCCAAAGCCTTCCAACTTCTACCATATTAATCCAGTATCTCTGGCAGACATATCCAACATCTTTGCAAAGTCCATGTCCCTCAAGACTTGTTCCTACTGCTGTCATTGTTTCTTTAATAGTAATGTCCCATGTCTTTATTGGTACGTTCTTCCCTATCAAATTAGGTTTCTAAATATAAGGTATAAGAAGCACAACCGGCGTTGACTAGGAATGGATGATGTCGCACTGTATTCCTACTCCTAGATCTAAACAGTATAATACCATTTTGATTATTTTTTATTTCTGTAATTTTAAATTTTAATGTTATTAATAAAATAAAATAACGTAAAATTTCGCCTTTTCTGTTTAAGGATGACCGATTCGAAAGTAAATCCTATGATATTATCGTAAAAGAACACAATATAAAATTAGTAAAATCATTGGATTTCCCGAAAAACTTTACTTCAGAAAAGTTCGGTTTGATATTGTTATAGGATATCGTTTTCAATCAACGATCGGTTAATTCTGTACATAAAAAAATATAAACGTATACACATCCCTAACTTTATGAAGATATATATTCCGAAAAATTGAAGAATTATATAAAAACAATCTTGCATTGTAAAATCTTATAATTTTTAATTCCAACACAATTGGTTGTTGCTATATCACTCTTCGCCGCTTGCTGTGAATACTCGCCGACTTGGTATTTACAAAGTTCAATTCCTCCTAAATTCTGAGCTGATTTCTAGTGGCCAACAGGTAACTCTTCTGACTTGCGAATCAGTGGCGATTTGTGGTTGGAGTTCGCGCCCATCGATTGTCGGGAATAAGCTTCCTGCACTGTGGATTACATAAGCATGAAACATCGATGTCTGCAGGTAATAAATAATTAATATATATATATATATATATATATATATATATATATATATATAGTAAGCAATGAAAATATATATGGCAATTAAGCTACACAAAGGCTCCCGCGTTTCATTCCCTGTGTAGCTTAATTGCCATATATATTTTCATTGCTTACTACCTAGCTCTACTTACATATCGAGCACTGTTGAAGTAAATACTGAAAACTGATACATAAAAATTATATCTCCTTATAATATTTTATGTGGATACATTAAGTACTGATATATATATATATATATATATATATATATATATAAACTAATTGAGAATTAAAAGCCTTTACAATGCTAGAATTTTTACCATTAATCTTAAATCTCTTTGAATATAATCCTTTCTTCAGATATGGCTAAAATGCTATCAAGTTTTTATTTCTTTCTGACATTTTGTTTTTAAGTCTGCATGATGATGTGTCGGTTTGTAATTCAAATCTTAGGTTTGTAAATGCGATGTATGCAGCAATCCAGGGTATGAAAATAGATGTTGTTCACTTAGAAACACTGCTAAGTTTGAAATATTAAAATAATAAAAAAATAGAAGGTGTTTCAATGCAATTCTTTTAAATCTTAAATTTTCGAAATATAATTTCTTCTTTAGAAATGACCAGAATTTCTTTCTTCTTCTAATATGTTTCTATAAACATGTGCGATGATCTGTAGGTTAGTAATTCTAATCCCGTGAACAACATGCATATGGTATGCTGGGATATATATATATATATATATATATATATATATATATATATATATATATATATATATATATATTTCATATATCCACATGAAATTTTATAAAGAGATATAATTTCTTATGTATCAATTTTCGGTATTTACTTCAACAGTGCTCGATACGTAAGTAGAGCTAGGTAGTAAGCTACGAAAATATATTTATGGCAATTTTAGCCTGAAGATTTCTTCCGGGGATGAAACGCGGGAGCCTCTGTGTAGCTTAATTGCCATAAATATATTTTCATTGCTTACTATACATTTATATATATATATATATATTTATATGTATATATATTTATATATGTATATATATATATACATTATAAAAAAATATATATTTATATATGTATATATATATATATAAATTATAAAATCATCCAAGATATTTATTATTTTAATAAATTATCATATATATATATATATATATATATATATATATATATATATACAGGGTGATTTATAAGTCACTTAGCTATTCATTTTTGAAATTTCAAAGTTAAAAAATACGGTAATACAAAACAGAAAGTTTATTCAACAAATTCATTCATGGGAGTTAAAAATTACAGCAGATTTCCAAAATCCCCACCTTCGTCTTGCATGCATAGCTCCATTCTTTTTTCGAAGGAATTTACGACTCTTTGTAGCATATTTGATTGATTATGAAATAAATATATATAGAAACAAATATATAAACGAACAAATTTAGAATAACAAATAGCAGTAATTAGAGAGTAAGATAACAATTATCAAAAGTTGATAGTATGTTTGTGCTTCATATGGTAATCATTTTAAATAGCTAAGTGAAGTGACTTATGAATCACCCTGTATATTATAAAGTCATCCAAAATATTTTTTTAGAATCGAGTCGATTAATATAATACAATAATGTATAGGTATGCATACATGCGCATAGATTCAGATACACTATTTATATTATTGTACAGGCATAATGTATATATATATATATATATATATATATATATATATATATATATATATATATAAATGTAGGGAAATGAATAGATAAATAGATAGATAGATAGATAAATAGATAGATAGATAGATAGATGAAGAGAGAGAGAGAGAGAGAGAGTGAGAGAGGGAGAGAAAGAGAAAATGAAAGAGAAAGAGCTAGAGCTGGATTGGGAAGAGGATGAAGGGACAATTTGTGTCTTAAATATAAATATTCCTAATTATTTACAGGAAGCACAGAAGAAAAATGCCTAAGGCGAATACTGTGTTCAAACTCTATTAAAGCCATACTTTCGACGCATGCTTTTTTTTTTCAATAATAGAATAATCCTTGATGGCGAAAAAAAAACAGATAAACATCTTCGCTGCTACAATTTGAATTCAAAGTAACACACCTAAGCCTCAACCTTCAGCACTATTTATATCATGTACGACCCAGTCTCTAGTTAGGAACGCTGCGGATGAATAGCGGATAGTTTTACCTCGTCTTTTAAATGTTATATTTTTCTTCATACTACTACTACTATTACTACTAATACTACTATTAATAATAATAATCATAGTAAATGTAACAATTAAAGCTAATCGCCCAGGCAGACATGGCGATCAAAGACTATACAAATATCTGTTTCTATGATGTAGTGACAGTTCAATGGTTATAGCATTCAGGTTCGTCGAAAAATATTCCATTTAATGTATATATATATATATATATATATATATATATATATATATATATATATATGGCCACCCGCACACATATATACACATATATACATATATATATATGTATATATATATATATATATATATATATATATATATATATATATATGGACACCCGCGCGCACACACACACAAACACATACACATATATATATATATATATAGAGAGAGAGAGAGAAAGAGAGAGAGAGAGAGAGAGAGTCTGAATTACTTACAAGAGAGTTTGAATTACCTACTAGACACTATATTCAAGTGCCTTCGGTCTCTCTGTACAAGGGTTTGCCAGGACAACGTGGATACTTCACCTTACAAGTAAACCCTGACCAAATATTCAAAATAACGTAGGATTCGAAGCCCAAATAAGATCCCCTCAACATTGCAATACTCTGTCTCATACAAAGAATGGTGCACCTTCTCCGAGTAATGCTACCTAAAGTAACAGCACTTAGCTGGATACTCCACCAGACAAGATGAATTCTTGTCCTGAAATCTCGTAAGACCAATAAACCACAAGAAATATATACTATAACATAGTAAATTGGCAAATTGGGGATAGGAAAATTAACGTTATCAATTTCTTTAGAAACTCAACGTTTTACAGGTAAAGAGAACTTTAATTGAATATTCGAATATCTATGTATCTCATATAGAGATCAAGGGTTATCCCCAGGGACAGGCCCCTTGATTTCTGAGAACTTCGACCAAAATAAAATGAAACAAAAATGAGAGAAATATATATTCAAGCAGACTTCAGTAACATGCCGACTCAAAACATTTCCATCCTTGCTGTTTCGTAATGTGGTCGTCGCCTCCCCATCACCGAAACACTAATTGATACTAGCGCATAAACCTATCAACAATCAGGCTTCATACTAGAGTGGGAATGAAATCTTCAAATGTTTTAAAAACGTTTTTAAACCAACATTCATAATAAATTCATTATTTATGATTTGTACCACCATCATCACGTGCCCGATGACGACTGATGCGAGTCGAAAATACTTCCATGTATCGCCGGTTCCTGAACGCAATGAAACACAGCACCAAATCGGTGGTCAGACAGTGAGAAACGAGAGAAGCTTCTATTCAGTAAATCAAAGGCTTTACAAACAAAATGTGTTTTCATGCTGAGGTGACAGTTCTTTCATACTCTTCTTGAGGCAATTCTTCGAATGCATGACGTTTGACCTGGTGCAGAATTCACTCTGGGTGGGTTGATGAGGAGGTTTTTATGGAATATTGAATTCACAAGCTTGTATATCAAGGAACATGACGACGTTAGTTTTGCATTTTATAGCAAGGGGGTATCAAAAACCTTGATAGCAACAAAGCAACTGACGCTGACACCATTCTAATAATTGTGCTTGAAAAGCTGCAACCGGAACTAGCTCTCATTTTTACAAAGTTGTTCAATCGTTGCTTAAAAGAGAAATGCTTCCTAATACCTTGAAACACTTTGCCAGTCTGCCCAGTGTGTAAAAGTACCGGAGATCGGTCTTCTGCTTCTTCGTATAGACCAATCACTCGCATGTGCGTCATGATTAATTTGTTTGGATCTGTAATAAATCAAGAAGTCATCATTCACCTCGGGAAAACAGCCTATTTAGTGACAAGGGATATTGATTTCGCCCTGCAAGATTAACAGCTGATGTGCTGACTGTAATATGACACAGACAATTGTTTAATCATTCTATCGTTCAAAAAATTGACGAAATCCTCTACCTGTATAAAAGCAAAATAGCCTTAAGATGAAGTACTGTTGCCAAATCTGAGGTAGTTCCGGTTAGAGCACCTTTTCTTACCTTGACAGAGTAAAAAATCGACTTCGAAATAAAGTAGGCGATGTCCATTTCCTCTCTTTACTACCCTTTTCTCACAGAAAAGACGTTGCTAGTCTTTTTCTACTCAATCCTTATTCTAATAGCAGATGCTCGACTGAGCTTCAATCTATGTCTCCTCCTGTAAAACATTCACAACAAAAACGCGTCTCCCTGCAACCACTGTCAATAAATCCCCTTTCTCATTTTGTGTACCTTGAACTAAACGGAACTCATGAGCAAATGTTATTTCGTAGAACCGCCCGTATGTGGAACACAATACTACAGGACTGCTTCGCTAGCTGACTACATCATTCCCGTTTTCAGGTCCAATGTAAACAAATGCTTGTTGAGCCGTCCTCTTAAATTATCAATTTTTGACCAGTAACCTCCATAGTTACTAATCGTTACTGTTTTTCACCGGCCACATATGAAACTCAACAACCTTTATCTTCGAGTGGTGATTCGTATGTAAAAATAGCCAATCTACTACACACAGCGGCTGGTATTTCCAAATTTTTACACATCTGGTAGTGACCAGGTTTACCGTCTTTTAATTACGATGGTCTAATGAGAACCGTTATGTCAACGTGATTATGCCGGATACTTTATCAGTCAAGGCGCGAAATCGGCGCCTAGAGAACTAGTATGAAGATATACAATGTTTCTGCTGCTAGCAGTGGGCGTTGAGCCCCGCGTTTATCTGATCGGAGATCAAAAGCCCCTGTGAGACATCGTTATAGCATTTGTTTTTGTTGCCACATGGCTGAGCCGATCTATATGTAGTCAAGTCCCTGTGAAATTTTGTTCCAGCATTTGTGGTTGTTGCAACTTGGTTGAGGCGGTCGATATGGTGTTAAATGCCCGTGAAACATTGTTCCAGCATCTGTAGCTTTTTCCACATCGTTGAGACAGTTTATATGAAGTTAAATCTTTGTGAAACATTGTTTCAATATTTTTAGTTTTGCTACTTTATTAGGCGGTTTATACATAGTCAGATCTCCATGAAACATTGTTTCAATATTTTTAGTTGTTGCTACTTGGATTAGACGGTTTATACATAGTCAGATCTCCGTGAAACATTATTCCAGCATTTGTAATTGTTGCCGTTTTGTTGAGCCAGTTATATGTAGTCAAGTCCCTTTAAACCATTGTACACGCATTTGTGGTTTTTGCTACATATGAGGCGGTTTATATGTAGTTGCCCCTATGAAACATAGTTCTATACATTTCAGGTTGAGGCGGTTTACATGTAGTCAAGTCCCCGTGAAACATTGTTTCAGCATTCGTGTCTGTTTCCACTTCATTGAACCAGTTTATATTAAGTATAGTTTCTGTGGAACATTGTTTCAGTATTTTTAGTTGTTGCTACTTTGATGAGGCGGTTTATATGAAGTCAAGTTCCTATGAAACATTGAATCTTGGATTTTACTTGTTGAAACACCGACATTCTCTACTTCCATACAGGCCGGCCATTAGTTAAATTATTTTCTCGTCAGGACATCCACCACGCACTAGTTAAATAACGTTTTCTTACGTCATCCGATCTCACCCTTAAGGTCAATAGCTGACCTAATCCCCGCACCTTACTTTTTTCAGATAACCCTATTCTCTTGCTGACTGTGTTCTCCTGATCTACTTACGTTATTAAACAGGCATGTTTGTTTCTTTGTTCGTTTTTTTTAAAAAAATTTTTTATCTATCTATTTTGTCCTTGAACTTGTCTGTGGGCAATCCGGGTTCAACACCTGCGCCTTGCCTTGGAACGTTACAATACCTTCTCCTTCAAAACATTATAAAAATGATTTTTAAACACATGAATATATATATATATATATATATATATATATATATATATATATATATGTTTATCTTACGATATTTAGTAAGTTAATATCTGTGCTTAACTCAACTAGAGTTTTCTAATTGATCCACATTTGAATATATTTTTATTTTTTCTATCTTTATCTTTATATATATATATATATATATATATATATATATATATATATATATACATATATATGTATGTGTGTGTGTGTTATGTTTGTATAAATATCTGACATTCTCTAGTAGTTTTTCTTTTCGAGGAAAACTATTGATTACACCTTTAAAGATGCCTGTCTTGTAGCTGAATAATGAAGCAAGTGTTTTGCGATTCGTAACCACATTTGTTCACATCTGATATTCAAGAACTACAAAATATCAAAGACAACGGGAGGAAACGCCTTGGAGAACTGATACAATGTCTGCGAGACGAGTCGATTCTCCATATAAAGTTTTCAACATGGCGGTACTTACGTAACAGCCTGGAAAATCCCTATCTAAACAAATCGGGTCTAAAATTTAAACGAGGAGGCTTCTCGATAGATAAAAAAAATTAAATCAAAAACACTCATGTATGTTTAATTGTTATTGGTCCAGTTTTTCAACTGGACAAAATACCATACCATCTAGGTTAGGGTTTGTTTAGGGTTAGGGTGTTTAAAAACCGTTCGTTTTTTGTCCGGTTCGAAATTGATTTTCGGTTTAATCACTTTACTTCAATTATCGTTTGCCAGGAATTTTAAGATTCAATCAATTTACCTGTAAACTTTACGTCTGCTTCCCAAGCTATCTTTGGCACTTACGGCTGTTTACGGAATATGCCGAACAAAAAGTAAGTTTTGTCTGATTCAACAGCTGTACAAGTACCGATGAATCATTTCCATTTAAATTAGACTTTGATTCTTCCTGTTTCAACTGTTTTAGAAATGGACATTTTTGTTTGTCAGACGTTTGCAACAAGTGCGCAATGCCGACATCACATTTTCATATACGGTACTTTCACAAATCAACATGGTTTATCACTGGGGTTTGAGGGGCGTTGCTCGCTTCAAGTGTTCATATACGTTAGGCCTGTTATACGGAAAGCAGGTTGATCTAGATTTCATTTATTAGTTTTACTTTTAATAAATTCGGACGCGCAGATGCCTGTCTTCGGAAAGTCAACAACAGGTTAGAAAGTGTTGACAGCGAACTCTTTTAGTGCTAGATATTAGACACGCACATGGGACAAAAAAAATGGATGGCTTATAATAATATCTCCATCTTTATACATATTTTTTCGGACATTGTTGCAGTTGAATTTTTGAGTACTTACGAGATTATTTTCTGATAAGATTCGATGTTCTAGGAAGATGTTATGTTGCATTATATGACTTAAAATAAACAGTGTCATGAAACAGTTGTAAACAACTTTAATATCTTCGTGCATACTCTTTATTTGGAATAGGATTTGGAAATGTATTTTAAGCGTCAACAATAATACACCCACATACACGCATATATATATATATATATATATATATATATATATATATATATATATATATATATATATATACTCTATTATATGCATATATTAATTTGGTATACATTCATATTTTTAAAAGCATGTTTTGCTACATAAATTAGTAGACATTTTCCCGTTCTAACTTGTATTCAGCTGAACCTCGTTAAGCCAAGAATAAAGTGGACAACAGAAGCTGAAGAAGGCCGGATGGCTAAGTCCTTCTGTGCTTGAAACCGACGGTACGAGTGTTATACTAATTTTTCTGTACCAATATATATATATATATATATATATATATATATATATATATATATATATATATATTGAACAATGCGTAATATTAAACATTTTATGGTCGCGTAATAGATTGAAATTTATGACAGCGTTAGTCATATAATGACATCTAAGGAAGTTGATCATTCTAACAAATCAGAGAACAGATCTGATAATTACATGTTGGCCTGTTTTTGATATATTTTCAATTAACTAAATTCTATAAAAATATAAAACAATTTCTCTCAAGTGTGCGGTTGTTATTCACCTAATTAACCTGACTAGAAAAAATCAATGTTCATCATGTTTTAAATTTATTTTTATCAACACATGTTGCGTTGCACTCTCTTTTCGGTCACTCTTTACATACTGCTTTCGACTTTTGAAAATCATGTAATGGGTTGAAATGTATAGCCAAAAATTAGTCTTGTAAACGCATGTAAGGAAGCTGATCATCTCGACAAATCAAAGACCAATTCTGAGGATGGTATGTTAGCCTATATTTGATACATTGCCCAATAGACGAAATAAATTATATAAAACAATTTCTGGCAATTTTGGGGCAGATATACATCAAATTGATCCGACGAGAAGTAGATTGTGTCTATCCTGTTTTACATTTATTTCTTTGTCAATATTTTCTAGGTGAGCATCGTTTAGGTAACTTTTCACTTCTCGCATTCGCTTACTCCCTAGGGAGCTCACTCCAGGATAATAGATAATGAATAATGAGTAATATTCAACATTTGAAGATCATTTAATGGGTTAAAATGTATGGCAAAAATTAGGCATGCTATAGCGTTAAAAGCAGTCCCTATTTACTTGCCTCCCCACGAAGGCAGAGTTAGACACAAGGTCGGTTTTTAATGTGGAGAAAATCCAGCTCACCAAAACAGAGCACTCTGGATTAGGACAAAAATAAATAAAAAATTGCCTCTGTCGAGGAGGATTTCTCATTCACTGATCGAAAAAACCCCAAAAAATAACGTGTAGTATCAGAACAGATACTACACTTAACTTCTAGCCCAAAAGACCAAGACAGTTAATATTTCTGACACATCAAAAAGTAATTCTTCATAGACTAAATACCAAAAATAAAATTATATAAGACAATTTCTAGCAATTTTCGGGCGGTTATTCACTAAACTAACCCGACTAAGACGAGAGTGTGTTCATATTTTTCTAAATTTCTTTCCCCCCTTCTCAACATTGTAGTGTCAAAGTGTAGTATCTGTTCCGATGGATACTGCACCCCATAGACTGGTGTTGTCTTGGCCTTCGGGGCTTGATTTACGCCGGTCAATGGGTCTGTCCTGTGCAGTTCTGGGAGGTCCACCTTCACAGGCTTTGCCTCTCCTCTTTGGGGAGGAGTAAATTTATTGCTTACTGCCTGAGGCGCCCCTAGCGGGGAATGCCGATGTGACTGCCCAGGCAATTTTTAAACCCCACTTTCCCGACCCGACCTTGGGTCACATCTTACTTGTGGGAGTAAGATAAAAACTGGCCTTGTGCCTAACTCCTGGAGAGGAGTAAATCAATTCTCAACATTGTAGTGTAGGCATCGTTTTGGTAACTCTGCACTTTTTGCGTTCGCTTGCTTCCTGGGAAGCTCACTCCAGTGTATTAATGATCTCAAGAGACAAGGATGGCAATGATGATGATAGGTTCGTCAAATACTTTAGGAAGTTTATTCTCTTTCTTTTTTAAAATTTGAATTATACTTTGTCGTGATACTCATACTCTTTCGCCAATGTAATGTATTGCTAGATATCACCAGTAAAATCGATACTGATGGATTATAAAATGATTAGCGTTAAATGAAAATTTTTCTTTTGTTCTTTTTTATATTTTTTTCCAATTATCTTAAGTATTGATTTTCTCATAATTAAAGCGACACCCAATAAAAATATGATTTCATTCGTGTCTGTTCAAATCTATCCAAAATTCTTTTCACATTTGCATATCATTGTCTAAAAAAACACAGACTTCAATTATTTTATGGTTTGTCGAATTGAATATATCATCTGGGTCTATATAACTGATATACCGACAAAGAATGCTTTCACCCCCCATATATATATATATATATATATATATATATATATATATATATATATATCTTATAGAAAAAATAGTTATCAACAGACACGTGTTTCGCCGTTACTGGCTTACAATGACAGAATTCAAACGTTCGATCACAGGGTAATAGTCAGCCACGCTGATGAGCTGCAATAACGGCTAAACACGTGTCCATCGATAACTATTTCATTTATAAAAATATAAATAGATGAACGATAAAAATATATATTGATATATATATAAATATATATACACAATAATATTTTTATAAATAAATATTAATGATTTTAAATCGATGTTTCATGCTACCGCAATCTTCAGTCTAGGAACTAATTCTCAACGGTCGGTAGACGCGAACCCCGAACACAAATCGCCACTGATTCGTAGTCGGGGATCATATCCAAACGGCCATCACCAATTAGTTAGTAATTATAGAGGAACTTTAACTCTAAAAAGCGGAAATCGGCGGCTATTTACCAGGCAGTCAGAGTGATCTTACGAAACGTCGTTCGGATCGTGCATATAGCTATTTGTACTGCTTGTTATTAAAGCTACTCGAAAGTGCCCAGCCTTTGTGAGAGGGGGCTGCTAAACAATAATATTTTTATGAATAATATATATATATATATATATATATATATATATATATATAATTAAGTGGTGAACTAAAAGCGAACTTTTAGGAAAGGTAAAACCTATTGTGAAAAGTCTTTCACCCTCTGGATTCTATCTATCTTTGCCGCACCTGTGGTTTTTGGAATTTAACTCTGAATCCTCTCATGTCATTTCTCGTGCCTTTTAACGACCTACCTATCTACATTTCACTTTCTCCGCTGGACTTTTTGACACCGGACTTTTTTGCAATCGGACATTTGCTTGCATTCGGTCAGAGTTTTGCCTTGTGTTTTTTCCCTACAATCTTTATTTTACTTTTTCAAATTTTAAATCTTGGCTTTTGCCAACTTATCTATCCCAGCGATTTCCTCTGATGATAAGATTTTGATATTTGAAAAGCCTGGCTTAAAGAAAAATGTAACTTGAATAAATTGCCTTTTTGCGGAATATACCTTGCTCTGAGCAACTGAATTGAAAAAAGATTTGACTTTTGCTTTTCTAATTCCTTTTCATCCTTCTACATATATATATATATATATATATATATAATAGAACTTAAATTCCATTTTTGAATGTCATAATGTCTCGCAGCGCTTGCTTGCGGAGTCTAGGTTGATTCTGCGGCAGGGGTTCGAACTGTGCAACCGTCTGGGATTATCATCCCTACATTGGTGAGAGCGAAAGTAGGAATCCAGGTAAAAATAATTTAATATTATTTACTTAAGATTAATATTGATATATATGTAAGAGAGGAAACTCCGAAATGCTCATTGAGCAGAAAGTACCAGTAGCTGTAGTACAACTATTGATTGCTAACAATAACAACATCAATAACGTCATATATATACATATATATATATATATATATATATATATATATATATATATATATATATACTGGTGATACCAGATCAGGCTGCCCTGTGGCTCCCTGAGACGAAATTCACCTACATTGACTTTTTTTTTTTTTTTTTGTTTTTTTTTGTTTGTTAAACTTAATTATGTTCTACAAAACCAAAAAACAAAAACAACAGCCCCTCCTCCTTTCTCCCTCCCCTTTTTTATTTTTATTTTTCCTACCCTACTCCCGGTCCTGGATATGACCTTAAACTACATCCGATGGTGAGATCCGGCTTACGGACTTTGGGGAATGTGGAGCCTCCTCTTAATTACCATTGCTCCCAGGTCCACCCTGACCCGGAGTGGTAGTACCTGTTAGGGTCCCAACTATGGGTTAAATAGAAACAGATATTAAAAGGGGAAAGAAACAAAAAAGAGAAGAAAACAAGACCAGATTCGGCATTAAATAACCCAAAAAGGGTTGATATGCCGTAAAACAAAACTACCAAACCAAAAACCCTGATTAAACATTTGAAGATATAAAGAACTTGAAGCATAAAAACTTTCACTATAATGACCAGATTCGGCATTAAATAACCCCAAAAGGGTTGATATGCCGTAAAACAAAACTACCAAACAAAAAACCATGATTAAACATTTGAAGATATAAAGAACTTGAAGCATAAAAACTTTCACTATAATGACCAGATTCGGCATTAAATAACCCAAAAAGGGTTGATATGCCGTAAAACAAAACTACCAAACCATACCTATATATATATATATATATATATATATATATATATATATACATATATATATATATATATATATATATATATGTATGAAAAGAGACGAAACGTATACGTCCGTAGATAATAAACAACAACAAATATTTTTCATATTTGTCGCTCCTTAATAATTAGTAGAGCACTTTAGTAGTAGTGCAAATACAGCGTGACTTCATTTGGATTGAAGTTTAAAAATACTTATAATCCAGGGTTTCGAACCGAGTGACCGGTAGTGAATAGTCATACTTCTACGCTGAAGAGTCTCGATTGAAAAGAGACGAAACGTATACGTCCGTAGATAATAAACAACAACAAATATTTTTCATATATATATATATATATATATATATATATATATATATATATATATATATATAAATTAAGCTACACATTTAATCGTCAAGCTAATTTGCAAAAAGACATTTTAGCCTGACGATTACCTATGGGGATGTAACGCGGAAGCCTCTGTGTAGCTAAATTGCCATAAGTATATTTTCATAACTTACTACCTAGATCTACTCACTATTTAGCAGTGTTGAAGTAAATACTGAAAATCGATACATAACAAATTATATTTCCTTATAACATTTGATGTGGATATATGAAATTATATATATATATATATACATATATATTTATTTATGAGAAACGAAGGATGAGAGTAATCAACGTAATGTGAAATGAAAAACGAAAAACCAAGTGGCAGTTCTGAGTGAAAATCAAGAAACGGAAAAACGAAGCAAATACACGGAACTAGCCAGAGAACTGAAAGGAATATGGAGCATGAAGAAAGTCAGGATAATACCAATAATCGTAGGAGCACTAGGAACAATCCCCCCCAAAAAACTGGAAAAGGACTGGGAGAAATTGGAATCAAAGGGATCATTGAAACTATACAAAATACGGCAATGATAAAAACAGCTGCAATCTTTAGAAAAATAATCGAAAGCGGAAACCAACCCGTATAAGCTACCAAGGGTCACATAGAATCTACAACGGGAAGAAAACAAAACCACGGAAAGAACACCACATCACAAACAAAGGAACGGAAAATGCAAGAAACATCACTTTATGAGCTCCCTCACAATAAATTACAGCTCAGCTGACAACACAAACATGAACCAATGAACAGAAATAGCAAGAAAAACTATAAGCTCCCCCCCAAAAATGAATAATAAAAAAAATAAATAAATAAAATGGTACCAGCCTAGGCTGACACCACACAAAATATTTGCATATGGTCAATGAAGATGAGAATACCGAGGAGGACAGCACAAAGCCGACCTCCACTGGAAACTTGGGGGGGGCGTATTGCCACCCGAATCGCAGAGAACACCAATGGTCTTTATCAGCGAGAAATCAATGGTAAACGGCTGTTGCGATACTGCAAGGTTATTTGCAGTGGCTATCGAAAAGAGGTGGAGAATATTGGAAATCTGGGGAGACTTGTTGTCATTCAGACTTCAGGGAATACCACCGGTTGTCGGTGAGCAATTACTGATATATATTAGAGGGTCGAAACGGAGGTCAGTTAAAGGTAATATGCTGTTAAAGGCATACTGAAATACTGAGAAACGTTAGGCCTTCTTGCTACTGTATATATATATATATATATGGGAAAATGAAAAAGAAAACCAAAAAATGGATGTTTTTTATGTGTACATCAACGTTTAGTCTTTATTTATAAGACTTCATCAGGATGATAATATATATAAAAAATGTCATGCAAGTACAGATACATGTAGGGTAGACATATTGGGAGGAAAAATAAAATAAAATAATGGCCACTACTGGGTGGACGTCCGTACTTGTTGGAGAATAAAAATGAATGTTGAAGAAAATGAGTGGGGAAAAAATGGAAAGATGGGGTGAGCAAGGACTACTGTGGCTGCCATCCACTTTACCCCTGCTCATCCCCCACCTCTTTCTTACCACCAGCCACAGTAGTCCTTGCTCACCCCATCTTTCTATTTTTTCCCCACTCATTTTCCTCAACATTCATTTTATTCTCCAACAAGTACGGACGTCCACCCAGTAGTGGCCATTATTTTATTTTATTTTTCCTCCCAATATGTCTACCCTACATGTATCTGTACTTGCATGGCATTTTTTCTCTATATTATCATCCTGATGAAGTCTTATAAATAAAGACGAAACGTTGATGTACACATAAAAAACATCCATTTTTTGGTTTTCTTTTTCATTTTCCCATCACGTCGGATTACCTTCATCCTTCTCCTCCCATATATATATATATATATATATATATATATATATATATATATATATATATATATATATATGGAAAATGGAATAAGGAATAAGGAAAACCAAAATATTAATTAAATATCTATCTACGTTTCATCTTTATTGGAAGGTTTTATCAGGACGAGAGATTGAAAAAAAAATACAGCAACAAGTACCAACGTCTGAAAAATAAATGTGAGGAAGCGCTACGCAGTTAGAACGCCGATAAATTTTTAAAAGTGAACGTTCAGAAGTCAACGGTTTATATAACGCTCCATGGAACATTAGAAAAATAAATGAGGAAGTGAGGGGGGGGGAAACACATTTATTTTTACAGACTTTGGTACTTGTTGCTGCATTTTTTCTTTTTCTTCAATCTCCCGTCCTGATGAAACCTTCTAATAAAGGTGAAACGTAGATGGATATTTAATTAATATTTTGGTTTTCCTTATTTCATTTTCCATTACGTCGAAACATTTTTCCATTATTTATCATATATATATATATATATATATATATATATATATATATATATATTACATGAAGGTTCGATTTGATAGTATACAATTACGATGTGGCAACCCTCTCTGATGACGAGAGGTCTTATTTGCTGCCTGAATATTTTCAAGCGTGTTTTAAATTCTCATAGAAACACGTGTAATTGTTTTTATTTGCTACGAACAGAGATGTATATATAAGTGCGTGTGTGTGTGATTTTCTTCGTCCGGATAACACAGGGTTACCCTTACTTGAAGATAATAAAGTATTATCAGAGGCTTTTGTTGTTATGCGCTCTTTGGAAATTTGCCCGAAGTCAATCAAATGTAACTTCAATTCGACGGGGGAAAAGAAAAGAAAAATAATTCTCCGACCAATTTCGGTTCCGTGTTGTTTCCGCGGGCGAGACACGCTTTAACGGCAAAATAAAATATGGGCCATGACCAACAACGAGTTGGCACTTTTCATGATACTTTTTTTATGGGCATTGTGGTCAAGTCTGGCACAAGGGTACAGCTTGTTTTTGATATATGGACCCCTTCACATTACAAATAAATGTACGGACAGGAAAATACATACGACGACAAGTAAGCTACACAGAAAAGTTTGTGTTTGATTTCCGAAGGGAAATCATCAGGTTCATTTGCCTGATGATTTCCCTCTAGAATTAAACATAATCGTTCCATGTAACTTACTGTTAATAAGCATGTTTCTATAAATCAATAAATAGCAAAGTTTTTTTCTACCTATCTTTACTATATTAACGTCAAAACAGCATATGCTTATTTAACATATGATATAAAATGGTTATTCATCTACCTCCCACAAGGTAAGATGTGACACAAGGTCGGGAAAGTGGGATTACATAAGCCAGCGCTCGAGAGGTGAGCACTCTGGCCATTTAAAAATTGCCTGGGCAGCCCCGTCGGCATTCCCGGTAGGGCGCCTCAGACAGTAAGCAATAAACTTACTCCTCCCCAAAGAGGGGAGGCGAAGCCTGGGAGGGTGCACCTCTTAGAACTGCACACGACCAGACAACCCCTAATAGACCGGCGTAAATCCAGACCCAAAGGTCCGGACAATACCGGTTTATTAGGCGGGTAAAAACCCTGGTTGAACTACATATGATATAAAATATTTATTTACTCCTCTGCAGGAGTTAGGCACAAGGCCAGTTTTATCTTACTCCCACAAGTAAGATGTGACCACAGGTCGGGTCGAGTAAGTGGGGTTTGAAAAGCCAGCGCCCGAGAAAGTGAGCACTATGGCCATTAAAAATTGCCTGGGCAGCCCCGTCAGCATTCTCCGTTAGGGGCGCCCCAGGCAGTAAGCAATAAACTTACTCCTCCCCAAAGAGGGGAGGCGAAGCCTGGGAGGGTGGACCGCCTAGAACTGCATAGGACAACCCGACAGACAGGTGGAACGAAGCCCCGGAGGACAAGACGACACCCGTCTATAGGGTGCAGTATCCATCGGAACAGATACTACACTTACTTCCTAGCGTGCCAGGTTATCTTATTTGCATATTTATTTATTAGATAGTTTCTAATTAAGAATATATCATGTAATATATATTTCTAATTTTCTCATATATACGCAATAGTTTCATTCATAGTAAAAAGTCTGATTTCCTTGAATGCTGATATTTCTTTGCGGAAGATATTAAAAATTACATTTAAAAAAAATTAGGCACAAGCACATCGAAAGTCTGGAGAAACGAATGTATTGTGCAGCGATGAATAAATACTAAAACAAATATATGTATATGTAATATACTATTTTATAATACAAGGTATATGAAATAGTAAATTATATATATACAAGTAGAATATCCGTCCCCGGATAGGTATACTCAATAAATATAGGATTCGTTTAATTTTGAATGATTATTTCTTTAGGGGGGATGATACGGTTTCGGTGGCACTCCTAAATGGTAAATTTTACAAAAACAAATAATGTACCCACGTTACTCACTGTGTTTCATAGAATACATATTCCATAATTTATAATGATAAGTGCAATAGTTTACCACATACATATTATTGGAGCTCACGCGTGCACACCGATCCTTTTAAAATTACTTAATATAACTCAACATTTGATGTAAAACATTTCTTTTCTCTATTATTTTTTTTGTATTTAATTTATTTTAAAAGCTTTGTCTCGATCGGTGCGAGTTTGGGTGTGCGTACCCCCTAAATGGTAAAGTTTACCAAAATAAATGTGGCCATCGGGTGGCCAAGGAAATATATTCAAAACTTCATAATGATCGGTTGATGAAATACACTTTATATATGCACTCTCTAAATGTTAACATTTACCAAAAAAAAATGTTCCAACATTACTCGCTTCATTGCCTAGAATATATAATTCCGAAATTAATAATGATCCGTTAATTAGGTTTGAAGATTACGCTGCACACATACACATATTTCTCTCTTTCTTTGTCTCTGTCTTTCTCTCTCACTCTCTCTCTCTCTTTCTCTCTCTCTCTCTATATATATATATATATCTATTTATATCTATATCTATATATTTATCTATTTATATATATATATATACATATATATATATATATATATATATATATATATATATATATATATATATATATATATATTCATTCTCCCCAAATATGATCTGAAGTTGAGATCGGATTCTAACTCTGCCTGATGAGATCTCAGTTTATAGTAACTGTTGATCGATAACATCGACATGCCAGTGTCGCAGATTTTGTACATGTCTGTGTAAATAAAAATTATCATATATTATATATATATATATATATATATATATATATATATATATATATATATATATATTCCGAAGTTCATAATTATCCGTTAATTATGTTGTAAGATTACCCTGCACACATACACACATTTCCCTCTCTCTTTCTTTCTCTCTCTCTCTCTCTCTCTCTCTCTCTCTCTCTCTATATATATATATATATATATATTTATATATATATATACTAGTAATGAGACGATTCTGATATTTTCCAATTCCAGTACAATTACTGATTCTCTTCTACATTCCCGATTCCAAAACAATTAGCAATTCTGATCTAAAATCTAAAAACGTAGAATGCTATCGGGTGGGGGTATTGGAGATTCCTAATTCACTTTTTGATTTAAATATACTTTTCTTTTTAATTTGACAAATTTCTTAATTTTTTCATCAGACTAATCTCTAAGTATTCTTTGGAATTGGTTTACAGTTTGTTTGAAGCTACTGACATCTTTGTCTTGTGACTATTCAAAATGGTGTAAATCAAATAGTGATATTCTGGTTTTAATAAAAACCTCTGATGGCTATAAATTGAAAACAATGTGTAATTTACATACTAATGTGTGATGTACACAGTTAAGCATGTGTAAAAATGTAAAACTTTTACAAATGAACTAATTCGTAGATTAAACGGAGAAGACTGATTGAATCTTCCGAGGAAGAACAGTGGAAATCATCAGGTTAAGAATAACCCCCACTTAATCCTTACAGAACAAATCTACAAGCCATGATTTCCCTTTTTTTTTGACCCTCTGACACATTTGCTGGTTGGACAAAGTGTCTACGTGTTGATGAAGCTAAAAAAGGACAGTAAGAAAATTGCTTAGATTAAATATATCTATGCTAAAGGTAACAAGTAGCTTGCTTTTCAATAAAAAGTGTGTTTTTTTTAGATTGGAGGTTATATTGAAAGCAAAGATAACATTTTGATGAGTTCATTGTGAGATTTTCACTTAGATTTTGCACTTGTGCCAGCAATATAAAATTAAGTTTTAACCAAAAAAAGCTAAAGAATCGTTTGTGAAATCGCAAATTAGGCTAAAATATTTCTGAATCCGATACACGAAAAAGATCCGATTTCCAATCCCGATTCCGATTGATCGTCCCAACACTAATGCAAACACACCTAACTTTACATATATATATAGCAAAACCGTCTCATGTGAATGACTAAATGTATACACACCCACACACACCCATATATATATATATATACATATATATATATATATATATATATATATATATATATATATATATTGGGTAAGGTACACGATAATTCATGAAAATGAAGTGTCGTGATGGACAAAATGTGTGAAAAGATGACAGACGGAAAACAAGTCAAAGTGCAGGAGAAAAACAAAAAACAGAGATTTTTTGACCGGTTTCGTTCGTGGAGAACGTCATCAGAAAATGAAGATACAGAATAATTTTATTTTGAAGACACACACATGGGATGAAGGAGAAAATCATTTGATTGGATCATATGAGAAGACATTAAGTGATGTTGGGACATGATAAGTAGGTGACACATTCTTCTAAGGCGTTTAGTAAGAGCATGATTTTGCGTTGGTATTCGTCTGCGTCCATGATTAACAAAAATGACCTCATACATTTTTACTCTGACCACAACAAAAATATAAAATCCGGAATGATCATTGGATCGTTTCTCAGAGCTCTGAGAATTTGCAGCCCCACCTATCTCTACAATGAAGAATCCTATACTAAAAAAACTTACCAAGCTCTAAAATACCCTCATTCCTCCATCCTTAACGCTAAACAAAAAGCTTCCAACATCCACAAAAAAGACCGACCCCACAAAAATATCTCCTCACAAAATAACGGAAGAAAACAAATCTTACTTAGTTCTCCCCAATAACTCCATATCTATCTCCCTACAGAAACAACTCAAACCCGACATAAAAGTCGTAACATCCACCTCAAAAACTATTAAAGACCTACTTAATACGAAACCTCGTTCCAAACCACACCCCAAAGACACCTCTCACTCTGCCGGCATCTACAAGATAAAATGCGCCGTATGTCCGATGTTCTACATTGGGGAAACATCCAGAAACCTGAGATCTCGCATTTACGAACACAAGCGGGACTTCAAACACGACATTTCCACTAATGCTCTTGTGATACACAGGAACACTCTCTCCCACAATCTAAACATTTCAGACTGCACTCTCCTCAAGAACTAACATTCTCTCGCACGTCGCAAATTCATTGAAAGCGCGACTATTCTCCTTTCATCACCTTCAAACTTCAACTTCAGGCACGGATCTTATACTCTTAGCAGACACTTAGCTAAAGCTACACTAAAACAATGCAATATATTACACCACTGCGCCCCTGACTAAGTATATATATATATATATATATATATTGGAAAATGTGTTTTGTATGTATGTGTATAGATACATACACACATACACATATGTGTGTATATATTTACATATACACATGTGCGTGTGTATGCGTGTATATATTTTTATATATTTTTGTGATAATAGCAAGCTCTCATTGATAATCTAACCATTTTAATACATCTCTCTCTAACTTAACCCTTATTTTTCTATTTTTAAATCCCATTTATATTTTTGTTTTTCTCCTAACCCATAACCTGTTTTTCCCATTTGTTTTCTTTTTTCACACATTTTGTCCACCTCGGCTTTTTATTTTTATGAATTGCCCTTTAAAAACCTATTGTTGATAAATTAGCTGACCCATCCCTGTTTATCTCTTATTAATCTTTAGGTGCTTCCTTCGAATTCCATGCCAACCCCTTTTGTTCACCGTAGTTAGGTTCTCTGCCGCCTTTTCCCTCTCCCCACCGCCTTAGAAAAATGTGTCACCTACTTATCATGTCCCAACACCACTTAATGTCTTCTCATATGATCCAATCATATCATTTTTCCCTTCATCCCATGTGTGTGCCTTCAAAATAAAATTATTTCTGTATTTTCATTTTCTGAAGACGTTCTACACGATCGAAACCGGTCAAACAATCTCTTGTTTTTGTTTTTCTCCTGCAGTTTGACTTGTTTTCCGTCTGTCATCTTTTCACACACACACACACACACACACACACACACACACACACACACACACACACACACACACACACAAGCACACACACACACACACATATATATATATATATATATATATATTACTTTACATACACAATTTTTCGATCGGAAACGTTCGTGATACCTATGGGACATTTATTAATTACAAAAAAAAAACAGAAATACACACACATACATATATATATATATATATATATATATATATATATATATATATATATATATATATATATATATTACATACGTATTATGATCTGCCTAGAATGCTCTATTCTTATTAGAAAGGCCATGCACTATAGCTAATACGGTCGCTTATCATTGCACCTTTTTATATGCTGACCAGCAACGAAAGAATTTATGAAATGGACATTGAATGCATTTGAAGACTTCCTGTATGCCGTTCTTCGTCTTGTCATTATTGGATTCTCGATCGACCGTAAGAAGATATAGAGAAATGGATGAGATTAATGGACCCGGCTTTCCTCTGAACTTTACATTCTCCGTAAGAGGGTTCATCGGGACCTAATTCGAACGTAAGGCCCTAAGCCTTCCCCCCTTTTCAGCAGCTCCTTCCCCCTTCAATGAATCGTTGCCGACCAGATGCGTGCGGAGGTCGGGTAGTGCGGGGTGCATATATACTTGCAAAACCCTTTCCCCAGATGACGAACTGTTTCTTTCTAGGATTAAGGTATTACTCTCATGTTAATCTTTCAAGATAAGTCAATAATACGCACAAAACACACATGCATACACCCACACATATATACACACACACACACACACACACACACACACACACACACACATATATATATATATATATATATATATAGTGTGTGTGCCAGGATATGTTGAAAATCAATCAATAAAGTGTTCGATCGCGGAAAAGTTAATGGCTTAATACAAATAATTAATTTTAAAAACTATACTTTACATATTTCAGAGTCGTACCACGGTTTCATCCAGATGGACTGATTTTTTAACTTAAAAAAAATTAAAATTAAAACAGTTTATCGTCTATAGCAGAATCATCAGTGTCTCGAAATCAAAACAACAGGGGGAATGGCGTGTGGGTTCACCGTTTAAAACGGTGCGTTGTTCAAGCGCCCCTTTTGAAGAAGGTACCGGGGTCAGAGTTATATATTGAGTGGAACTTATTAAGAGTGTTCTTTTATTTATTTTTCATTATTTATTAATAGTTTTGTGTTTCAAAAAAGGTTTTATTTTATTTTATTAGGTGTTTTATTTTATTATTTATTTGTATTTTTGTATTTTTTAAAAGTTGTATTTTATAAGAAGTCTTCAGCGTCTCGAAAACGAAAACTAAAGGATGTATATATATACATATATATGTGTATATATACATATATATGTGTATATATCTATCTATCTATCTATCTATCTATCTATATATATATATGTACATGTATATGTATATATATATGTATATATATATATGTATATATGTATATATATATATATATATAAATATAAATACATCCTTTTTCAAAGTCTAGCTAATTCAGAGAACAGCACAGATACTGAAAGACGAATGAGTTCTATACAAGTGTAGAGTTTTGATAGCAGGGAAGGGGGTAATAATTCGTAAAGAAAAGAAAATATTTTAGAAAAGCACATTGACCAGAGGACTAGAAAATTACAACGCACTACACGGAAAAGACGATACAGATAGGCTCTACGTAAATATAAACGAAGGAGGAAGAGGACTGACAAGTATAGAAGACTGTGGAAGACACAAAAAAAGCTGGAGAAATGCATAATCCACAACATAGAAAGCCTGATCACCCAAGAGTCACTGTCCCAATAAACATCTCAGGAAGCACTTAAATCAGAAACTAAAATACAAGAAAAGAAAATGAGAAGAAAAACAACTACATGGACGTTTTATAATACTTACATGAGAAGAGACCAACGAAAATAGCTGGCCATTGTTAAGAAAAGAACACTTTAACAGAGCAACAGATTCTTTACCGACGGCTGCACAAAACAACGTGATTAAAACAAACTACATCGAAGCTAAAATAGATAAGACCGAAGAACATAGTAAATGCAGACTGTGTGGACAAAGATGCAAAACAGTAAATCACATAAAAAGTGAATGTAGTAAACTATCCCCAAAAGAATCCAAGAAAAGACATGACTGTTTGGGAAAAGCAGAACACTGGAAACTATGCAAACAACTGCATTTCGAACACGCGGACAAATGGTACAAACATAAACCAGAGACAGTACTGGAAAACGAAAAACGAAAAACGAAAAACGATATCAATTGGCAAACAGATAAACTTATACAAGCAAGGAGACCGTATGCCATAATAATTGACAAGTAAGAAAAATCCTGCCCGATCGTAGATTTTGCTGTACCAGCAGACCACAGGGTGAAGATCAAGGCGACACAAACACGAAGCAAATACAAAGAACTCGCCAGAGAATTGAAAGGAATATGGAGTATGAAGAAAGTCAATATAATACAAATAATCGTAGGAGTACTAGGAACAATTCCGAAAAATCTAGTAAAAAGACTGGGAAAAATTGGAATCAAATGGATGACTGAGATTATACAACGACTGGAAATTATACAAACAGCTGAACTATTAAGGAACATTCTTCAATGCGGAAACAAACTCACATAAGCAAGCCAGTCATATGAAAATTAGAATAGGGGGAAAAACAGGAAGTACACTATCACATGAAACCAAGGAAGAGAAAATACAAGAAATTTCATAAACTACCCCCTTTCCAAAAAGTGATGGAACAAATTTCAGCAGATACCACACAAAATAGCCATGATAAGTAAATGAAACACCACACAAAATAAAACACAAAACTATAAATAAAATAAATAAAAAGTCCGATACATAAATTTAAACCCGATATCACCTTCAAAATGAAACTTCAGTATTACAACTTTTTATACGACGAATTCAAACGCCGCCTTGTTTTTATACTTTTCAAATACAACACATTAAATGTAAATACAAAACTACAAATGAACAATCAAATAAAACACCTAGTAGAATAAATTAAAACACAAAACTATAAATAATAAATGAAATAAAACTCAATT
Organism: Sepiola atlantica; assembly: GCA_963556195.1. Taxonomy (NCBI): domain Eukaryota; kingdom Metazoa; phylum Mollusca; class Cephalopoda; order Sepiida; family Sepiolidae; genus Sepiola; species Sepiola atlantica. The sequence goes on from OY744532.1 coordinate 96,018,886, forward strand.
AATTCCGAACAAATATTTTTTCCAGGGGGACTTTTCAGGAATGCACCGTTTTTTTTTTTTATCGATATAACGCTATTTCTCATCGTGTTTTGACCTCATTCAGTAAGTTGACGATTCCACTGGGTGTGTGCTTTTAAAAAATTCAGCCCATCTGGATGAAACCGTGGTACGATTCTGAAAGATGTAACATAGTTTTCAAATAAATTATTTATATTAGCTCTCACACCCATGCGATCGAGTACTTTATTGATTTCTTTTCACTATAACTTGACACACACAACCCTATATATATATATATATATATATATATATATATATATATATATAAATATATATATATATATATATATATATATATATATATATATATAAATATATATATATATATATATATATATATATATATATATGAATCTAATTATCCACCCAACTATGTATCATCATTAATTTGTTTTAATACTTGCATACGTATATTCATATTAAAGTGTATGTATAAGTAATCTTAACTCGATAAAGCTTCTTGTATATAACTAACTCGTTTCAGACGTGTATTTTAATGATCTAAAATGAGCAAAAGTGTTGAAATATCGGTTTATTTCAAATATATCGTAACATTCCCACTTTTACACTTGTCAGTAATATATAAAGCTTCCGGCTTTTTCCAACGATGAAAACAATATTCTATAAAATATGAAAAAAAACGTTAGTTTCATGAAATGTTTAAATGCGTGTTTCCAAAAATCATTCAAAGCAATGCTTATTGAACTAAAATGTAAATTGAAATTCAGAAGAAGCTGAAACTTTGGACAGCAACCGGAAGTCATGCGCAAAAGCATTTCCGCAGAGTTTAGATTAACGACATACTGCGCATTAACTGATAATGAAATGTGTCTAGGAGCGAGAACTGGGGCTAGTATGATTTAATTCGAATGTATGCACATTTGCCATGGTTCAAATGTATTTTACTGCTTCACAAAAGCAAATTAAATAATTGTAAAATATAAAAAAACGTAATTGCCAGAATTGAAAACTGAGAAGAAAAATGTCTATCATGAATAAATAATTTTGTAAATGAGTATGAACATCGCTGACACGTAAAATCCGTACATACAGCCATTGTGGCAATACTTCGGCATCGCCACTCAGTTATAAAGAAAAATGCCATATGAAAAAGGCCTACTTTCATTCACGAGAGACTATGAATACTTTATGCTTCCAGTTATAGTAATGCAAAGGTTGAGCAATCCACAACCGCTTCTCTCCCGATTTCATTGATTGGTGTCTTTCTTCTAGACTAATTACACAACAGAATGTGTATTGATTTACTCCTCTCCAGGAGTTAGGCACAAAGCCAGTTTTTATCTTACTCCCACAAGTAAGGTGTGACCCAAGGTCGGGTCGGGAAAGTGGGGTTTAAAAATTGCCTTGGCAGCCCTGTCGGCATTCCCCGGTAGGGGCGCCTCAGGCAGTAAGCAATAAACTTACTCCTCCCCAAAGAGGGGAGGCAAAGCCTGGGAGGGTGGACCTCCTAGAACTGCACAGGACAGACCCATTGACCGGCGTAAGTCAAGCCCCGAAGGACAAGACAATACCAGTATGGGGTGCAGTATCCATCGGAACAGATACTACACTTTGATCTTAGCCAAAATGTGTAGCGGTATAGTATTTCCTACTATTGAATCCGGAGTCTTATTGCCACTGGAAAGCCAGAGAATATTGATAATCGTTACGAATGAGAAATGGAATGGCTGTTATTATAACGCGAATGATTTACAACGGTTATCGAAAGAGACGAAAAGTGCTGGAAATCTTTTTGTCACTCGAACTCCAGCGAACACTACGTGTTATTGTCAGTGTACAATCACTGTTAATGACGTATCTGGAAATTTCTTTACAAACCAAGTTTTGCCATTTCAAAACTAGTTTTATGACTTTGGATTTCAAAAGTTTGTTTGATTTTATACTTTTCTTACGAAGACCAACAGAAATTTGGTAATTTTATTCATACATTTTTTCTACCTGTTGCAAATTTTAAAAGCTTCAGGCTTTTTTCAGGAAAATAATTTCTACGATATAAATGTAAATGTAACTTTGATAAAAACGTTTAAATGTAAATGTAACTTTGCAAAAAAAAACGTTTAAATGCATGGCTGTAAAATTGTTGAAAGCAATGGAAAAATGCTTACTCAACTAAAATTTAAATTGAAAAATGGAAGAAGCGAAAGATTCCTGATTAAAAGAACGATTTCTGGCATCGCAGACAGCAACCGGAAGTAATGCGAAAAAGGATTTCCGCCATATTTAGATTAACGACATACAGCTCATTGAACCATAATGCAATGCGCCCGTGTATGTGTGTGAGAGAGAGAGAGAGAGAGAGCGAGAAAAGAAGGGCTGAGAGAAGAGAGGACGCTAAAAGAGTTAAAAGGGAAAGCCATGCAAATGTGCCTTAATTCCAAATGCATTTCTCCGTTAACAAAAGTGAATTTAAATAATTTTAAGAAATAAACATTAAAAACATGGCAGAAATAAAAAAGAGGTAAAGAACAAAATACGAAAGTAAAACGATAAAGAAAGAGAAAGAGAATAAATAGGAATGGGGCACTTGCAAATATTAAAAGACACAAATATTATAGAAGACAATTAATATATATATATATATATATATATATATATATGTATATATATATATATATATATATATGTATATATATATATATATATACATATATATATATATATATATATATATATATATGTATATATATATATATATATATATATATGCATATATATATATATATATATATATATATATATATATATATATATGCATTTAAAAAGGATGCGCGGAAATCTCTAAAGGGCCTTTCGACAATCATCTCGTCAGGAGAAAATCGATAGTTTTTTAAAAAAATCAATAATACCCTCGAAAGAAAGAGCAAACGGGGAATTGAATGTGCCAAAATTAACGATGGAGCGATTAAAAGAAGTGAATTTAATGATTTCGTTAAAAACCGATTAAAAGGCACTACGTTCGGGGGGGGGGAAGAAGGGAGGGGGTTCAGAGTTCTCCAAAAAGATTAAGCGTTTGCTCTTTATTTCGACGATATTATTTATTAAAAAAAAAACTATCGATTTTCTCCTGACAAGATGATAGTCGAAAGGGCCCTTTGAGAGATTTCCGCGCAATATTTTTAAATGCATTTATAAGTTTTGTACCTCAACACATTTATTTATTTATATATATATATATATATATATATATATATATATATATATATATATATATATCGAAAATTGTAAAAATTTGTAAAAATTGTAAAAAAGAAAACCAAAGAATATAATTCATGTATTCTATCAACGTTTCGTCTTTATTGCAAAACTTCCTCAGGATGATAATTTTGAAGAAAACATTATAACAGGTACATGATGTTTTGGCCGCTAGTTCAAAGCTACGGACGTTTTGGGCAGAAGAAATCAAAATATGAGATACAAATATAGATGGTGGCGGTTTGTAAGCAACGGTAGGAGTGTGAACTTCAATAGGAAGTGGGAGGGTTGTTACAATGGATGAGGAAAGGGGGTGGGTACCGAACTTCGTCGCGGTAAGATTTGACTAAAATTATGAAAATGAGGAGGGAGAGGAGGATATGAGATGTGCTAGTTGCGTTTTTCCAATTTTGACTGTAGGTTATACACTGTCACACTCCTACCGTTGTTTGCAAATCGTCACCATCTATATAGTATCTCGTATTTTGATTTCCTCTTCCCCAAAACAACTGTAGTTTTGAACCAGCGGCCAGAAAATTCTGTATCTGTTATGATGTGTTCTTCAAAATAATCATCCCGAGGAAGTCTTACAATAAAGACGAAACGTTGATGAATACATAAATAAAATTCTTTGGTTTTCGTTTTTCATTTTCCATTACGTCGGAACATTTTCTCCCTTTCCTGATCATATATATATATATATATATATATATATATATATATATATATATATATATATATATATATATATTAGTACTTCATGTATCCACATAAAATATTATAAGGAGATATAATTTAGCCTGACGATTCCCTCCGAGGATGAAACACGGGAGCTTCTGTGTAGCTTGATTGCCATATATATTTTCATTGCTTCCTATATATATATATATATATATATATATATATATATATAGAGAGAGAGAGAGAGAGAGAGAGAGAGAGAGAGAGAGAAAAGAGGGTAGTGCAGTATTAGTGCAGTTCCAACTAGAGAAAAGTATATATGTAAAGGAGTCATTCATTTCGATTGGAACAAAGTGAGGATCAGAGCGTTGGTGGTGAAAAGAGAGAGGCTTGTTTTTTTTAAACACTGGATTATCTTCAGAAAATCTTTTTCTATGTTCTCAGCCAAAATACAAATAAAAACCATAATAGTTACACATTCCAGCAAAAGCAACGCAAACATCATAAGAATAGATTTAATTACAAATACCAAAGTAGAAAATCAGAGTCAAGTCCGATCTCAATTGTTTGATATAGTTTGATTCGTGATTTCTTGGTTCCCTAATCAGTGTTTACCATAACTCGAAGTACATTGATTGTCATATAAGATTTTTTTTTAATCTCAAATTGGTTATATGAGGGATGAACGACAACTTGTTATCAAATACAATTACCAAAAAATTATATTAATATTTTATTGGTTTTTTTTTCCATTCAGCTTTACACACGGATCATCAGGAAGTTTGCAAAACATTCACAGCAAGAACTCGTATTACTATCAACCACACGAAGAAATGCCCTTATTCCTATGTGTATCTACAACTTAATCGAATTCCTTCATTAACAGAGTTTATTTCTATGAACTCTGATCTTTTGAACAGATTACCACTACAACATGATCATCTTCAAGTCCAATGTCAACAAATACTTGTCGAGTCGTTGTCTTAAATAATCAAAATGTGTTTATTCCATTCATCGTTTTTCAATCCTCTCATGGTATTGTTCATCATACAACTGACAATTTCATTAACTTTTTATCCTCGAGTGGCTTTTAGTAACTCATTCATATAAAAAGCGAGGAAACGTGAAACGATGAAAAAAGATTATCGCACAGTTATCGCGCAATTCCAACGAATACCTGGCGTCCATTATTTCGGATTAAACGTCACCGTTATAAGTGGATGGATGCGGCTCTGTTGAGTAGATGCTCGTCAAAGATGTTATTGACCGGAAGCTAATCGCTTATTGCTGACACTGACACTTCACCATTTCGATAACGAGCAATCTGATTTAAACCGCTGATATGCATGAGGCATATACAAGAACAACAACACTAATTTAATTCTACATGTACGGAATTCAAAGGTATGAGAAAATGTTATATATATATATATATATATATATATATATATATATATATATATATATATATATATATATATATAATATAATTCTATGTTTATTCTAATTTTATTTTATTTATATTTATCTTTAGTTTTATTTTTATTTTTATTTTTATTAAGGCTTTTATTAAGGCTATTATCACTGCGACTATCGTAGGTATGATTGGCAGGCGTTATCATTGTTATCATAATCGGTTTGGTTAATGCTAAAACTGGTAACACCATGAAACTTCTTTATAAAATGATTCCACTAGTATTGATCTCGGTATTATATAATCACAATTTAAAAAAAAATATATATATATAATCACAACAAAATTCACTACAAATAATAAACAAAACATTAAAATAAAATAAATAAAATGCAGAAATAGCAATTAATACCCTAAATTAAAATTATCAAACATTTTTATCCACATGATAATTACTTATTAGAATTAAAATAAAATAGGAATGACGGTTATAATCATAATTTTATTCTCATTTTAAATTTAACTCACTCTGGCCGTCGCCTCATCTCCCTTCCTCCCACCCCGGCCGAAATTGAGATCATCACAGCACAAACACGTGAAAACCTGCCACGCAATAATTTGAAACACGACTTGTTAGGGTCCTCCCCCTCCCCTCTCATGTCCCATGTCACCGTTATAGACAAAGCCCCAACTCTGTCCCCCTCCCCCTCCAATGTATTTTCAATTTTCAATCTCCCGTTAAGGTGAAGTTAAAACTTATGCCATTTGAATTCCATCGCCAGCCCGATGAGTTGGTCGCTATTTGCACCAATGAAACAAAACTTGTTTTGTCGCAACTAATGGAATAAAATCAATATATATATATATATATATATATATATATATATATATATATATATATATATATATATATATAACAAATATTTGTTTTTTGTTTATTATCTATGTACGTATACGTTTCGTCCTTTTTAATCGGGACTCATCAGCATAGAACTATTCACTACTGGGCTACGAGTATTTATACAACTCAAATCTCGACTCCTAGAACCACTCGGCCACCACTGGATAGCTAAATAAACAGTGATCATTTTTAACACTTATTTCGGAGACTTGACGCCATAACTTTATTAACGTTTGTTTCCTTAGCAATTTGATTTCTCTATATTTTAATAACAGAAAACGCTACGATATTCTCCAGATTAAGGGGTGAGTTATTTGTCAATAAACTTCAATTTCAATTCGCTATAATTTGCAATTAACTGACAAAGTGACCCATATTTGTCTAGAGGTCTACTACTTTAAAACTCTCTGACTGTTATTTTATCCTTCTTAATTTATAATATCTCATTCCACTTTCTCGTGCATCTTTCTCTCTCTCTTACGTATCTCCCTCCCCCTCTCTCTCTCTTACGTATCTCTCCCCCTCTCTCTCTTACGTATCTCCCCCCTCTCTCTTTATTAACAGTCGAAGCTAATAAAGAAGGGGAGAATAAAACGTCCATTATACACACAAGGGAATGACACCATACACTTTAACCGGGAGCTGACAAAGAAAAGAAAATTATTTAGTGCTTGTTTTTGCTGTGAATGTTTTACATGTATAACCATAGATTGGAGCTCAGTCGAGCACCTACCAAGAAAATAACAGCATAGTAGAGAAAGTCTAGCAACGTCGCTTTTGTGATAAAGGGGCTATAAAGAAGAGAAGAGATCACATCTACTAAATTTCGAAACGGATTTGTCGATTGATAAATGTGACTGCAGCTTTCAGGTTAAATAAAGAGAAGTGCGTCAAAGATATCTGAGTCCTGATGCATTGAAAAGTCAGTATTGATGCAGACCTAATTGATACGGTTAGAAAACTAAGAAATGAACTTCAATGATAGCCCCTATTTACTTGCCTCTTCACGGGGGCAGAGTTCGACTAAATGTGGGAAAAATCTAGTTCCTTCAAAAGGGGCACTCTTGAATCTAAAAGAATTCCTCTTTCACTGATCAAGTACAGAAAAGATGAAGTGTGTTGCCAGAACAGATACTACACTTTGTTTCTATTGTAGTCAGACCATTATCAATCCTGCAACGAAAAGGCTTGATAAATTCTCAAAAGTATGGAAAATGACTCAGCCATGATCTCTTTCTGAATTTATTGGCCACACACTGCTAAAAAAACCAATAATCTCTAAGAATAACCTGTCTAGGAATGTATGCATCACCCAGCGTATTCATTTACAAACTGATTATCATCTCTTTATAAGTGGGAAAGATCATTTGACATTTTTATTAATTTTATGAACGTGGCATGAAAAAGCTTATCGTCGGATAGAAAGGTGTGATCGGGAATAATTGTGATTACTAGGATCGAAGTATTGTATCAGTTCTATCCGGAGAGGATGAGAAATTCTTCTCGACTGGTTCGATTGTTTTTCTGGTTTTGTTTCAATCCAGTGTGCACCTTTTTGATGGCGCTAAGATTTATCCGCATAAAATATCGCCTTCGCATCACATCTAACCCTTATAAAGAGGTGATGTATAAGGACGTTCTTGACTAAATGAAGTCGAAAATTAGTTTCACTTTTGTAGTTTAAAATCCAAGGAGTTTTATAATCGTGGGCCATTGAAAAGTTTATCGAAAGATAGAAAGAGTGCATTGAAGAGACGAATGACTACATTAACAATTAACTATATAGGATATTATGTGTTTTATTGTTTCGATTTGGTTTGTTTGTTTTGTGTTACGACATTTTAACACTTTTTGGTTTATTTAATATCGAATTTAATTATTTTGGTAAAGGTTTTATATTTAACCCATAAATGTTTTATTTCTTTGAAGGGTGTACACATCTTTAAGGAAACTCTTTTTGAAATGCATTATACAATTTTGAAAAAGCCCAGAAACGTTATTTAAACATTTTTTTTTAATATATATTTATTAAATGAATAAAATGAGTTTTCATAAATATATGCCTCTGAGACTTTCGCCGTAATATGTTCTTAACGACGAGTTATTTACTTTCTTTTTTTTTGTTCTTCTTCATTTTGCTGGTGTTAAAATTGCAAGTAAATCCACACGTGGTTCCAAGAGAGAAAGTTTCGTCTGGTCTCGTTGACGGTCCTGAAGACATTGACCATTTAGATGTGTGTATTAGCGCGGGAACGCTTATATGAATTTGAAGAACACGCCTTTTGAAATGTATTATGGAATTTTGAAAAAGACAAGAAACGTTATTAATTTTTTATATATATTTATTAAATGAATAGCATCATTATTTCTTATATTGCTTTGAAAACAATTATCAAGTAATATGAAGTAGTATAACTGATTTTTGGAAAATGAATATATTTATTGAACAAAAATAAATGATTTTGCAAATGTGCAACAAATGGCATAAAACTTTACATGTATAACAAAGCACTACAATATATGCATTTAAAAATCATAATACAGTAGAGAATCATAACATAATTTTTACTTAACATTATAATGACCAGATTTAAAAGTTTAGGCTCTTGAACTAGGCAGATGAAATACCGATGACACTCGCCCGTGACATCGAATATACTGATAACCTATTTAACGAGTGTGAAGATGCAACATCATACTAGTACCTACTCACACTTGCCAACAGGATCGTTGCAGATGTGACGCAAGTTCCAGCTTGACACAATTTCGTTGAATATTATATTGAATAGGCATTTCGTTGAAAAGTGTCATTTGAAATGTTCGTAGTATCTTCAAATATTTAATAGATTTTAATTTGTATACGAATGGTTTGTAGATATTTTTTTTATAAGCATCAATTTTGTAAATAATCTGTAGGCTATTAATTCTATTCATCCATGGGTGGTACCCTTACAAGTGCTACTCTTTTGGGTCAGAATGGAGCTGGGAGTACTTGCAACAGATAATTAACCAGACGCGACCAAAATCCAAAATAGAGGCCTAACCACCTGATATCGTTTTGTAGCATACCTGGAATGATTGGTGGTACATATATAGGGTTGAGAAAAAATATAACGGTCTGGAAAAAATGGTGTTTGTATTTGTAGCGTGGAATAAAAGTAATCTGGTATCGTGGCCGGAACAAATTCAATTTAATCCATAGTTGGGACTTTGACATATACTGTATCTTCGAATCGACCTGAGAATGGACCTTTGTATACTTCCCAAAGCTGCGGAATTGGTGGCTCGTAGCAGGCTGCGTTTTACGATCATAAGTAGAACCTTTTATATTATAAAATCAAAATACGAACAGTACTTTCATTTAAATCTGATGAAACATACATACATACATACATACATACATACATACATACATACATACATACATACATACATACATACATGCAAAAAAGACAATTTAAAACTATTATCGAAACAACCCTAACTATAAAAGCCCGAAATAACTTTCAAGGTAATTTTCGAAAAACCAAGATTTCAATAAGTTGTAAATAAGAAACTAAAATCGAGGAAATTAATCGTACAACACAAAGAACGACGAAAGGCTTCAATTTCATTTCAAACGTCTTCGCTTGCCGTTACATGAAGACGTACGGTAAAAGCAATTACAGAAAGGTTCGGCGATTCTCAAAAGACTATTTGTCTATTGTGAAGGAAATGTCGCAGAAGATCATGACTTTTGATTCCCAACAGAAATGGTTTGAAGACACGGAAGAGGTGAACAAACTTGAGAGTTTGAAGATTTTAAAACCTAGTTTGTACGAACCAGGAAAACAGACATACAAGGAAAGAGAGATAAATAAAATATGAGAAGTTAAATACGAAAAGTGGTGACAGAAAAAGAAAGAAAGAAAAAGACGGACAGAAATACAGAGGCAAAGAAAGCGAGAATAAAAAAGACAGACAACGAGGCAAAAAAAGAAGAGATAAATAAAAAGTAGATAAGTATTTTTTTTTTACTAATGAGTCAGAATTTATTGAACTTAAAAGTCAGGTAATTGGGTAAATGAGATCGATAGATTGTCAGTCGAATTAGGACGAATGCCATGAGAAGATTCATAGAATCAATCGAATTTGATGACTTATGAGGAATTAGTGCTTATAACAAATATTTATTGTATAAAATAAAGAGTGAAATAAAGAAAGCAGAGAGGAAAGCAATGACATAATGAGAAAAAAAGAATAAAAGAAAGATATAAGTAAAAAGTAACGAAAACAGACAAAGAAGAAATGAACAAGAGAATGAAATCTCATCAATTGATGGTGAAACATATGTGTTATTTAATAATTGATTGTATATGCGGCACTCCAAATCTGCGTATATTCGCTGGAACTCGGCTGATTTAAGCAGTTATGGCTTAGTATTGTCAAATAAATATGATCATCTGCGAATCCATTCTGTTCTCAGAACCAGATCATCAGTTGGTCGATGAGTGCAACGTGAACTACTGCTACCCGTGGAATATCAGGATTTGTGGTCAAGGTTTACTCTTCTAGATCCTCCGTGTTCTCTCTATGCCTATGCATATTTACAGAGTAAACTCGAGAAGGAGGTGGCTCCTTACTATGCATGAATCATCATTCACTAAAAGAGATATATTTTGCGCATCTAATTGTGCTGGCATCCATGGTGACCAGTCGTGGACAACCCTGTGCAATACAATAGAGTATTCCTCGGACCCCAGACTGCGAACAACATCTCAAGTCAGTGTTCTTTACGGAGTTCTTTTTTGCTGACACGTCACAAATTGCTCTGTGGATATTTCGTCTCCAGGCATATTTTCCCATTTCGTTTTCGTAGCTGTAATAATGGGCAGCAATAAATTAGCCATTATTTACTCCTGGGTTTTATGTTATTTTAAAGCAATGTACATGTAGATGGTCTTTAGTTTCCCGCACACTTTTTAATGATGATAGACCTCGAAAAAGACGTCTATTCACTTTTACATTAAAACCCACCACAAAAAGCAGAATAGATCTCGCTTTTCTGCCACGTACTTCCTCTCCTTGCGTACTATCCTGTAACGTAATCATAACTTTAGTCTGTTGTCTTGTAATTGAATTTGCCACCACTTTAACCCTTTGCTTACTTTAGCCTTTCGTATAAAACTACTGTTCTTAACATTATTTTTACACACTTGTCTCTAAACTTTGTTACAAAAAAGAATTGATGGAATTATTGAGAGTAGAAATGGATAAATAAAAGAAAATCAGAAAGACAAAAGGAAAAGATAAATAAGAAAGGAAATATTAAATAATAACTAAACAAAATAACAAAATAAATAAATGCAAGTTGAATAGAGAACAAATGAAAGAATGAATACAATGAAGGATTCAATGACAGTAAAAATGGAAGAATGAATGAATGAAAAAGACGGAACACGAGAAAAGTAGACAGAACAAAGAAATACAAAGAGTCAAAAAAGGAAAATAGGAAATAATGAATAACTACGCTTTTAAAGAAAATAAGAAGCGACGGGGGGGGGGGGGAAGAAAAATTATTCATAATCAACCGAATGAAAGGAGTGAGACCATAAAAAACAAATATATTTACAAACATTACGAAAGATTCAGAACAGAAAGAAAAAAGGAATAAAACTTAATATATATATATATATATATATATATATATAAAAAAATAAAATATTTGTTGTTGTTTATTATCTATGTACGTATACGTTTCGTCCCTTTCCAATCAGGACTCATCAGCATAGAGATATGACTATTCACTACCGGTCGTACGATTCGCGTCCAATATTTGAATAGCCGATAAACAATGATAATTTAACACATATAAAAGCGGCTTGATGTCGAGGCATTCTACTTCTATTAACGAAGGAATGATGCATATACATGTGTTTGTACTACCATTTAGAGTGCTCTACTTATTTTACGAGGAGCGACAAATATAAAATATTTGTTGTTGTTTATTATCTATGTACGTATACGTTTCGTCCCTTTCCAATCAGGACTCATCAGCATAGAGATATGACTATTCACTACCGGTCGTACGATTCGAAACCCTGGATTACAAGTATTTTTCAACTTACATCCAACGTCGTTAACCGCGCGCCCAATATTTGAATAGCCGATAAACAATGATAATTTAACATATAAAAGCGGCTTGATGTCGAGGCATTATATATATATATATATATATATATTGATAGATAGAATTAGACCAGATTAATTATTTAACATATACAGTTATCTGGTCAGAGTAAATACAAAATACATCTGCCTCGTATATTCTGTTCACTATGTTATTGGCACGGATATATTTTATTTCCCTTTATTAAATTTATCATGAAAATACTTATTTCTGTTAAGAAAACAGTTTAAATGGAGACATTTTCCATTACTAATAAAAATATTACGTTATGGATTAAAAAGATGGATTTCTGTTTTTATCCCCTTAGGAGAGTAGAAATGAGACTATGGGTTTACTTTAAGCTACCTTATAACTCTCGCTTAGTTGATCCTTTAATCCTCACATTCCATGAGCGATGTTTCTGACAAAGGGGGAAGAATTTATGTTTTCTGGGTCGGAATCTATCCATCTAACACTTATCATTGGCTAGTTTTTGACCTTGAAGTAGTATTTTTTCGCTCCATACATCAAGTGGATTCGTGCCTTGTCTTGAGCGATTTCCATAAAAAATATGCGTGTGCTAGTTTAAATTACAGCCGGTTGTATATACTTGCATTAGAAAGAACATATGTGGATGTTAATTGAATGCATAGGTATCGCATACAGACACACCGGGGCAGAGAGTCAGACCGCTAGGACACAAGGGAACTATGGGTGTGTACTTATATGTGATTGGAAAATTTGCGCAGTGGAACGGACCGAAGCACGCCTTATAATCGAATAATTACATGGGGTGGCCATTTATCAAGGCCGGGAGTTACTCGAGGATAAAGGTTAATGCAATAGAATGAGTGTCAGCCGAAAGATGAAGAACAATCAATGAAGAATTAAGTTTAATTACAAATGGGGCGCTGTATGGCATGCATTAGTTAACATTGGATTTGAAGACATCTACATTGTAATCTGCAGGGAAGCAGGCCCGCGGTAATGTGTTCTTGAAATGAAACTCTGTTCATGGTAATTTTGCCTGACAATAAACACATGGAAGAAGAAATTGAAGTCTTTTTCGTTGTGGTACATACACAAGTTCTTACTGTGAATGTCTTACAAGGAGAAATTAGTCATTGGCGCTCAGTCGGGTAGGATATCACGTGGCATTTCTCTTCGTCTTCTTTTCGTCACAAAGTCGCCGTCGAAATACATTTAATTCTTACAACATGTAAGTATTGGCCAGGCTCAACGTTGCTTAACTTCAGTGATCGTACGGGAACTGATATGTGAAGGTGATTGTAAACGTATGTATCCACATACAAAAATAGGATTGTTGGAGTCGACTGTGTGTGTTGAGGGTAGATTTGAATGTCAGGATAAGCCATGCTTCTTTCCTTGATTTGAAACAAGTAAACAGAATGTAAATAAATACAGAAAAGAAAAAGAAAGAAAGCGACAGTTACAAGCAAATGTATTTCATGGGTAATAGTGAGCGAATGAAGATGAATATTACTGTGAATCATTATACGAAAATTTAATGATATTGGCCCGGGGGGAACGGGCGTGGCGGGAAGAGGAGACTGACGCTTAAGGAAAGCAAATAAAAATATCAACAAAAATGGATGGAGTAGCAAATGAAAAGATAAAAATGTATTTCGACAAGAAAATCATAAACAACGAAAAACATTATTAAGTTCAGACATCGAGTTGTTTCAGGCCTATTGATTTGTTTGTTTGTTCGTTTTTTTGTTTGTTTGTTTGTTTTTTTGTTTTTTTGTTTCAGTATTTCCCCCGTTTGTTTGTTGTTTCTATTTGGGTTTTTCGTAATTGCAAGCGATATCGAAGGAAACAAAATTATTTAAATTTAATTAGCGATGTTCCCGGTCCCGGCTTCACGAATTGAAATTATATGCCTCGAGATTTGGCGAAAGGCGGGAAAGTGAGAGAGAGAGAGTGTGAGCGAGAGGAGAGAGAGAGAGAGAGAGTGAGAGGAAGACAGAATGTGTGTGAGAGAGAAAAAGATGTTGTTTTAGATATGATGAATAAAACTAACAGTAAAATTAAAATATAATGGACTCACACATACATATACACCCATGAATACGTGTGTATGTATATGTATTCACATACTTTTATGGAAATATTAAAGTATTCTTGTATATATATATATATATATATATATATATATATATATATATATATATATATATATATATATATATATGTGTGTGTGTGTGTGTGTGCATGTGGCGTGTGTTTGTGTGCGGGTGTGTAAATTTAAACATAAATAGAAATTTGGACCAACCACAAAATAAAGTAGAGAGGTGCAAATGAAAATGTATTTAGTTTAATTAATATTTCGTGTCTTTATTAACATAAACTTCATCAAAGTGACTATAAATGATAATGTTGATCACTTTTGATGATATAAGTTCTAGTGACTTTGATAATGTTTACGTTAATAAAGAAACTACATATTAGTCAGAAAAATATGTCATATATATATTTTACGTTTGGTCCAAGTTTCGATTTATTTTTCTATGCATTCTGTTGGATTTATATATATATATTCATGAATTTTTACGTAATATGGTTAACCTTGGTAGGGATCGAACGCTCGATGTAAATGTCCATAGTCTGGTGCTTTATCACCAGGCCAAGACACCCCGCCTGAAATATGTACGATCTTTTATCGTCTATCATTATCATGTTATAAAGCTTTTGTTATTGTTTTACTGCCGATAGAACACCGGTGTTTTTTTAGTATTTACTCGATTCTTAAGCGGTTAAGAACGTTGGAAACATTATTAATTTTCATATATATTATGAATTAATTTTACGTACATAAGATAAATCCATGGACACATGTTTCTGGTTATGAGCCGTCATCAGCCTGGCTACCCTGGTAAATTAATGACACGTCTGATTAAAAGCGACTGAATGTAATACTCTGCATATTTACTAAATACTACAAAAACACACTGGTGTTCTATCGACAGTAACAACAAAACAAAAGCTACGTATATTCGAAGATTAAAGTCAGGTTAGTAAACCTTCGACCAGAATCCTTATTCCAGTTTTGATCAAAATCCATTACATGATTTTGATTCTAGAAAATGTCTACAATGTACGGCTGAATCTTAAGGGGTTTTAAAAAGCATTAGAAATTCAGAAAATCTTGCTTAATTGGTGTCTAATGACTCTGGATCAAAAATGCAAATCTAAAGTATTTCAATTTTCAAATGAGAGGTAGGTATCATGCCATTTAAAATCCTTTAAACATACTTCTAAGAAACTGAAATTTGAAGAATATCTCATTAATTGATGTCTAATATTTATTGTTAAAATTTTCCAAGATTCGGAAGTATCTGAATTTTCACGAAGCGCTTCCAACCTTTCCTGCTCATTTGCATATATATATATATATATATATATATATATATATATATATATATATATATATATATATATATATATATAAAACTTAATATGGCTAAAATTATTTCTTCTTACACAAAGCAACTCTGTTCTAATATTCATAATTATCGGTAATCAATTTGAAGTGAATCCTGTAAACACACACACAAACACACATACACACACATATATATATATATATATATATATATATATATATATATAAACATATACACGTACTAACTTTATATAAATAGAGATAGATACGTTATACAACGAAATATCTAATTGCTTCATGTGAAAAGGACCATTCCTTCCATATGACGTTTCTATATATTATATAACTTCTTACAATATGCTAACGGAAAAGAGAATAAATGTATTTCGCATCCAAACTACTAAAATGATATAAAAGTGTATTTGACCACCGTCTAGTACATCGTAGAAATCTCCATGTATAAATCGGACCCCACACTCACTCGTCCGTCTCTGACCCCCGTGGGTATCGTCGGTCACTCACGCACAGGTGTTTGATATCCTGTTCGCGGTGCAAAGTATAACAGATACCCCACTCTGTTCCGCGAATCAATTACTTTACTTTACTTTAAGTGGGCCTTTTTGCTAAGATCAAAATGTAGTATCTGTTCCGATGGATACTGCACCCCATACTGGTGTTGTCTTGGCCTTCGGGTCTTGATTTACGCCGGTCAATGAGTCTGTCCTGTGTAGTTCTTGGAGGTTCACCTTCCCAGGCTTTGCCTCCCCTCTTTGGGAAGGAGTAAGTTTATTGCTTACTGCCTGAGGTGCCCCTACCGGGGAATGCCGACGGGGCTGCCCAGGCAATTTTTAAACCCCACTTTCCCGACCCGACCTTGGGTCACATCTTACTTGTGGGAGTAAGATAAAACTGGCCTTGTGCCTAACTCCTGGAGAGGAGTAAATCAATACTTTACTTTACTGTAATCGCACAAGACTTAAAGCCACCTCGTTGCATTGAGCACGACATTTCGTCTCTAAATTGCATATTTCTCAGCTGGTTAAAGAGGAACGCCGCACTGTTCTTTAATGCTCTCGGGCCACCTTTTTGTGGCCGTCCTCTTGGTTTTGCGTTTGAGAAATCTTTTCTGTAGCTGGCATTCATCATCCTACTACCCCTAGCAACATGACAAAACTATCGAAGCCTCCTAGTGGACACCACAGCGCTTCGCGTATGCAATCATTTTTAAGTCTGTCATTCCTAGTAACCTTGAGGATTGTCCTAAGACATTTCACCTTAAACACCAACAGGGCTCTGACATCTTGTTTATATTGATATAGAATCAATATAAGTATGTTTATGTGTTAATATTTTCCAATTCTAACTATCAGGTTGGAAAGAAAGTAATGTGGTGTTTGTCCAATACATTTATTTCATCTGAAACATTCACATTAGGGCATTTTTAATCTTTACAATAATCTCCCTCATTTTCTATGACTTATGCCCAACGATCAACTAGCTTCTTGATGCCTTCTTCAAAACATTCTCTGATATTTGAGAGACAAAAAAATTTAGCTCATTTTTGAGTTGATCGTCATTTTCATAGATTGTATTGTTTAAGTGGTGCTGCAACGACCGGAAAAGATGGTAGTCGGATGGAACAATGTCAGGTGAATAAAGCGGATGAGGTAACGTTCCCAATTTAAACTCATGACCTTTTCCTGAGTAAGTTTTGCTGTGTGACGTCTCGCGTTATCATGCTGAAGCACTGCCAAACTGCTAGAAGTCTCGCCGACTAAGAGAGAGGGAGAAGGAGAAATAAAGAGAGAGAGAGAGACAGTAGTAAAGAGAGAGAGAGAGAAATAGACAGAGAGAGAGAAAGAGAGAGAGAGAGAGGGAGAAATAAAGAGAGACAGAGGGAGAAAGAGAGACAGAGAGAGAGAAATAGAGAGAGAGAAAGAAAGAGAGAGAGAGTGAGAGAGAGTGAGAGGGGGAGAGATATCATAGCCCGAACATCACGTTTTCAATTTCCCCCTGGCATAACTCTCTGACTCTAAACTTCTCCACTAAAACCACGGTTTCCATTATGTAACATATGCAAAAAGAGCTGATTCGATTATATAACGTATTTTACGTGGTGTATGTTGCGTTACATGTCTTGATGGAACGTATACCGCTAAACATTTAACAAGTTACGATTAGCTTATATTTGAATAAGACACATCCATAATAAGATCATTATTCCGAAATACAAATAAAAATGATTTAAAATGTGTAAACTCTAAGGACACACCCTCTTCTTCTTGCTCGTCCGTCGAAGTCGACGATGACCAAGGTATCAATCAGTTTGGCGTCGGGGGTCGGTGGGTCCTGAGATGGCTGATGAGGCCAATCCGTGCTCGGCAGACTCTTCCACACTCCGGACACGTGAAGGCGGCATCGACAGGCTGTGGACCGGCAGCTTTCTCCTTTCGCCTCCTGCGCTTCTGCCGGTCGTGGGTCATGCGTTGATCCTCTGCACACCCACACACACACACACACACACACACACACACACACACACACACACACATATATATATATATATATATTTATGAAGTAAAGTGTGTTTATATCTTTATATATTAATATGTATAGGATTTACTTCTAAATTAATTAACCGATCATTATTAATTTTGGAATACATCTACTAAGCATAAGAGTAGGTCATATGGGCTATATTTAGTTTATTGTAGTTTTATGGATATTTGTGACATTTGTAGTATTCGTATTATACATTACTTAATAAATATTTCCGAAATTTTGATTTTTCCGGAATATTTCAAAGGATTTTACGGCCATAATTTGTCACAGACCCATCATTTGTAATTCAAATATTTCAATCTTAGATTTTTCTAGAAGAACAACTGGAATAAGGATTCTAGACCTAAGATTTAGGAGCATTATAGCTTGATGGTAATCGTCACAAGGGAACATAAACGCATTGTAAAACTTTTCAGTGAAGGAAATTAATTTTACTCGTCATGGGACGGGTATACTTCTAGAAAACACACATACATACAGGGTGGCCCAAAAGTAGGTTTACAGGTCTGGTGTAGAATTTCAAATAAATATTTAACCTATTTAAAGTTTTTCG
This sequence comes from Sepiola atlantica, assembly GCA_963556195.1. Lineage (NCBI taxonomy): Eukaryota > Metazoa > Mollusca > Cephalopoda > Sepiida > Sepiolidae > Sepiola > Sepiola atlantica. Next base: position 96,037,824 of record OY744532.1, read on the forward strand.
AATAACCTAGTTAAAAAACTTCAAATATTAAATGATAACTGTAAACCTACTTTTGGGCCACCCTATATATAAATTCCCGAAATAGTTTTTCATAAACAACTGATGATCCCTTAAAATAGTGTTAGAAACTAACTAATATAATAACTGTAAAAAATAAATTGACTTACATGAGTGATTTTCCACTGGAAGACTTGAGACTATAAGTTTTTTTATTTTTTTATTTTTTTTATATATTTAAAAAAAAAAATTTTTTTTTATATAGTTTAAATGGTTGAGAAACTTCCGAGACTATATATATATATATATTATAATGCAATTTCAGATGTTGTAAAGAAAGAAACCCATATTATGAGATATGTATACTTTATCATCAAGAAATTACTGAATTCATCTCAAACAATAAAAAGCGATTATGGGGGCGCGATAAAAGTAGAAATTATGATACCCATTTCGCTTTTCTATTATATCAAAAACACATCGCAATTAGTTCGGTTTCCTAACCAGATCTCGGATTCTCACCTGATATAGATTATTTTCTCACCTGATATAGATAGCTTATGCACTGACAGATTCTTCACTTACTGTTTGGTTTGGTGACAGCGAGCTATGGAAAAAAACCCGGATATTATAACGCATAAAACCACGATTAATATCAGCAAATATATGTTACGTTTTTTTCCAACATCAGGATGCGTTGTGGCAGTTTCAAAAAATTTTAGGAAGAGATTATAAATTCCTACGAAAATATTAGTTTTCTATAGAATTTTCTAGCAAAATAATCACACAGTGAAAGTTTGCTATCGTTGATAAAGTAAGTATGAAAAAAAAATCCAATTATTATATTCCAAACGTATCGAATGTCTTTTGAAGTTTTTCGTATTAAATGTTAGACATTTTAACTACTCGGCGTTGCCCGAGAGAATTATTACTCAAATATTTTGTCCTCATTGTTAATTTATTTAATAAATTAATTTGTTTTATGAATAAATTAATTTATTTAATAAATTAATTAGTTTTATGAATAAATTAATTTATTTAATAAATTAATTTGTTTTATAGAAAAAATTAATTTATTTAATAAATTAATTATTTTATGAATAAATTAATTTATTTAATAAATTAATTTGTTTTATGAAAAAATTAATTTATTTAATGAATTAATTAGTTTTATGAATAAATACTTTTAATCGTTAAATGTATTACGATGAGTACTATTGTAACCTATGGAGAGGTGCTGCCCAGAGCAACCTTTCCTTCCTTGACAAAGTAAAATAAAAACGATTGCGAAATCTAGTGGGCAATGCCATTTTTATACTATCTACAGCCTATTTCTCAAAGAAGAGACTTTGCTAGTCTTTCTCTACTCTATCGTTATTTTCATAGCAGATGCTCGACTGAGCTTCAATCTATGCCCCCCCCCCATCTCTGTAAAACATTCACAACAAAAACTCGTCTAGCGACAACAACTGTCAGTAGTTTCCCTATCTCTCTCTTTATCTCTACCTAAAACGAAACGAAACTTCCATAAGCACAGTTCTTTTTCTAGAACTACGAGTCTGTGGAACACAATACGACGGGGCTGCTTCCCAACTGACTAGAACATGGTCGTTTTCACATACTATGTAAACAAGTTCTTTTTGAGCCGCTCTCTTAAATAACTAAATTCTGCTTAATCACCAGCATCATTACTAATCATCACCGTGTTGTCTCACCGTCCACCTGACACTCATTACACCTTATCCTCGAGTGTCATTTAGGCTTTGATAAGTAGTGACACATTACTAATAAAAAAGCAACAAAATTATACCATATATATTGGTCAGTAATCGATAAATGAATACAAACGTGTAATAAAACGATGATTGATTCATGCATTTTCGAATCAGCAGTTCAAAACATCAAAAGTATTTTCGAATTTGTATCGGTATCAAGGAAATACCATTATATGAATTTGAATGATTTATTGTGTTTTACACTGTTGTATCATTGATAGACGTTAAATTGATTTATGGGCTATTACATAAAAAGTAAGATTTTCTGTTTGTGTGTTCGGCAGGATGTCAGAAACCACACGATACACCTACAACTTCTACATCATCGGATTCTAAGCTATTTTAATATTCATAAGAGACGGATTCGTTGTTTGGTTAGGTTTTAAAAAATATATTGAAGTATTTTAAGGTGCTTAAACACTTGTTGAAATGATCTTCGAATTGCGAGCTCGTAAAAATAAAAAGACAAACAAATAAATAAAATACATATTTTACTTCAAAATCATAATTATAATATCTCTGACTTTTTTCATATGAAAATATTAAGAAACACATCTTGAATGTGATCGTTTGCATTTCACGTGACTTAGTTATGTGATTAAGATCTTGCTATTTCTAGTAGACAATAGTAAGGACGTTGTAGATGAGTAAGCTTATAAGTGCTTGAATTTAATTTCTAAAACCTAGTCATATTGTTAACAAAAAATAAAAGACATCAATACATACGTAGAGAAGATTTTTAAATGTGCATTCATACAAACGGAGGATTTTCATTGGATAATCATAGTTGTTTGTTACCAGATAAACATGAACCATGAATCACTGCGATTTTTATTAATAGAACAACTATCGGGTATATTTAATCGATGAAAACGATTGGAATTTAATTTCATTTAAATAACACAGTCTGCAAAATTTCCGTATATATTTGCTAGGCAGAAGGAAATTGAGATTTGTTATATTTAATGTATTTAAGTCTAACTTAATCTCCCGACTACCTTACATATATATATATATATATATATATATATATATATATATATATATATATATATATATATATATGATAGCTTAGTTTTATGAAACGTGTGTGATATGACCAATATTATTAGTTTTATATAGCAAAGTATATTAATACATATGTGTGTACATGAATTTAAATTATCGATTGCACCTTCATAGCGCTTTTGATGGACACTCAAGGAAATAATTTGCTCTTAAGCAAAATTATGTCCGTATTCTTTGGCACGCTTTGTTTATTCTCATCCATTTTGTCAACAATTAATGTTTGCAAGAATAAAATAAAATTAGAATAAAAATAAACATGAGAAACACAAGAACACTACGAACAAATAAAGAGGAAACGATTCTAAATTACAATTACAAACACTTCTCGACTACCCCGATAACCATAACAAATAGAAGAAGGTGTAATGGAAGAGAAAATTCAATTATATATTCGAATATATATATATATATATATATATATATATATATATATATATATATATATATATATATATATATATATGTGTGTGTGTGTGTATGTGTGTGTGTGTGTGTTCTCAGAGCAAGATTAAAAAAGTATATATACATAATATATAAAAAATTTGATATAAAAGAGAAAATTCAATTATATATTCTAATAATAATAATAATAATAATAATAATAATAATAATAATAATAATAATAATATATATATATATATATATGTATGTATGTATGTGTGCGTTCTCATAGCAAGATTACAAAAGAAGTAAATACTCCAAAAAAGTAAATATATATATATATATATATATATGATATATAAAGAAATATGACATAGAAAATCAACTTTATCAAGGCCAGATTCAGTCGAGGATAAAGGTTAATGAGATTGTCAGTTGGATGATAAAACGTATATTCGTATGAATCAGAATAATTTGGCTGTTTGCATTTTTTTGTTGTAGTTTTTTTTAAAACTTATGTCACCCCAAACAAGACAAGTTGAGAGATGCTTGGTCACATTAGTTTTAAATGTCTACATGTCGGTACAATCGGGGAAACAGGGAGCAGGGCGGAAGTTCCAAAGGCCGGCAGTACGAGGAAAGAAGCTATTGTAGTAAAAAGGCTCTTCGGCATCTGATATCCTTCACAGTGAATAGATAGGATTTAGCTGAATTTCAGGTAGGTTGAGGGGGCACCAAAACAGCAAGTTCATCGGAGCACATTCCATTAGAGTACTTGTAAAACAAGCACAAGGATGCAACATTGCGGCGATGGGACAAAGACTGCAGCTTGGTGGATAGTGAGGGACCTCTAGATACTCTTTTTTGGACCTTGTCTAAGAGGGAGAGACTGTTTGATGGTGCACCTGCCCATATTTGACAACAATACTCCATTCATAGGCGAATGGTGGCTTCGTAAAGATATAGGATACTGTTAAGTGTAAGAAGTTTTCTAGCACAGTAGAGGGAACCCATTTTCTTTGCAGCAGCCTTGACAATGTCTTCTATGTATTTCCCAGATCTCTTTCTTGAAAGGTAATCTGATACCTACGGGAGACAACGCGAAGGTTGCCAACATCCCTAAAGGAAAGTGGCCATATGGAACGAACTTGATTTCAACTTAGCACACCCAGGTTGTCAGTCTGTGTCGTTAACCACCTAACTACTGTCACCTCACTTTGGCATAATGAAAAATACTTTTACGAGCTCGAAAACGATCAATAGAATAGACCAAATTTGATAACATACGAGGATGGCTCCATAAGTATTTGCTGATATTTGGACTTAAAGACGACCATTCTGTAGTCTGCAGATCTGCAACTATGAGACTGTCTTAGAAAGAAAATATGTCCATGGAAATTCCGTTTTTGTTTTCTTTATACATGGAAAAAGGAAGGAAAATTCAGCGCAATCCAGCAAAATATAGAAGAGATAAGATCTAAGTATCATTCCCGGCATATCTTTATAACAATAATAAATGTTGTTTAATTCTTTACTGCAGTTTCACGGAGTTCCGCTACATGCATATGAAAAATATACCGTTAATTTTATCAGTTCGCTTTACTGTTCAGTATGAACGTATTTACCTATATAATAAAGTGAAGCAAAAGGTTACCTCCATTTCATTGACAATAATAGCTGTAATATGCTAGTCTGCCCCCCAACCACTTAGGCAAATTGCCGACGCATGTTCCCATAAAATATACGTTCGTCATCTTCTCTTTTAAAATACCTTATATATTTTCTGCTGCTTCTCCCAATGCGGTCCTATATAGAAGAAGGTGAAGACACTTTCTCTCTCACGCTTATATCTACTCATAACGCCCTTAGTGTCACCAGAGACTGTTCCTGATATGTTCACTTTTTGCCAAATCACCGCTATTATTTTATATTTTCCTTCATACTTTAATACTGATCTCTCTCTTTTTCTTTTCGGGTGTATTTTAAAATAGCGGGATATCATTAGGACAAATACAGAACCTGGTTACCTTTTTCATTTTAAAAGTATTTATTAAAATTTATTTCACATTTCGAACATCATATTATACATATTATTATTATTATACATATCACAAAAGCAATATAATTCCCTCGTCATATTAAATATTAAACAACATTTTTTCATATTTACTACACTTCTATTTGAAGTCATTAACGAATAAAGATATATACTAAGAAGATATTAATTTTACCAATAACAATGAAAAAACTTCTGTCTCTGATGAACATATTTTTTCGCGAAAAATGTAAGACCAAAGTAAAATAAATAAATAAATATATACATTGTTTCTAAGGGATTTATTTTAAAGTAAAAAAATACAATTATTAAAATGTTTCCAACTGTTAAAGTATCTTTCTTCACTGAAATATTTTTTGTTCATTTTTATTTTGGTTTATGAAACGAAGAACATCAACCAAAAATATATTTTGTTTTTTACGTTCTAAAAATTTCAATCGACGAAGAGCCAATAGTGTTTCTTCTATATACTGTTACTAAATCACTTTTCGTAAGCGTAAAAAAGGATACACCTACCAGCATTTCAGTAACAACTCTGTCATTTGAAACAAATAATTACCAAAACCCAATTTGCTTTTATATGTACGGATGAAATTGTTTCTATCTAAAATTATTTTCCAAAAATAAAAAGTATAAGCTTATTGGTATTTAAATAATACTTCTGTAATTTAAAACTAACATAGTGATTGGTTGCACACACACACACACACACACACACAGACATATATATATATATATATATATATATATATATATGTCGATTAGCCTATGAAAACGCTTGAAATATAAATTACTACATGTGAATAAAAATGTCTTATTAAATAGCATTCGGATTTTAATGAGTAACATGTTAGGATAGACCTCTTAAAAATTGACCTTTTTCTTCAAACATATAGAAACTGATATTATTCCCATTCTCCGAGGTCTAAATTAGATAAATACACCAGTTATTGTGATCTTGGACCTTGGCTATGCCTGCCTCAAGAGCCATGTAATTTTATTGTTGACGTTTTTCAAAAACGCAGCAAAATATGGGATATTATGTCCTTATTTTCATTGTAGCTTTCCAGAGGTTGATGCTATAGCATTGAAAGTTGTACCAAATGAAAGCTAATAAAATTTTCTTGCATATGGTAGGAAACACATGAACACCTGTGTTAATTTAAATTAATTTTAATGCACAAACATATATATTTTTATGCTTGGAAAGGATGCCATCATATAATACATAACATTATCTCAAAAATGTTACTCTTAATGCATGTATATAATTTATTATCACTAAATATGTTTTATCTCTTCATTTCAGATTGTAAGTTAAAGCTGATTTGTTAAGATTTGTGAACTGCTGACAACATGGCATCTGGAAGACAACTATGCTGTGGGAAAGTGGTCAGCGATACAAGTGAACGGGATGAACCAACTGAAAAGAGAAGAAAAGTGGCAACTCCTGCCACAAGGTCATTCAGTGATGTGTATCTCATTGGGCAACCAAGCTCCAGCATCAGGCGCACTCAACTTCCTACTAATCGCCAGGTGTTCCAGTATTTCCTGCATTTAAGGAATGATAATCCCAACAGTGACAATAGGTCTTTAGCCCATGATACAGTGGATGTCGTTTTGCCATTCTGGAATATGGCAAGGATTAAAACACTAACTAGACCAAATGCAGTCAAACGTTTCATGATCCTCCATGAAAAGTACAGCAAAATTGTTAAAAACAAGGGAAGAAATAACAAACCAGAGGAAGAGAAACGAGCTAACTTTCTGAAGGACTTAGACAAGTTATTTGATATTGGAGCAAAGGATGTTGTGGAGGAGATAAGAAGCAACAGGCTGCTCACAAAGGAGACCAAGGAAGAGGACGTCACTTTCTACTTGGACCAACAGACAACGCGCCTGGCACACATGTCAGGTCATGATAAGGTGTTTGAGAAGAAGTCTAGAGAGAAAAGCTTCCGAGAAGAAAGAGAAGAGAGAATGTTATCATCAGTGACTGCTGCAGCAGCAGAAGTTGGGAAAATTTCAAGTGATGAAGACCCAGAGAACAGTCAAGGCTCTGGTACTAGTGAGGGTTCAGAATACACTGAGACAACACCAAGCTGTTCATCAAAACCAAGTACGATAACCTTACACTTTCCACGCTCAGTTATGACCAGTGAAGAGATTTGTAGCACTGCAGATCGGTTGTCACTCTCTGACAACCAGACTACAGCCATGGTGTCTGCAGTGTTGAAGGCAGGAGGCGCAGATCTTGATGACTTTGTTATATCAGCCTCTACTACAAGACGAAATGGGATAAACACTCGTCATAACTTGTGCCAAAGTTACATGAATAACTTCAAGGAAAGTTCGCCAGATTACTGCACACTACACTGGGATGGAAAACTTCTACGGGATGTTCTTGGTGAAAGATACCCAGTGGAAAGTCTTGCAGTGCTCGTCTCTGGTACTCCACAGTATGAAGAAGGGAAGCTGCTTGGTGTGCCCTTCATAGAAAGTTCCACAGGAATCCAACAGTGTAATGCTACATTGGAACTGATAGAAGCATGGGGTCTCACAGACAACATTGTAGGCTTGGTATTTGATACCACAGCAAGCAACAGTGGCATCAACAAGGGTGCAGCGAAGCTTATTGAAGAAAAACTAAGCAAAAAGGTATTCTACTTCGCTTGTCGCCATCACATATCAGCGGTAATAATTGGAAGTGTATGGGAGGCTGTGTTCAGGAAGGTCAAGAGTCCTTACAACCCAATGTTCAGCAATGTGAAAGAGAAGTGGAACAAGTTGGTTAAGGACTGCCCAAGAGTTCTGGGCCTAGTTGAACAAGACTTGAAACAGAAGAAGACAAGCACAATTGCAGTCTTAAGCAATTTCCTTGAGGAAGCAAGTCCGAAGGCCGATTACAGAGAGGTGGCAGAGCTGTGCCTGATCCAGCTTGGTGAGGAACCTCCTTGAAGTATCCACTGGGCCAAGCCAGGTGCCATTCACCAAGCCCGCTGGATGGCCAGGAACATTTACTGTATGAAGATGCTCATGTTTTCCAAGGAACTAAAATACAACACAGACACTATCTTAAAGCTGGAGAGGATGAACAAGTTCCTGACCTTATTCTACACCAGCCACTGGGTGACCACCACATCTGCAGCTGATGCACCTATCCATGACCTCCAGCTTATGAAGAACATGCTGCAATACAAGCAGTATGACTATGAACTGGCAACCTCTGTTCTCAAGAAAATGAACAACCACCGCTGGTATCTGACCCAGGAACTAGTGCCATTCACCTTGTTCAGTTCACATGCCAGCATGACCAAGTCTGCAAAAGAGAAGCTCGCAGTCAGGCTGTCAGAAATAGAGAAACCTGAGAGTTACAGGAAAGGCAAGCCAGTGTTTCCTGTCATCAATGCAGCTACAGTTCTCACAGACCTGGTAGGGCCAGAGTCTCACTTTCTGTTTGATGCTCTTCGAGTGAAATGTGACTGGCTCACTACTCCTGCTGACACCTGGGAAGACAATGACAGCTACAGGAATGCACAGAAGTTTGTGCGGTCAGTGAAAGTGACCAATGATGTGGCTGAGAGAGGTGTGAAACTAATGAGTGACTTTGCAACTCAGATCACAAGTGACCCAGAGCAAAGAAGCTGCTTACTACAAGTTGTGGAGTACCACAGGAAAAAATTTGACAGTTTCAAAAAAGCCACATTGAACAAGTGATAATACATGTATTAATAACATCCTATCTGACAGTTTCTTATGCAATATATGTGTCAGTGCAGTGCTATCATACTACCAAACTGATTTTTGTAGTGTCCCAGCTGTTTGTGCATTAAAATTAGTTAAAATTTACACAGGTGTTCATGTGTTTTATTGTGCTTACTACCATATGCAAGAAAATTTTATTAGCTTTCATTTGGTACAACTTTCAATGCTATAGCATCAATCTCTGGAAAGCTACAATGAAAATAAGGACATAATATCCCATATTTTGCAGCGTTTTTGAAAAACGTCAACAATAAAATTACATGGCTCTTGAGGCAGGCATAGCCAAGGTCCAAGATCACAATAACTGGTATATTTAGCTAATTTAGACCTTGGAGAATGGGAATAATAGCAGTTTCTATATGTTTGAAGAAAAAGGTCAATTTTGAAGAGGCCTAATGTTAGGACTTCTAAATATGAGGGAAAGGCTCCCTCTTCTTGTGAAATATCACTAATAAAAATAAACATAACAATATGATAAATATATAATCAAAAAAATCGATTGAAAATAAAGTTGTTTTAAAGAACGCGGCCCGATATTTGCCAAAGATAACTGGCGTAACAAAATTAAATACGTACCTTGTATTTCAAAAGCTATCATGCGACCGTAATACATGTCAATATTAGTATCAAGTGTATCTGTAAATATACCTAGTTTGACGTAATTCGATCACCACAGCTATCAAGCTATATTCCTTTTTTATATATTGACATTGTTTTAATTGAATTCAATTCGTTGAAATATAATTTAAATAAATTAATTTATTATTCATTACCTGCGAGAATTTCTTCCTTTCATTCCGTAATAACTGTAGGCAGATTCGTCTACAAGAAATGACGTAGATTCAAATATTTTTCAATTGTGATTAATTCATAATTCATTGAAAGCTAATGCAAATATTCAATTAAATAATGGAGAAGACGGTTGATTTAATCAGATACATTTAGAGATAATTCTTCCAATATGGCCGAAAATGTGCACTGCATGACTCTTATATTTAGCATGAATATGAGCTATATTATTATAGATATGAGAATATATACATATATATATATATTAATATATATATATATATATATATATATATTGGGTATTTAGATCTGTATGGCTAGGTTTCCTTCCTCTTATCTATTTGCCTTTCTGGTACCAAAGGTACTAAAGCTTTTTTTTAAAATTTTTTTTTTTTTAATGCAACCTTAATTCCTAAATAATTTTATTTCTAGCTACCATATCGCAGAATGGTTCGTAGGTGTAGTGTTTAGATAGTATTTTATTATTATTATTATTATTATTATTATTATTATTATTATTATTATTATTATTATTATTATTATTATTATTATTATTATTATTATTATTATTATTATTATTATTATTACTAGTATTACTATTGTTATAAAGAATTTTATTTGATATGCAAATTACCATATCACACGGTAGTTTTAAGGTAGTATATTATTATTATTATTATTATTATTATTATTATTATTATTATTATTATTATTATTATTATTATTATTATTTTATTTATTTATGTATATATATAAGTAACATTTTAAGCTGAATTATTGGGGAAATGGTAGTTTTATCTGTACCATTGGAGAGCCATGCATATAACTGTCGCGTTTTTAAATCTCCGAAACAGTTTCATGGTAAACAGCTGAAGATCCCCGTGTTAATATTAGATGCTTACGTTAAGGTCTCCTGCTTTTGTTTCACTGTTAGATACTAAATCCCCCTTTTTATTTTATTTACTTACTATTATATATTATTTATTTATGAATTTTCCAACAAATGTTAAGTCTACACTATTTTGGATTTAGTTAGTTTCTCTGGGAATTTAAACTGCATTTTCCTTTTTTTTGTCTTTTTGTTTAAAATAACTCAAAGCTTCTTTAGACTATATATATATATATATATATATATATATATATATATATATATATATATATATATATATATATATATAAAGTGGTGTACTAAAAGCGAACTTTTAGGAGAGGTAAAACCTATTGTGAAGAGTATACAGCTCAATATCCAGGATAGAGCAGGTAGATATGAAGAAGAATGGAAAAGAATTAGAGAAGCAAAAGCCAAATCATAATTCAATTCAATTGCTCAGAGCAAGGTATATTCCGCAAACAGGCAATTTATTCAAGTTAAATTTTCCTTAAGCCAGGCTTTTCAAAGATCAAAATCTTATCATCAGAGGAAGTCGCTGGGATAGATAAGTTGGCAAAGGCCAAGATTTAAAATTTGAAAAAATAAAATAAAAGTTGTAGGGAAAGAAACACAGGGCAAAACTCTGCCCGAATGCAAGCAAATGTCCGATTGCTAAAAAGTCCGGTGTCGAAAAGTCCAGCGGAGAGAATGAGATGTAGATAGGTAGGTCGTTAAAAGCCACGAGAGGTTGTGAGAGAGGATTCAAAGTTAAATTCCAAGAAGCCACAAATTCAGGTGCGGCGAAAATAGAAAATCCAAAGGGTAAAAAGTCCAATAAGAGGTACGTTCGTGGATGCATATATACATATGAATTTGAAAGGGTGTACGTATGTTTAAGAAATCGATTTAGTAAATGTATTATAGAATTTTGTAAAGAAAAAACAAGAAACATTATTTAAACATTTTTTTATATATATTTATTAAATGAATAAAATAATTTTTCATAAATATATGCCTCTGAGACTTTCGCCGTATCACAGCATTAACGAAGAGTTATTTACTTACTTTTTTTATCCTCATTTTGCTGGTGTGAAATTTGCAACTAAATCCACACGTGGTTCCAAGAGAAACAAGTCTAGTCTGGTCTCGTTGACAGGCCTGAAGAAATTGAATAGTTAGATGTGTGTATTAGCGCGGCAATACTTATATGAATTTGAAGGGGGTGCACACATCTTTCTAGAAATGTTTTTTGAAATGTATTATAGCATTTTGAAAGAAACAAGAAACGTTATTTTTAAAATATTTCTTTTATATATGTATTGAATGAATACAATTATTTTTCATATATATATATATATATGCCTCTGAGACTTTCGCGGTATCATGGTCTTAACGAAGAGTTATTTACTTTTTTTTCTGTTCCTCATTTTGCTGGTCTTAAAATTTCAAGTTAATCCACACACAGTTCTAAGAGAGATAGTTTCGACTGGTCTCGATGACCGTACAAAGAAAGTGAATATTTAGATATGTGTATTAGCGCATATATATATATATATATATATATATATATATATATATATATATATAGAGAGAGAGAGAGAGAGAGAGAGAGTGAGATAGTTAGATAGATAGATAGATGTAGCATCATTTATATATATATATTACATTATTTATATATATATATATACATATATATATATATATATATATATATATATATATATATATATATATATATATATATATATATATATAAAACAGTATTTATGAATGAATATTAAATTACGATTATTGTTGTATAATGCCATTATGGGGATGGACGTATCTGTTGGAAATCGTTGGTTTGACTTTCGTGAATTAGCGCGGGTGCAGTCCAGTGTAAGATAAGGCCTGTTCTCACAGTCAGAGCTAACAAGGTCACCGCGTGACAAGATCCCAGATCAGGGGTCAGTGTGCACCTGCGAGAGGCTGTGACGTCACAGGCCCTTGCGTTGGAAACAGAGGGATCCGTGAGTCACTCGTTCTTCGTGAGAATCGAGTTTCGTCAGTCTGGGTTTTGGAGGCAAACCGATGAGACGTGGTTGTTAAAATGTAATTTACAACAAATAAGGGAAATATTTCCCTAAGAAAATACAAGCGAGATATATCCTTTCCCCCTCTATGAATGGTTAAGAAAATAATTGTTAAGTAACTACGACAAAGTAGTGATTTGCTCTCTCTCTCTCTCTCTCTCTCTCTCTCTCTCTCTCGACGTAGTGAATGTCCCAGGCCGATAAATAACAACGCTTGTAATAAAAATAATTGAAAGTTAAAAGGATAATTTCTCTTCTGCGTACGTCATGGGGTTTTTGTTGCAGACAACGGACGGCTCGGTTCACGGCAGAAAGGAAAGAAGAAAGAATTCATCCACTAGACGACATCGAGACTGCGACCCTCTACACGGCGAGGTAGAAATCAAAAAGTATGCAAACAAAATATGAACTATGTGATTTATGATGTTTTAAAAATGACGAGTATTAAATGTGAACTGCCACGGCCCTTTCAGGGGAGAGTATACGAAACGAGTAAAGCCACGACCCGTGGTGGGACTAGTGTACGAAACGCGTACTGCCGCGGTCCATGCAGGAGTATAGGGCTATGCAACATTACATACATACGCCGGCATTTAAAGCCTTAGCTTTCATCAATGTAGAAAGTTATCATTTCAGACGGTCGCAGGACGCAAATCTGGTTCACAGAGTTAACCTAGATTCCGAACGCTTTCGCTCTATCCCCAAGGCCATCAAGAATTATCACGTGATAAGGAGATATACAATTCTATTTTTGACTAAATACAACGATCAGTAAACAGCAGATAATCGAGAGGGTTCAACGAACGTTATCGGAACCTTGCTTATAGCAAAATGACAGTTTGTCTTTAATATCTCCGAAAAGTGCTCAACTTCAATTTCCTAACGGGGCTTTATAACAATATTTATGAATAAATTATTATACCTACATACGCCGGTTCTCTTATCAGTGTAGGGAGTTATAATTTCAGACGGTCACAGGGCGCGAAATCGCACGAATCTATCGGGAATTATCACGTGATACAGAAGAAATTAAGTTATTTTTATAGACACTAAATTCCCGTTTACATGTTAACGCAAACAGGAATAAATTAAATGGATTATAAAAATGAATACATAAAAAACAGCGAAACAAGTCTGAACTCCAATGTGAACGTCTTGCATATGTATAAATATTTTACAGGCTAAGAAGAATTTTTTGTTTTGGAATGTACCTTTGTTTCCTGAGAAGATCAATTGCCTTGAACGATAATTCCCGACGAGATGAACGCGCACACGTTCATAAAAAAGACAACGTTTTCCTACGGTAGTGTTCTTTCGTCATAATAAATCCTCTTAGTCAAGGGGGTCAATGTAGTATATATTTGCTCACCATGATACCATCCTTTTAGGCTTACAAAAATATGCGACTGGAGGGAGTGATTGTCGAAGCACATGTTTTTATTTACGTGATAAAAGAGCCAATAGTAAGAGCCTAACATTTTTTTCTAGAAAAATGATAAATATACATATTTTGAAATAAAAACGTCTTTCACTTGAAATACAAACCAATAAAATTAAATTTACTGTATAAATTATAAGTTTTTTTTAATTTTTCACTTCTTAATAAACCCTGTTATAAACATTTCCTCCCCCTCCAATAAATAAATGCATAAATAAATAAAAACAGGCATGACTGAAATAAGAAAAACATTTTTTTTTAAAGATTATTCTAAGAAAAATAGTCTGAAAATACTATTTTCTTTGGAGTTAGTTCCTATTTCAGTCACGTAAATTATTTGGGGTGAAATAGGTTTCGGCATTACTCATAAACAACTTATATCTTATTACTTAAACGAAGAGTTTTGTTTGATAAGTCTCATCGTACACGTGGAACGCCGAAAAAAAAATGGTCGGAAAATATAGTCGCAATCTGAACAAGTCGATAAAGAGGCTAGCTAAGAAATAAAGATAACTCGAGTTTATAAACATATCTTTTTAACTAAAAGATTATGAAAAGATGGTATCATTATTTTTTAGCTAGCATATTTTAATTGTGCTTATAAAGTAGCGACACTATTTTTTCTGCCAAATTTTCATTTCAGCGTTTCACGTGTACAGTGAAACTTGACATAACTTAGTGATTAATTTGATCAAACTGAATAAATACGAAAGATTTTTCCATTTATCTTAACTATATTAATATTAAAATAGTTTATGCTTATTTAATTCTGTGTAGTATATTTTCATTCCTCATGATATATTCCTCCCAGGCATTACCTAAACTTTTTAAGAAGAGAGAGTATAGTACACATTAGTTCCTCACGATACCATCCTGCCAGGATTAGAATTTCCCTTTTTTGTGTTGGTGTGCAGTGTACTATCTTTATTCTTTTGTCATATCAAACTCCCAAGGAATGACTCCGATATTTCTTGGATGAAGTAGTGTTCGTTCGTCATCATGTCATATTTTCAGTCATTGACTCCTCCTTTGAGGGTAAGTGTGTGTAGTTAGTTCCTCTTATCCTAGCAAAGATCTGTGACCGGAGGAGTATATATTTGCTAGTAGTCTATAAAGCCAATACGGAAACCACACAAACAACGAAGACCACGTGTTTATAGTGTAAACATTATAATAACATTTTGATAACCAGGCGCACTTACACAAGAACAGGAAAAGTCTGTCCAATACAAAGATAAAAGTATACACACGCATATAAAAGAGAGAATCATGAAAAAACAGCAACGTATAGCATAAACAGCTGAGTTGCAAATTGTCGCAAGGTAAACAATATCAAGTAATAGTCTTTAAACATAGGAATAGGCTCCTAAATAAAACCATGACTTTATTAAACAATGCAGATATTTACATGAACAGTTGCAATGAAGCAATGCTTAATTACAACCAAAACTTAAATAAAAGAAATGATTAAATTAAATTAAACAAAAATAAATAAATAACTTTTGATGAGGATAAATTATTCAATGTAATAATAATAATAATAATAATAATAATAATAATAATAATAATACCACGATGAGAAATGCTATGAGCATAAGCCAGAAGTGGTACAGGAGAACGACAATGTCAAACTTATTTGGCACATGCGCATACAGACTGAAAAGGTGCATGAACATTCGACTTGTTCTTTGTAAAAACAAACAAACAAAAGAACTTGCTTATTCATTGATATCGCCTGCCCCTTCGATACTAGAATGCAGGAGAAAGAACACGAAAAATTAAACAAATATCTAAATCTGAAATTGGAATTAGTTAGATTCTGGAAATGTAAAGAAGTAAAGGTGATTCCCGTTGTAATTGGAACGCTTAAAACCATCAGAAAAAGCCACCATAAATAGCTTAAACAGATTGACGAGGCAATTTCTTTTCCAATTCTGCAAAATGCTTGTCTGTTAGGAACGCGAAAGTGTTAAGGTTCAGCTTGAATGTTTAAGGTCAAAGGAATTAAATTGATGTTCAAAAAAGAAAAATTCAACTAAAAACATCCAAAAATTGAGACTACTATGAAATAATAATAACTAGCGAGACCCGTGTAAATTACACGAAATGATGTTTTCAATACTAATCATCTTGTTCCTAACCTATACGTGTTTGAATAAAATATGATAATATCTGACTTGTATATTTATTTAAAAAAATGAACAATACATGAAACAATTTACAAAACTTCTTTATATACAATATTTCTTGTGAAGGTAATATTTCGTCGACTAAACCTTACTTTGTAAATGCTTTAAATTAAATAAAATGTGGCTCCAATTCATGAGTAGCATACACAGATTTGGAAGGTCGTGGCTTTTGATGTAAGCATGATACACAAAATAATACATATGCTATCGTATTAATATGTCTTCCGGTTTTCCTCTCACTACATTCCTCTTAGAAGTTCGTTGGGATCGAACTATAAACTACTCGAGCCGACGTCTAAATCCTACGTCGCTAACTGTTGCGCCAAAGGGAAATACTTGAAATATCACGAAAATTAGGTGATTTGAATGCTTTTCCAAATTTAGGTGCGGCACGCATGCGCAGAGGTTTTTATGTAAGCGTGATACACGAACACAAACGCGATCGTATTAATATGGATGAGAAGAAAAAGAAAATCAGATTTAGACATCATAATCACAGTATAGAGAGAGTTAGACAAAAAAATTACAAAATATATAAGAATTTATAAAAATACATAAAAACATACAGATGCGTGTCATATGCAAACGATGAAATATTCTAATTGATAACTAGAAACGATGAAATATAAGAACACAAAAATGCAACAATCGAAATGCAACACCTTTTCTAGTGATAGCTTCACAATCTTGAAAATGGCGTTTATCGCGTTTTGCATTCGAACTTTTCAATGTTCATCGAATAAAAATCCGTAAAATTCCAGACAGACGCCTCCTCGAAAATGAAAAGAGTCTTATTTTACACTCCGATTTTTTTTAAATTGATGTTATTTATATTTTCTATAAAAATATACACATAGTACATCAGAAATTTACTAGTGGATCTCTCTAATAATTATACGCTTGCTGTTCTTGTCTATATGCACAATTTACTGTTAATGAGATTTAATTAGTAATACTACTTTTATTAAGCTTCAATTGTCTCTTTCCTCCTCACGTAACAATTATTGTCATGGTCAATTAAATATTCTTTAAATGAATTAAAAATTTCTCTTCTTTATTTAATGAGAATTGTAAGAATGTATATCTTTTTAAAACAATACATTTTCTAGGTAATTTATAGAAAGCAATACAATGCAGAGGTATAACGGATAAACACGAACTGAAGCAAATTATGACATATATCAGTGAGATGAGTTTTACAGTTTTCATCTTTTTATTAATACAATACATATATTTTTGTATTGTATTACAATCTTACTTGCGCCAGTGCGGTTCGATGGATATTCCGTATAACATGATATTTCGGGAGGAAAATTTCCCTTCTTCAGATGTGTGTTAAATCTTAATTCAAACGGCAAAAAATGAAATGGATTTTAAATGAAAAAAATTAATTTCTTTCAAATGTATTTTTTTAGTGTCAATGTCAATATTAATATTTTAATTATTATTCATTTTTTATTAATTAATATTTTTCATGTTTATTTACTCTTTTCCATTAACAATATACATTAAACTATTAATAAATAGTTTTTTCTTCTTACTGTAAAAAATATTTGTAAGTTAAATATTTTCTAATAAATGAATAAAACCGTTTGATTTAATTTATTTAATGTTACAATTTTAAATCTTTTCAAAATAAAAACTCTCTTTCTTCTTACCGTAAAAATAATTGTTATTTAAATGTTATTTAAATGAATTCATTTTCGGAAATAGGGTGGGGTGATCCACTCTTTTAAAATAGTGTGGTGCGTGATAACGTACGTACGAACGTGAAATTGCTTTAGTGTATTATTATATAGGTTGCAAATCCTAAGTTGATGGGAATCAATTCACAACTGAACTAATTTTATCTTACTTTTAAATAATCTGTATAATACTGCGTTTATTAACGTGTGAACGCTTTTTTTATTTACTTATGGCTATCCAATTATCAAAGCTAAAAGCCACCCGAGGATAAGGGTTAATGAGATGAAATGATTAGCAGTTTTTCGATGGACGCAACTTATAATCTTTTACACGCATTTTAACCCTAACCCTACCGCTCCAAAAGAGTATTTAACTCCTACCACACTTTTCTACCCGTATAAGAGTCAAATATGTCCAAAGATGGAATATTGTTACCCCATCCGGGGAAGTACCGTTAAAAGTCCCCTTTCTTGATTTGACAAACAGAGTACAAAACCGACTTTGGAATTTAGTGGGCGATGTCCTCTTCTCTTTCTTGCAACCTCCTTCTCACAGAAAACAGGTTGCTAGTCTTTCTCTTCTCTGTCGTTATTTTCATGGCAAATGCTTGGCAGAGCTCATATCAATGGTTCCCCAGTGTAAAAAAAATACAGCAAGAACTCGTCTAGTTACAACCACTGTAAATATTTTTCCTTTCTATCACTGTTAACTGCTGGCCTGTGGAACACAATACCATGAAGCTGCTTACCAGCTG
>OY744532.1:96059164-96149164 GCA_963556195.1 Sepiola atlantica
AGATCAACTAGTATGAATTTTGAGTACTGTAAATGAGTACCGTAACAATGGCCTACTCGTGCGTAAAGCAAACAATGTTCTGAAAGTATATTCTAGACTGATCTGACACTAGGTACAGATTTGACAAGTGGGGTCAGGATCACAGCAATGACTCAGAATCATTGGAGAAAAGTGATCCACCGATATGACGTCACGTGGGACCAGAGCGAGAGAGAATGATTATGTTTTAGAATTAAACTGCTGTGGAAACTCGACGCGAACGTTGCTGAACAAATGCCTCAACGATAGAACAATACTATTGAGAATCGCGCATGGCGATGGGCGCAGATCTGTCTGTCTATCTGTCTGTCTGTATCAGTCTATCCATCGATCTGTCTATCTATTTAGCTAATAGTTAAGTTATTAATATAACTGTCTCTCCCTTTCATAAATTCATTTAATAGTTTTCTCTAAATTGACCTCTATTCCGAATCTCTGTCTTCTTTCAATAATTCATTTCAATTCTTCTTTCTATAACCTAATGAAAAACTTATATACACAGCGACGAACAATGGTTCCTAGCCACACCGACGGCACAGAGAGGAAATCGCCAACGAGAAGATACGTAGCGGCGACGAAGAAATAGACGACACGAATATGAGGTAACGAAATGACGACACAGCAACAACGAGAAAAGAACAGTACATATTCGACATCGACGAAGAGAAATTAAAGGAGACGTGAATAATGCAGCACACAACGCACTTTCGATTTCGAAGAAGAAAAGAAAGGACTATGCAACACCAATACGAACTGTTAATTTTATATTAAATGCATAGATTTACAAAACCAGACGTATAATATATACACACGTAGAGACAGGACAACGCCCACTTGTTCAAAATAAATAATTTGAAAAAGTCATGAACAAAATCTATAAAGCAACAAAATAAACATTGAACTTATTTAATAGCAAACAAACAAATAAACAATATCTGAAGTTGTCGTTTTCGTAGCAAGAGAGGGTGAAAAAGATTTTCTGAAAATACATTCGAACTGAATCTATAAAAATAAACAATTTAATTAGGAGCTGTCATCTATCCGATGTTCGGTATTTTTTAAAATTCTGATCTCGATCTAGCCTCGCTTTGAGATCGTTTCTTCTTTTTTATTTCATTTTTTTCTTTTGGTCGTCTATGTCCGCCATTATTGCCTGATGACGGCGTGTTGCCTCTTCTCGTTTTAATGAGATCATTAATCGTATTCACTCCTATCAAACAGTCATGAGGTCTACAAGTCAACAAACACGCCTATTCTGTTTGCTCCTTCTCTCTATCTTTTATCAATATTATTCCCCATTCTCTCCTTCTTTTTCATTAAAGGTGAATTTAAGTACGTTTTGTATCTCTCTTATTTTTGCCGCTTCTGTTTTTGAAAGTAATACTCGTTTTTGTAAAAGTCCAGAATAGTTAACAATCGAGAACTGATAAACAAAAAATGCAAACAACAAATAATTTATAGTAAACGCAGTGGAATTAAATGTTCTACAAAACGTTAGAGAGAACTTGAATGCCTACTGGAGTGAACTTAAATGCCCACTGGAGAGAACTTATACCTTTAAGGTGTTGAAACTGTTCGTAAGATTTGTGTTTCAGATTTGTTTTCGATGTTCGTGTGTTGTATAGCTTAACTTCGGTTAACTTCCTGCTGAAAAGATAGTAAAAATTGACTTACCCTACCATTTCCCTTAAATCTAAGCGTGAAGAACCCATCAAACAAACACCGTCAGAAAACCACACGTAATCGCCTAAGTTTTCCGAAATTTAGGCATCATCTCAGCCGCCATTTAGGATTTTGTGTGCCAATAAGCCAGCTTTCGTAGAAATAAAACTTAGAAATATAAACTTGAAAAACAGTTTCAGCACATTTAAAAGTATACAGGCTAGTAGATGATTAAATCGTGCAGCATTTGGTATCAATCATTTAGTGTTTTTTTAACGATTTTTAGACTGTGAACTTTTCTGCATTTTGTCCTTCAGTTTTTCCTTTATTTTGGTTAAATGTTAGTTTAAGTAGATTTTTTTTCTCTCTCTCTCTCTCTCTCTTACATTTCTTGCTTTTTATTTTAAATGTAATTCTTTTATCTGAATATTTATTTTATAATTTCATCATTTTTCTCTCCTTAATTACTTGCCTCGCCACGAGGGCAGCCTTAGAAACAAGGTCGTTTTTTAATGTGATTAATATCCAGCTCCATTCTGGCTTGGTACCCCCGCCCCCCAAAAAATGACCTCAGTCTAGAAGGATTTCTTCCCTTAACTGACACAGGACAGAAAAGATGAAGTGTAGTATCAACCAGATGATACACTTTGCTCCGAGCCAGAGGCAAAAGAAGGTGTGTCGTCTATTGATATTTTGTAGAAAAAAGAGGGCGTTATCTTAGCACGATCGGAACATTTGCATGCTTAGTTGTCTAGTGCTTTTATGTAGTTAGGACAGCTGGTGGCACATGTTTTAAAAAACAGTCACCATCCCCTTTTCTTTCTCAGTTAAAGTTTTATGGCTTAGCGAAACCAGTACGTATCAGTCGTTAGACTACTCGGATTTGTTACCAAAAGGACATTTTTCACAAAGTTGCTGTATTATGGAAGCAAATTAGGACGACCCCACCCCCAACCAATGTTAGCAGTAGCGGCGTCTATTCATACAGCTTCTCAACCAGATAGAAAGCTCTCAATACTTTCTATCATTACTAGACGCTTGAGGTCGCGAAACTGAGCCAGTATTCTCGCGAAACGCTGCTGCGGTCAGATCAGAATCTTCATTCTGACTTGAACAACCTCTCTTCGTTGAGAAGAAAACATTAATTATCGACAATTTAAAATGTTTCTACCTCATTGCTGTAAACACTTTCATTTTCTTCGTTTTCATTCTATTCTTTCTTTTCTATATTTATTTCTTCTTTTTAAATTGTTTTATTATTTTCATTTTTTCGTTTATTTCTAGAATTTATAACCAGACAAAATCATCGACATTACACTTCGAACCGACCGCTTTCACACCAGAAGTTGCATTTTCTCTCTTTCATCCATTTTCTCTTTTTATACTTGTTTGGTAGAGCTTATTTTCTCCTCCTAAAGTGAAGACACTTACTACCACACATGCTACTGGACGACACAAGTCGAAATATGCCTGCCATATTTGTTACGTGGCGCAAATCTGTCCGCATTGTTACAAATGACTTCCTTGAGCTGAGACTCTCCTAAACTAGTAAACATTCTTTATTTCCTTTCTTCTCTCATTATTTTCTGTCTATATTTCTTCTTTTTTCATCGATTTTATTTATTTATTCTCTTTCCTATTTGATTTCCTCTTACTTCGTGGGTCCGCAATCTATCAGTGGAAAAATAACAACCGGTGTAGTATGTGATCTCCATGCCTAACCGATTGCATACCTCATGCACATCGATTCCTCTATTCTGCTATCGTTCCGGAGCTGAGTCTATTGACTTACACTTTTCACAATCCCCCAAAATCGCCTTTACCGCTTCTTTTGGCATTGATGGGTCGATTCTATGCATAAATATGATGTTCGCTTGATCCAGGGTGCCCGCTCTGTCGATGAACTTCGCTCAGCTGTGCATAGCTCAGGTTTTCCTGCCTCACCACGTCATTGAGCCACAAGTAGGGAACTCTTATCAGGGAGTCTATCCTTTTCTGACAAGATCTTACTAGAGTCACATGGATCACAGTAAGGTTAACAGACCCAGTCGCCGCTTTATGAGCATATCGCTCACGGATTTACTGTTACACCAAGACTTGGTCACCCAAAAGGAGTCTCTTTTTATATGCAACACTTTAGCTTTCTAGCAGAATGACATCCAGCTTATTTATGTTGATGCTTGGTCTCTTATTTATGCCGCATCCAACACATACCCTCGATGATGACTCAATTGGTGTAGAGAGCCACATCAATAAACACCGGGATCGCCTTCAACAACTCATTCAGTTCCTTTGTGCCACACAAAACTCTTCCTGGACGGGATCTAATTGCTGTACGCGGGAAAGTGTGTCTACTATCATATGCTCCAGAGGAGCATCACTGATTTTGTCATCTCAGCCCTGCATGATAGTAGTAACACAAGGTTTGAGAAAGCCTGTTAGCATTCGAAGCCATCTTCATACAGGAAAGTACCTAACTAATCTGCCACATTTTGAGAAGACGCATCTCCTCGTCGTCATCGTAGTCTCCGAATCCTTGCTAGTGAGTTTGTACAAGTCAATATGCTTCCTCATGGATCCCGCCGCCGCAATATCCCTATTAATATATATATATATATATATATATATATATATATATATATATATATATATATATATATATTAGAGAATGGTAGTTTGCTTGAAGCATTGCTGGATATAGTAGTAGTATGTTTTTAAAGGCTGTGTGCAATGCAAATTCCGGGTAAGATGCAAGTTGCTTTGGCAGCCATTTTATTTTGTCAGATTCTCTGCATAGTCGGGGAATTCTTCTGGTATTGATTATTTATTGACAAAGGGAAGTTTCTTTTCTCGAAATATTAAATAATGATTTTTTAATCATCCGGACATCACACAAACAGCTAACAACACTCTTGCTGTTATGTAAGATTTTAGGAAAAATAAATAGTAAGTCATATTTGGTATTCGATTTATTGTTTATGTTCCTTACAAATTGCATCTTACCCGGAATTTGCATTGCCCACAACCTTTAAAAACATACTATGTATCTATATATATATATATATATATATATATATATATATATATATATATATATATATATATATATATATCATCGATACAGGCGACCTATTGTCTCGCCATGGGCTAATCAATCTTTACGCACATCTCACATCATTGCAAGACGTGCCACATTCAAGACGAGCATTAACCTGGTTATACATTACATCCGTCCTTTGAAGATTATTGTCTGGTTCGGCCACAAGGATTTCTTGACATTGATTTGCAAGTATGCTTTGATGAGGTCTAGAATCGATACACTTGTATCTGTTCTCTCAATTCTCGCACTTTGATGAGGTCTAGAATCGATACACTTGTATCTGTTCTCTCAATTCTCGCACTTTGATGAGGTCTAGAATCGATACACTTGTATCTGTTCTCTCAATTCTCGCACTTTGATGAGGTCTAGAATCGATACACTTGTATCTGTTCTCTCAATTCTCGCACTTTGA
The DNA here is from genome assembly GCA_963556195.1 of Sepiola atlantica. Taxonomy (NCBI): domain Eukaryota; kingdom Metazoa; phylum Mollusca; class Cephalopoda; order Sepiida; family Sepiolidae; genus Sepiola; species Sepiola atlantica. The sequence goes on from OY744532.1 coordinate 96,064,378, forward strand.
TGAGGTCTAGAATCGATACACTTGTATCTGTTCTCTCAATTCTCGCACTTTGATGAGGTCTAGAATCGATACACTTGTATCTGTTCTCTCAATTCTCGCACTTTGATGAGGTCTAGAATCGATACACTTGTATCTGTTCTCTCAATTCTCGCAGTTTCTTTGCGGAGATATCGCACCAGTCATAAACGTATCAACATAGGTGTTCAGTTCACTATATCCCATTACAGGATAGAACTTATGTTTATTGGTCTGTAGGATGACCGTTCGTACTATCAGTTGTTTAGGCAGATCAAAATCCCCCTGAGTATACGGCATCAACTAACCGTAGCCCATTCATCCAGGGCTTCAACCTGCGTTCACACTCCTCCCTCAATACACTAGACATCGGATATTTTGAAATCCGATTTCAAAGCTTCACTGGTGTACGACCCGCTGGCCATTTTTAAGCTGCAAAACACACTATATGAAGCTCGTCAAAATTTTGCACGCCTGCGTATCCCTAGTTTATATCTTCTACTTTTACTAAAATCTACTTTAAGCTCAGAATGGAACGTCATCACTCAGTGTCAACATTAATATAAATTGTAATAATAAGTAGCGCCGTGTTCACACTCTGCGTGAAGAATAGACATGCGCTGATGTCTTGTTCCCAAGTTAATTTTCCGTACAATCACTGACCAAGTTACTGGTCTTGCTGCACAGACAACAGCGCACCTCGGTACACATTCTCTCAAAGGTTGATTAGGATAGTTGCATCTATAACTTTAATAACGTTGTAGGCGTACGTCCAAAGGTAATTGAAATATTCGAACAGAATATACAGCACCAACGACTGGTTCTCTCAACTTTCTTTCGAACCAGCGCCTGAGCTCGAGTGCCCAGCTCTTGTAGAGACAAAGTCTCCATCCTAGATGGAAACCATAGGAAACTTGTCATGGACCAAGAATCCCTAACAAAAACACGGACACCATCACATAATCCAATATTCTATTAAATAGGATTGCCAACTTCCGTAAATCTGCCAAGTACATTTCCACGGTCTCAACCGCAGACAACACACAGGCCTCGAACGTCTCATACGCCCTGACTTTGTCATCAGAAAAGGATGAGAACAATCTTTTCTTAAATCGAACCGCATCGGATTCCTCTCATTTGGTCAGTTGTTGGTATACTGCGAATAGCCCCCCCCCCCCGCCCGCGCCCAGTAAGATCTAGAGAGATAACACGATCAAGCCGCTTCATCCTAGATGGGTCGCACACCGTTTCCAGTCTTTCAACCACTCAACCACCGCTCTATTCTCGTTAAACTCAAAAATGATTTTTAGGTTGATTTATTTTTACCGAAATTGCTTGTAAGAAACATACCTTTATGGAAATATCTTTAAGCCGAACTACTATCAGAAGAAACCGCTGCATATACAACTCAATAACACCCCCTAGAAAATTACCCCAACACATTCAATCCCCAGTCTAAAATACCACTCGTCGATTTTGCATTCGTTTTTTTATAGTTAGTTAGTCTCTACACATCTGAAATAGCATCTCAACTATACTAATTAATTCCAAATATGAGAATCTGTAATTCCGAACCCTTCTTTGTTCTCTTACCATACTTTGAAGCTGATAAGTTTCGTCTCTATTCTTATATTTGCGAAAATTCGCCCGCTGTGTTCCAAGAGAGTCCTTGGAGCCGTGATACACTAAATTATTTAAGGGACTATGTTACACTTGTTCTTTCTTCTTTTAGGCATTATTTGTTGCTATTCATTTTCATAATCATTTTCTTTTCTTAACAATTTTATTATCTTTATTTTCCATAATTCTGCCATTGATTTCATGTTTTTTTTATTCGTAAATGATTTTTCTTCTTTTAATTTCATAGCATTTAACATCTTTATAATTTGTAATTTTGTCTTACATTTTTCCTTACCTTTTCTGTTTTTCTAGATTATTGCTAATACTTTTATTGATTTACGTTCTTGATACTTTATTTATTTCCTTTTCTAAAGAGTTTCATTTTATGCAATTTATTTCTCTTTTATTGTTTTTCAATTTTATTTATGTTTTACTTTATGTATTTATTTTCTTTTTCTTCTTTTTTACTTTATTTTCATTCTTTGTTTTGAGTTCTACTTGGCGATTTCCCTTCGACTCTCACAACATAAGTCTTTTATTTAGGTTCTTTTTTTTTCATTTTTGCCTTTTTATTTTTATTTGAAATATGTTTTCTGTTTTCTGTTTGTTTCAAAAATTGTTATTTTTGCTAGTTTTTTAATTGTTTTTGTGTACTGGTACAGTTTTTGAACCAGACAAAACCGACCTTTTTGCATTAAAAATGAATTCTCGAAAAAGAAACTTGTACAGCTTTTGATCCGGACAAAACTGATAACTTTTTAAAACCTTTACCTTAACCAACCCTAACTTAACCATAAACTAGTCGGTTTTAGTCGTGGTCAAAAACTGTACCAGCACAAAACAACGAATATAAACTGTACAAATCGTTGTTTAATTAATTATCTTCCTTACAATCATTAGTATATTTATAAAACACACAATTTACTGAAAAAAAATTTAACTTTAAAGTTCAGCGTGAAAAAAAAAATTAATTGATTTTTTTTCGTCAGAAAATAATCATAAAAGTAAACATACGGTGGATGTTTATTTTATTGTTTTATTTGTTTAAAAAACGGCCTTGTTCTGATTTTGACGTCGGTGTGTTTTGATTTGTTTTTTTTCTTCCCGACTCTTTACGTATCTCTGCGTCGACAAAAGCTCGGTTTTGTCTGGTTTAAAAGCTGTATCAGTATCGGTTTTAGTTTTTCTCTTATTATTTTCTGTATTTTTATTTGTTTTCTTTGTTTTTCTTTATTCTTAATTATTTCATTCGTTTTACTACACTCGCCTTTCTTCTATACTTCAATTTTACCTCGTTGATTTTTTTGAACATATTTCATCCCAAACAAGGCAGGCCGCCACTGCAGACGTAAGGGGTTACTGAGAATTAGGGTGTAGGTTTTGGGTTTCATCCTAAGTCGAGAGCTGTGTAGCGAGATGTCTGCTTACATTAGTTTTACACGTCTGCATGTCGGTACAGTCGAGGAAGCCGAGAGCAGAGAGGGAGTTCCAGAGTTCGGTAGAATGAGGAAATAAGCTATTGGAGTAGAAGGCTCTCCGGCATCTGGGGACCTCCATCGTGAATGGATAGGGGGTTTGCTGATTGTCGAGTTGGTCTAGTGTATTTACGTCGAGGAGGCACCAGAGCAGACAGTTCATCGGAGCACAATCCATTGAAGTATTTGTAAAGCAAGCACAAGGATGAAACATTGCGGTGATGAGACAGGTGGATAGAGTGAGGGACCTGATGAGTTGGCGACTCTTTTTCGGACCTTGTCTGAGAGGGAGAGACTAGTGGTTGGTGCACCAGCCCAGATGTGGCAACAATATTTGCTGCACAATTTAATATTTATTACTTACTTTACCTTTTTACACTTTATTATTTTTTTCATTTGTGGAAGACATGCTTTAGCGTCCTTGTTACACATTCCTTAATAGCACATATAGCTTTTGCACATACAGCTTACTTTTAAAATGTTATTTATTTTATTTTATATCTGTATTGCTTTTTTTCAACGTTAGCTCTTTTGTATTATTTTGATTATTCGGACTGTTATTCTCATATTGGATTTTATTTTCTACGACGTTTCGGCCGATGTAAGATCTGACTCTCATTAAGGAGACTCTTGTAAAACTTTAGCTGCCTTACATTAATGCTCTTCTTCTCTGTTTATCTTTCAAAACTTGCTTTCATTTCAATCGTTCAGGTTGATCACGTTTTGTTTAAAAGAAAACAATGCACATTTCTTTGATTGTTATTCTAGCAAACCTCCTGATCAAAACGAGGTTGATAGAGATCTAAGAAAACTTCGAACATGTTTTCATAATTTAATAATAATCTACATGCTTATTATCATAATAGAACGTGAGACAACCACTTGAAGAATAAACGTGAAAAGTTTACACATTAGGATAGCGATACAATGTGGAGCTAAATCTAAAGTATCTTGCTTTTTCGTTACTTCTAATCAGCATATATAGTACAGCCATAGAGAAAATGTTGACAATGTTAAAAAGTATTTTCTCGTAAAAATTTCTACATTTTAGAAATGCACGGAAAACTCTAATTCAAAACAAATCCACTATTAAACGAAAATGTAAACCAACATTCTCTAGCAAATTTCTACTATTGAAGCCAATCTGGTACGTTTAATATGACACTCTTCTTGGCGACTATTGTTCAGAGTTGTAGAGGAACTAAGGGGAATGACAACAGTTGCTAATGACACCGGTGGGTTATTTCCCTTTGGGGGGGGGGGCAGAGAGATCCAGACTACTGGACGAGAGAGAAGAGAGTTGACAATGCCAGACGGGATCCAACTCGGTTGAATATAAAGAGACTCTCTGTTCGATTAAAAACCTACCATCTATGGTAGAAACCACTACAAGTGGCGAGTAACAATCCCTCTTATTGTATGTTCTTTTATGTTGTGTTGCAAGACTATTTTGCGTTTGTTAATATGTAAATAAAAAGTATGTTATATTTGGTCGTATGTTTCCTTTATTCCGTGTGGCCAATAGCATTGAGTTTAGTGTATATGTTTCCCTTACAGAGTTGTGTAGGTAATGCAAGTATATACTAACATAGTCGTTTTAGTCACTTTTCGTGGAAAGAGACACGAATTCCTCCACTATTGAAAGGTATATTTTAAAAAGCAAATGTATAAATCCGTATATCCTCCTCAACAATAGATTTAACTCCAAAATAAAACCAGTATTCGTCTGCTTATCCCGGCATTGTTTTCACTCGTGCTTGACTTCTCCTTGTCACTAGACTAAAACAATACCACTTACTAAGAGGTGCAGTTTTGATTGTGCAACAATTGCTTAACCATAGACATCCCGTGCATGCATAATCGCAGTGGTTATCCATTGCCTTTCGGGATTGAAACGAGGACTATATATTTATTTACTGTTCCTACAATGGAAGGTTCATGTGTATCAGTATAGTTAAATGTTTCGTTTAAATAATATGTCACTTCTTTATACACATACAGACAAGAAGTCTCCACGGGTGTTTTCTTCATTAAAGTTATTTTTTTTTTATTTGTAAATTCTATGGAATGTGAGAGATTTAAACGAAAGATTAATTTCATAGTTAAAGTACGAGAATAGAGTTGTATTAATGTTAGACGTACCCGTCACTCGTGGGGTCACAGCCACTATATCAAATCAGAATAAATAGTAATAGTACACTTCCACTATGTATTCGTCTTTGATTTCATTAAAAAGAAATCATAACTTGTGACTTCTTCTTTTTTACGACATTCTTCTTGCACAAGTAAAAAGTACAAGTGTCTTTATTTTATTATTTTTTATTATTATTTGTACTCACTAGGAGTTCTCACACAGATCATCGCCAGTGTTTGCTCACGGACAAAAACCAGTGGTATTTCCTGGAGTCTGAGTGACAACAAGCCTCCCCAGATTTCCAGTATTCTTCACCTCTTTTTGATAACGATGCGGTATCGCAACAGCCTCTTACCATTGATTTCTCGCTGGTAAAGACAATTGGTTTTCTCTGGGATTTGGGTGGCAATAAGCCTCCCTAAGGTCCCAGCATTCTCCGATTTTTTCCAGTGGAAGTCTGGTTTGTGCTGTCCATCCTCGGTCTTCTCATCCTCCTCAACCCTCTACAAATATTTTGTCTGGCGTCAGCCTAGGCCGGCACCATTTAATATATATATATATATATATATATATATATATATATATATATATATATATATATATATGTATATGTATATATATATGTATATGTATATATGTATATATATATGTATATGTATATATATATATGTATATATATATGTATATATATATATGTATATATATATATATATGTATATATATATGTATATATATATATAAATATGTATATATATACATATATATATATATATATATATATATATATATATATAAATAATCCTTTTTCTTTTTCCTTTAATTTTTTGTTTTTCATTTCTACTCCTTTTTTTTCTTCATTTTAGTTTTTTAATTTTTTTTTATTTTCGGGGGGGGGGGAGAGAAGGGGGACCTTATAGTGTATCTTGTAATTTTTAAAATAAATTATTAATTATTTAATTAATTGTTATTATTTTTATTTTACTTACTAGTCTAACGATTTACGTTATTACAGTTCAATACACGTTATTTGAGTGATCGTTAACTTCTTTTTATAACTCTTTTGTGCGTGCGTTAATTCTTTAGTACTTTCCTTTTTTATCGATACGCGGCAACCTTAAATGCCCTTCATAACTATAATGCGTGAAATACGTTTTGCGTCGTTAGTTTCTCATTTCTTTCTTTCTTTCTTCTTCTTCTTCTTCTTCTTCTTCACTGTCGGTTGTTTATTGCGTTGCGCATTTCTCTAGTTTCTCTTAATTTTCTCTCTATCTTTTTGGTCGCTGCAGCTTTTCGTTGATTTCTTTTTTATGTGCAACTAGGCACGCGTTCATTCTTCTGTCTAGTGGCCAGCACCTGCGTCAGTTGTGAATAAAGGACATTATCTCGTACAGAAAAGAAATAATAAATACCCTAAGGCTAATATCTGAGAATTTTCAGGATTTATTCTGGTGATAAATATTCACGTTTTACACGAAAAAAATCACTTAACTTATAATAATATTACTTAACAACTTAATTAGTTATGGATGGGCATATATTATTATATCCCAAGCCTACATTTCACCTTCGAGGATTTTGACTTCAAGAATTACATCATCTCAATTAGGGACTCGTGCTTGCAAACTAACACCAGTAACTGATTCTGAAACCTTCGTCCTTTGTTAATTCGACATCAGTGACGTCATGACTTCTCTTTCCTCTCATATTTGTGTTTCTCTAACCTATTTAACCCCATCCCTCGACTTTGATATTACAGGTCATACCTGTTTATGATACATCCTGGGAACACTCTGTTTCCAAAACTATCGCTCTTCACAACCTATACTAGCTTGTCTATGTAACACTTCATACTAGCTCATGTAACGACCATTAAACATACGTCCATCCATAATGCAATGCTAGGGTTTTTTACAGTCATTATCTACAATTGCTCACTGATAATAACCACTGGTGTTCCCCAGTAGTTCGAGTGAGAACAACTCTCCTAAGATTTCTCGCACTCTACACCTTTGTCAATTTATCTGTGGCTGATAAACGTTATTATTATTATTATTATTATGATGATTATTATTATTATTATTATTATTATTATTATTATTATTATGATTATGATTATGATTATGATTATTATTATTATTTTTTAATTTTTTATTTATTTTTATTTTTTTGTAATCACTAGGAGTTTTCACACGGGTCATCAGTGATTGCTCACCAAAAACCTGTGGTATTCCCTGGAGTCTGAGTAGCAACAAGTCTCCTCAGATTTCCAGTGTTCTCCACCTCTTTTCAATAGCCACAGCGAATAACCTTGCTGTATCGCAACAGCCATTTACCATTGATTTCTCGCTGGTAAGGCCCATTGGTCTTCTCTTGGATTTTGATGACAATAAGTCTCACCAAGGTCCCAGCACTCTCTTCACTTCCAGTGGAGGTCTGGTTTGTGCTGTCCCTCCTCGGTCTTCTCATCCTCCTTTATCCTATGCAAATATTTTGTGTGGTGTCAGCCTAGGCTGGTACCATTTTTTTTGGGGGGGGGGGAGCTTATGGTGTTTCTGATTATTTTTATTCATTGGTTCATTATTATTATTATTATTTTGATTATTATTATTATTATCATTATTTCTATTTTTTATATTTTCAAATATTTCGAAGTATATTGTTCTTTAATTTTCTTATATAGAAATAATGAGACTTATGATTTTGACATCTTCTTTACAAACGTATGTATATGTAAATTAGGCGCAGACGCTGAAAGTAGAGCCAATATTTCTGTAAATGATCGCAGAGATATTAAAGTACATTAGAAAGTAGCTGAATCAATACAAAGTGAAAAGGGTGAATGAAATACATATATAGACAGGGTAAAAAACCGAACAGTGCATCCACGAAGTTTCTTTTCTAGAACACAATACAACGGAGCTGCTTTTTAGTTCACTACAACGTGGTCGTTTTCAACTCCAATTTTAACGAATACTTATTGAGCCGCCCTCTAAAATAATAAAATTCTGACCATTCCACTTATTGTTTTCAATCGTCTCATGCTCATTAACGTGTATCATCGAATTGCTTCTGAGCCTTGATAAGTGGCGTCTCATTACGATTAAAAATGCTACCCTGCCATGTTTGGATCTATTTCATGCCTTTGATTTAGCGCATGCGCATTGGCAGCGTTAATTTCATACATAGTTAAGAGAGGCACAAGCGCTGTTATTATTATAGAGGCGCTTCTTGGACTGACAATCTCTAATTAAGAGCTCGTCACTACACACCGTGCCAAATACTGAACGTGACGCTATCATCATCGCCCTTTTAGAATTGGGTAATGTCCACACCTCGCAGTAAGTCCGACTTTTTGTCACATCCACACCGCGTGGAATAGAAAGTAAATATAACTATTATTATTACACAAGGAATACTGATACTATAAACGTAGGGTTGTGAAAACGTGTAGGAAACACGTGTAGGATGCACGTGTTGGTTACAAAAACATCTCTATATGCAGCTAAATCGAGCGGCCAGCTCGAACAATTAAAACTAATCGTCACGGTATTTAGATGGTTAATATTATCATGTATGTTAGCAGATGACTGCCGTTTTTCACTGACTGAACCTCTTTATCTTTGGTGTCGACTATTATATCTATTCGTCGACCAACATCGTGTGGTATTCACTGCTGACCTTATGAAAATTAATATTAATTTTACCCGTCCTGGGTAAAATTAATCTTCCGAACCAAACAAAATAAACATGTTCATAAAACAAAAGCCGAGTTTTGTAATCAGCACACACGTGTAATTACACGCTAATTTAATCAGTGAGCAATTTGTTTCCCGGTGTTCATATAACATAAATTATGATTGTAAAACATATAATTATAAATTCAATGGGAAAATAATGTTACGCTTGATTGTAGCCGGGGAGATCATTGAAGTGAACATTCTTTTGTCGTACAGCATATCAAGCTTTTTCAAGTTTCTAAATGACGAAGCACTATTGAAAACGAATAATTGGTTACTTTTTGTATATTTTACGGTATATAAACCTGTTGGGTTTATTTAATGTGTAAATACAATGTCTATTATTCAACAATTCATTAATTACTTTGTTTTTTAAAAATATTTTACGGCATGTTAACCATTTTTATATTAGTTAAAGCTGAACCACAATACCTATTCGAGTGTCTGTTTTCCGGTGTAGCATTACCGACTCTCCTCACTCACACATGTACACATACATACACCAGAGAGTGCCCATACCTAATTATCTCCCTTTTTGCCACGCTAAGAGGCGCTAATATCGGGACTATAAAAGGAAACATGCAAAGATATTCTCTTTTTTTCTTCCTCGAACGCACAGAATCTAAGGTATTTGAGACACATTCTCTCCACACACACATCCTAACCCTAACTCGTTTCAGACTTTTGTGGACCTATACACGCATTCTTACGCACACAATCTAACTGAGGACGAACCTTTTCGGGTTCGCAGTAAATACATGTTACTTCAAACATCGCATTCGTATTTGCTTGTACGATAGAACATATATGGAGGAACGCTGCCAGCGCTTCATACACTTTTCAACAACGGCATATTATCTAGTTTGGTGTTAGTTAATATGGAAACAGAACATTTACTTTAAGCAATTCATTATTTTATTATTTGTTTTACGGCATATCAACCATTTTAAAAATACATTATGCCAAAACGGAATACCCATTGTAAACAGATTATTGGTTATTTTCTTTTATCTTTTTTTACGAGAGATACATTTGATTGGTATATGTTTATGTCAAAATGACATACATATTGTAAATTGATCTGGTTATTGTAGTTTTTTCATTGCCTATCAACCAATTTTTTGGTTTAATTAATGTCGGACTGAATACATGAAGGAAATTATTTATTGATTTTATGTTTTATAATGTTTCCGATGATTATTAATCGTTTTGACTATTCTATATATTAATACGATAGCGTTTGTGTTCGTGTGTCACGCTTACATCAAAAGCTCTGCGCATGCGTGCGGCGCCTAGATTTGGAAAAACATTCAATTCACCAAATTTTCGTAATATTTTTAAGTATTTCTTTTCAGCGTAACGGTTAGCGACGTAGAATTTTGACGTCGGTTTTTGACGTCCGCCCGACTGGTTTATAGTTCGATCCCAACCAACCTCTAAGATTTTGTTTTCTACATCGAAGTAGATAGAGAGAGGACGACCTGGAAGGCACACATTAATACGATAGCGTGTGTGTTATTTTGTGTGTCACGCTTTCATCAAAAGCAACGACCTTCGGAATCTTTGTATGCTTCTCATGAATTGGAAGCAAATTTAATTTAATCTAAAGCATTTACAAAGTAAGGTTTAGTCGTCGATATATTACTTTCACTAGAAATATTCTACATAAAGAAGTTTTGTAAATTGTTACATGTATTGTTCATTCTTAAAAATAAATATGCAAGTCAAATCTATTCATATTTTATTCAAACATGTATATGTTAGGAACAAGATAATTAGTATTGAAAAAATAGTTTAGATTATTTGGATTATTTGAATTATTTGAATTATTTTGATTATTTGAATCATTTGGATCATTTTAATTATTTTAATTATTTGGATTATTCGAATTATTTGGATTATTTAGATTATTTGAATTATTCGAATTATTCGAATTATTTGGATTATTTGACTTATTTTAATTACTTGAATTATTTTGATTATTTGAATTATTTTGATTATTTGAATTATTTCGATACTTTGAATTATTTCAATTATTTTGATTATTTTGATTATTTGAATTATTTTTTATTTTGATTATTTTGATTATTTGAATTATTTGGATTATTTGGATTATTTGAATTATTTGGACTACTATGTAAACACTTTGTAATCACTTACACAAAAACAATTAGAAAAAATAAAATAAAATATCTATCTTTTTAATGTTAGGTCTGTTAAAATGTTTATATATTTGTTATTATTTTAATATTCTTATATATTTGTTGTTATTTTAATATACTTTTATATTTGTTGTTATTTTTACTATACACATGTTAATAAAGTTACATTTTGAAAATACATTTTGAATTTTAGATACCTTTCTTTTTCAATATCATATAATTTATATATATATATATTATGCAAGAATTTTAAATCACTATAACATACTACCATACAAGATTTATTCATTTCTGAGTCTGAAAAGATGTATCTGAAGAAAGTCGGAAGTGACATTGGCCGAAACGTTTTTAAAATAATAAGCAATATAAGAATAGTAGTTCGAACGATTCATATTTATTTATTTACTTTTTATTACATTTAGTTTGCGACATATCAATCCTTTTTGCGGCATTTTATGCCGAGATATAATAATGATAATACAACACTAACTGTGTCATATATCATGCTTATAATCTAGTTGCATTGCTTCTGGATGATACTTATATGTCAGGGATGTTTCACGGACGATAATGATGATCGCTATTTCACCTGGAACTCGTTGCCGTTGAAAGGAAACTTATTAAATTAAAAAATAATAATAATAACACAAAACAGACAAATGATTATTAAAACTTGTTCTTTTATTTCATCGTAGAACTCTGATAGCCTACAAAATAATAATGAAATTAGTCAATATAGAGAGGAAGTATTGGCTCTAATGCAAATCTTCAACTGATAAATTGGCGGAAATCTTTAATTCAAAATGGCGGAAAACTGACGATCAAACCAAACTCAACGTATTTAAAAAATCTAAAGTCCAAATCTCTTGACATGAAAACCTACACGGGACCCAACTCAGCTCTTAAGCTAAAGTTTATAGTCTGAGGCAATTTTTATTTTTGTCTCAATCCAGAGTGCCTCTTTTTAGGCAGCTGATATGTTCTCACAATGAAAACCGCGTAGTCTTTAAAGAGTTGTTAAAAAACGCACCCTTATCACAATGATTGTTCATTTTATACTATCAGAGAACTGTGGAGTGGGAAGAAAAAGAGAGACATTCTCAGTTTTCTTTAACTACTTATTTTAAAACTTTCATTTGTTGCATTTGACCCGATTCCCATTCGATTTTAAACTACTAGAATCTTAACTAAAATGCCGGATTTATAGAAGCATCCTTAGTGAGAAGTTGTGTAGGTAGCAAAATGTTTGTTAACATTACATTTAAATTACTGCATGTTTGTAAAGTAAGGAAAACGGTGACCAAAGCGGGAATTCAAAAGGCAAGTTTTTCGTGGAAATCAGATATTAGAGTAGAAAGCCTTCCGGCATCTTGGGACTTCTACAGTGAAGGGGTAGGATTTTGCTGATTGTCGTTATTTTGGGTATATTTACGTACTTAATCGATGGCGTCACTTTACGTGCATTTATTACTTCCGCTTTATTCATTCACACGATTCTAAAACCTGCCCTTCTTGCCTCGACAGACAACCACTTTCTAAAATTGTCAGTGAAAGTTGAGAAAAAAGCCCAATTATATACATCAATTGATGGACTTGTTTTTTTATAAAAGATAATGATGTATTTCTATATAAAAAATAATAATGTTAAATCTTTTAGTTTTTTAATTATATTTGACTGAGTTACACGTTTTAAAATGAGTTCATTAGGATACGTAAAGTAATATGAAATAAATGTCTGTATCGTATATTAAATGTATATTGAATAATCACGGCTAAACATTCAATGATAAAATGAAATAATCATGTTTGCTTCGTCTTCTTGAAGAAAGTGTAGTATCAATGAGTAATGCAGATTATTATGTGGTCTCATTTTTTTAGACACGGCAATATCATATACAATCAAAACGTTGGAACTAGAACAATTCGGATTTCGAGAATAAAATGCAAGCCGGAAATCTATCGGTTTTCTATCAAAATTACAATCCCTGAACTAAATTGAGGGCAACCAAATCATACCGACTGATGGAAGGGACACAGTTTTGTGCAGGGTTTCTACTCCTTGGTTTTAAAACGAGCTCTGTTTTTTTTAGTCAATCTAGGTTTTTATTTTTTTAAATCTGTTTTTTTTTTAGTCAATCTAGGTTTTTATTTTTTTAATCTGTTTTTTTTTAGTTAATCTAGGTTTTTATTTTTTTAATCTGTTTTTTTTAGTCAGTCTAGGTTTTTATTCTTTTAATCTTTTTTTTAGTCAATCTTGGTTTTTATTTTTTTAATCTGATTTTTTTTTAGTCAATCTAGGTTTTTATTTTTTTAATCTGTTTTTTTAGTCAGTCTAGGTTTTTATCTTTTTAATCTGTTTTTTTTTAGTCAGTCTTGGCTTTTATTTTTTTAATCTGTTTTTTTAGTCAGTCTTGGTTTTTATTTTTTTAATCTGTTTTTTTTTTAGTCAATCTAGGTTTTTATTTTTTTAATCTGTTTTTTTTAGTCAGTCTAGGTTTTTATTCTTTTAATCTTTTTTTTAGTCAATCTTGGTTTTTATTTTTTTAATCTGATTTTTTTTTAGTCAATCTAGGTTTTTATTTTTTTAATCTGTTTTTTTAGTCAGTCTAGGTTTTTATCTTTTTAATCTGTTTTTTTTAGTCAGTCTTGGCTTTTATTTTTTTAATCTGTTTTTTTAGTCAGTCTTGGTTTTTATTTTTTTAATCTGTTTTTTTAGTCAATCTAGGTGTTTATTTTTTAAATCTTTTTTTTAGTCAGTCTAGGTTTTTATTCTTTTAATCTTTTTTTTAGTCAATCTTGGTTTTTATTTTTTTAATCTGATTTTTTTTTAGTCAATCTAGGTTTTTATTTTTTTAATCTGTTTTTTTAGTCAGTCTAGGTTTTTATTTTTTAAATCTTTTTTTTAGTCAGTCTAGGTTTTTATTTTTTAAATCTTTTTTTTAGTCAGTCTAGGTTTTTATTTTTTTAACCTGTTTTTTTTCTTCTTGAGCACGATATTTTTAAATACCTGCAAAAATTAAAAAAAATATATATTCATCTGGTTCTTGGAAACGAATTATTTTCTTTTACATTATGTTTGATGAATAAATATGATTCGGTTTTAGAATAATTCGGTTTTAGAACAGTTTTCCGGAACGAATTATTTACGGAAAGCAACGTTCTACTGTATTTCTTAATTAATTTAATCTTTGGTGATCGGACGATTCTATTTGATAAAATAAGCATGGGATCTGATAAGCTACGTTTGTATCATTATTAAGGTGCGTTTTTAATATAAGTGGATATTAATGTTTCTAACGCATTGAAATTAAGTCATTTTAATAAATATTAGTTGCTATTGGCTAGAACTTATTACTGGAAAACAAGAAATGTTTCATACAAGGGGTCATGCATAGGGTCAAGGGGCCAACACTGTTATGTGTGAGAGTACCGGAAGCCAATAAAGCGACCAAACATAACGTCACCCATGAGCAATAAATCTGGTGGCTGGCATAGGACCGTCAAATTTGGTGGGAGCATCAGTGGACATAAGACGTGTTTTTAAAAATGGCAAAACAAAACGTTAATAATTAAGCCATACTTTTAAAGAAAAGTATGCCTCTCTTTTTCTCTCAGCTTATCTCAGCCCTCCATTGATCTTACAGCTACGCGACGATCACTGGCGAAATAAATCTATCATTTTTCGAAGAACATTTTGTTGAATTAACTTAATAATTATGTAACGAAACATGTCAGATGGCTTTTGATTGTAATGAGGAAATTGTCCTCGGTTCTTGGAGGTAAGTAACACGCGCACAGGGGTAGAAACAAGATATGCTTTATAGTTATGAAACTATTTATAATGGAATTATTTTTTAAACTAAAAGATTACATAGAGTAATCACGGTGACGCCCATATGCCAATGTAACAATGTAACACCTGAACATTTATTTTTAAGTTCTTGAACATTCATACATTATGAAGCAAGATAAGAGAGGGGTTTGTAAAAATAATGTTGAAATCAGTAGGTTTCCACACAATCTAATGGCTTTTGTTAAAAATTCGAATAAGGATTCTAGAAATAAAGTTTAGTAGTATTCTATTTTTACTTTAATCTTAAAGGATATACAAGTAATACACACCTGTGTAGTTATTCTTCGAGTTTGCTAGTATAAATGTGTAATTTCTATTATGTTCCAATTTTGGATGTTATTCTCTCAACGTTTCGACTGATGTAACCTCAGACGTTCTTCAGGTGCACCTTTTCGAACTCGGGAATCTTCATGTTGAACTCGGGAATCTGTACAGAATTTAGAACGGATCTCATGATTTAATCCACGGAGGTAGTTTTCTCTTGTTTCCTTAGTCATGACCGGGTAGAACGATTAAGTAATTCGTAATTGCATTTTAAGTATCGCCCGAACTAAGGAGTCGATTATTAACCTCTAGTAACTTTCCTGAAAACTAATTATAACTAAACACTTACCTCTGTTGCGCTACAGGTCCTTGCGAGCGAAACGTTGTGAGACTAACACGCAAGATGAGAACAGTAGTCCCAAAAAGAATCGCCAACCTAATGGGTCCATCACTGTCAACCAAGCTCCAGTCCCTGTCCCATCGCCGCAATGTAGCATCCTTGTGCTTGTTTTACAAATACTTCAATGGATTATGCTCTAGTGAACTGGCTACTCTGGTGCCCCCTCGACGTAAATTCACTAAACTAACTCGACAATCAACTAAATCTCATTCATTCACTGTGGAGGTCCCCAGATGTCAGAGAGCTTTCTACTCAAATAGCTACTTTCCTCGAGTTGCTGGCCTCTGGAACTCCCTCCCTGCCCCCTGTTTCCCCGACACTACAGACATGCAGAAGTTTAAAACTAATGTAAACAGACATCTCACTGCGCAGATCCCAATTTAGGTTGACTGCCCCCTACCTTCTCCCCTCTTTTTTCTCAGTAGCCCCTTACGTCTACAGTGGCGTCCTGCCTTGTTTGGGGTGAACTATGTTAAAAATAATTTTTTTTAAATTCTATGAATACAAATTATTAATCCTCAGCGCCAACATCCTCTAACATAATAAAAATGTAATGTTTGAAAGAGAAAAAAAACATTGGAATTATTTTTCTTCTGAAAGCTTCGAATTGTGACCACGACAACCAGTTTGGTCTCACCGCCAAAGATATTTACGCTACTTAATTGCAGATCTTTTGGCTAAGATCAAAGTGTAGTATCTGTTCCGATGGATACTGCACCCCATAGACTGGTATTGTCTTGGCCTTCGGGGCTTGATTTACGCCGGTCTATGGGTCTGTCCTGTCCAGTTCTAGGAGGTCCACCCTCCCAGGCTTCGCCTCCCCTCTTTGGGGAGGAGTAAGTTTATTGCTTACTGTCTGAAGCGCCTCTACCGGGGAATGCCGACGGGGCTGCCCAGGCAATTTGTAAACCCCACTTTCCCGACCCGACATTGGGTCACATCTTACTTGTGGAAGTAAGATAAAACTGGCCTTGTGCCTAACTCCTGGAGAGGAGTAAATCAATACTTAATTGCAGATGTTGACGTCATTCTATTTTGATGCGGAACAATATTGGTTTGCTAAATAGAAAACTGGGAAGGAATGGCGCCAAATAAACAAAGACCCCGCAAGAATATTTAGCTTCTCTTTGCTTTGATTTCCTTTTTTCTGTTTTTAATTTTAAATTATAAATTCTTATAATGACACCTGGGTCTACAAATATCGAGATATTTGCGTTGCTAACAATTAGAAATTAATCTACAATGAAAACCTCAATGTATGTATGTGTCATTATAAAAATCTCACTGTATGCGGGTGTTATGATATAAACCTCAATGTATGAGTGTGTAATTATATAAACTTCAATGAATATGTGTGTTATTATACAAACCTCAATGTATTTGTGTGTTATATAAACTGCAATAGATGTGTGTGTTATTTAATACACCTCAATGTATGTGCGTGTTGTTATACACACATCAATGTATGAATGTGTTATTATATAAATCTCAATGTATGTGTGTGCTATTATATAAATCTCAATGTATGTGTGTGTTATAATATAACATCATTGCATGTGCACGTTATTATATACATCTCAATGTATGTGTGTTATTATATAAACCTGAATGTATGTGTGTGTTATCATATAAAATTTAATGTATGTGTGTGTTATGATTTAAACGTCAATGTATGTGTGTGTTATCATATACTACTTAATGTATGTGGGGGTTGTTATATAAACGTCAATGTATGTGTGTGTTATTATATACTACTTAATGTATGTGGGGGTTGTTATATAAACGTCAATGTATGTGTGTGTTATTATATAAACCACAATGTGTGTGTTATTATATAAACGTCAATGTATGTCTGTTATTATATAAACCTGAATGTAGGTGTGTGTTATTATATAGACATCAATGTATTCATGTTTTATTATATAAACGTCTATGTATGCGTGTTTTATTATATAAACCTCTATGTGTGTGCGTATTATAATATACACCTTAATATATTTACGTGTTATTATATAAACCTTGATATATTTGCGTGTTTTATAGACATCTTAATGTATGTGTGTGTGATTATATATGCCCTAATGTATGTATGTGTCATTATATACACCTTAATGTATGTGTCTGTTATATAAACCTCAATATATGTGTGTGTTATTATATACACCTCAGTACATGTGTGTGTTATTATGTACACCTCAATGTATGTGTGTTATGATATAAACGTCAATATATGTGTGTGTGATTATGTAAACCTCAATGTATGAGGGTGTTCCCTATAGAATTAAATATCGAAGAATCTCGATGAAGACTAAATGCATATTTATATGTAATATTTTTTTTAGAATAGACAATAGAAGTGGTCCCGAATCTCTGCGTGCATTCTTTTGTGCTATGGAGTTATAACCTTATTTAAAGCTTCAAATATATCGTTTTTTTATGAAATGTTTCGTATGTATAAAATTTCCGGCGAAAACAATGGAAGTGATTCCGAATCCTTACGTGTCCCTCAATGTGCCGATTCTCTATATGTCTCTTAAGGAACTTATAGGGGCAGAACCCCTGAAAAAATAAAATACAGTAAAACACCTACGCTATGAACTTTTGATCTGTTCATAACGTAAGATTGACCATCGCGTAGGATAAATTCGATTGCCCTAAAATATGTTTCTTCATTAAAAGATATAAAAATAAGGATAGCTTTGGCCAAATATAGTACTATTTTATGAGGATAATTAAATAAACTATATGTAAACACAATAGATTTATTAATAAAATGAATATAGATCAACACAAATAGATATTGGAAGCTTAAATATTAAAAACATATTAATAGATACTGCATGTATATAACTGCACTAATATTATTGAATAGTCTTATTATTTTCAAAAATGTGTGTGTGTGTGTGTGTGTGTGTTCGATTAAACAGGAGTGCCAACTTCTGCTTATTCAGCTTTTGATCGGTTTTTTCTAGTCATCGCCCGACGGATTTGATGTTATAATCCAAGGGGTGTAAAAAATTTCCGTATTTTGTGCGAACATGTTCGACCGACATCGGTCGTCGTCAGGCGGTTGCAAAATGCAAATTGAAGTGCTGTTGAAATAATTTAAAAGAGCGCCCTCTTGGTAGATTCACCAATTTATTTCATTTTGCAACCGGCTGACGACGACCGATGTCGCTCGAAAACGTTCGCACGAAATACGGAGATTTTTGTACACTCCTTGGATTATAACATCAAATCCGTCGTACGAACACTAGAAAAAAACGGATCAAAAGCTGAATAAGCAGAAGTTAGCACTTCGGTTTAATAAAACATGTTTGAAAGAAAGAATGCTGCCCAATTATACATATATATATACATATATATATATATATATATATATATATATATATATATATATATATATATATATATATGTGTGTGTGTGTGTGTGCGTATCCATATCAAACTCACTGTCTGTGTGTGTAATGTTTGTATGTTCTCTATAGAAAGAAAAGTTAGAGAATCTACATAAAATCTAAAAGTGTATTCTCATGTAAAATTTACCGGGAAGACAATGGAAGTGTTCTAGAATATCTACGTGTACTCTGATGAGTCTATGAGGGCATCACCCCCTTAAGAACCGGATAAGTAAAAGATAAAAAAGACTACAAAGAAAAATAAACAAGGACACAAAGAACGAGAAAACTGTCGCCAAGTTGTCGAGAGAAGAAATATCAAATAATATTGAGTATGATACGATGCAAATGACACTGACAAGTCCTATTAATATGTCATTCTTTGTTATTAAACATTGACAAAGGTTATTAACTTTCAATGTAAAGGAGCATTATTTAGTCTCACATTTTACGGCATGTCAACACGTTCGTAGGATAGATGATAAAACCAAAAGCCAAACATTGCTGCGTTTTTGTAGCAAAGCCTCGCTAATAATGTGAAAATTGTTATAAAAAAGCCAGCATCCATGTTCAGTGCGCGAACACACACTTGACCTTCTTTTCTGACGCCTATTTAGATATGCGTATGGTTAGCGATCGGTTAAAATTTGGGTCAGGTTTAGATTTAATGTTAGGCAGCAACCGCTAGCGAATAAACACCACTGTGGATCGCTTCGCGGAATGGTAGACAGCTAGCTGTCTTAGATTTTGTGGAGACACAAATATGAAGGAAACAGCGTTTACTGCAGGTACCTAATTGCAGGTACTTAGGTGCTACTAGATCAGGCTATCTGAAGCTATTAGCTTTCTGACCCAAAATGCACAAAACATTGATGTTTTATTGTTTTTTTCTTTGCAAAACCCAGTCATGTTCAGTAAAATCAAAAACAATAAACAATTTCCCTCCTTCTCACCCCTCTTATCCTTTCTCTCTCTATCCCTTCACCCTTTCACGTGGTGCTACTAGATGAGGTTGTCTGAAGATACTAACTTCCTGACCAAAAATGCACCAAACATTGATGTTATTGGTGTTTTTCCCTCCCCTTTGCAAAACTCACGCATGTTCTGCAAAGTCAAAAAACAAAAAAAAACAGTTTTCCTCTACAAAACAACCAAACTACACATCACTAATAATTACTTTAGCATATAAAAAAATTTGAATCATACATTTTTTTTTTACCAAAATGACCGGATTTGGTATTAAATAACCCGTAAAGCGTTGATATGCCGTAAAACAAAATAATTCTAATTCCCAATTGCGTCCATGAATTTTATCGTTCTTAGTAAGTACTAAAGTATTTTTGTTTACTACAACCCGCGTGTTGTCTGTTTTTATAGGTCGTGCGGGTATTATAGGTGCAGGGCTCCTCTAAGAAATATAACCATTACTTATGCGCCATTAATTAAATACAGACTTTCTTCTCATCGATATTTTTAATATAACTAAAGATCTACTTACATTATTGTTACATATTTGAATTGAATACAAAACTAATGACACAACTTTTAAAATGAGAAACTGATTAGGTGTGCAGCGCAAGAGTTTTCCTTCTCCTAAACTAGTTTCCCGTACAGATCTTTTAATCTATTATACTATTATACTATTTTACCCGACACTCCGGTTCATACTTCGAAATTGATTAGGGTAAGTAATTAGATAGCGCGATCGAACTCGGACCCAGCATGCTTCGCCAACCGCGTCTGATCTTACATAACAAGGGCCGTTGGTTGAAGGAAGAAGTTTGAGCGACACATTAAGTGTCAAAAGTGACACCGGAACGAAAGTCGACAAAACAGCGTGACTTCCGGACTGAGATGTTCTGTCTCTGGTCAAGTATGGAAGGTGTGTCCAGGGCTTCCTCCCCAATTTGCGCGCAGTGTAACTATGAGTAGCAATACGAGCTATCCGTCTATCTATCTGTCTATCTTTCTCTCTCTCTAAGAAATAAACCCGTCTCTCTGATGATTTCTGTAACCATTCTTTTCTTTGTTATAAACTGTTATTAAAAATCAAACATCGGCTTCCGAGTGAATGTATCCACCAACAAGCGAGAACCTTGGTTTCCGACGACGATGGCACAGGTGTATAACGGTGTATACACGGGTGTATAATGGTGTATACACGAGTGTATAACGGTGTATACACGGGTGTATAATGGTGTATACACGGGTGTATAACGGTGTATACACGGGTGTATAACGGTGTATACACGGGTGTATAATGGTGTATACACGGGTGTATAATGGTGTATACACGGGTGTATAATGGTGTATACACGGGTGTATAACGGTGTATACACGGGTGTATAACGGTGTATACACGGGTGTATAATGGTGTATACACGGGTGTATAATGGTGTATACACGGGTGTATAACGGTGTATACACGGGTGTATAATGGTGTATACACGGGTGTATAATGGTCTATATACGGGTGTATAACGGTGTATACACGGGTGTATAATGGTCTATACACGGGTGTATAATGGTGTATACACGGGTGTATAATGGTCTATACACGCACAAGTAAATAAAAACGCGACACTGAAACATGTTTTCCGATAGAAGCTTTATATCTGAACACCTGGTTATAAGGACATTACTGAGCCGTATTCAAGTTTAGGCAAACCTTTCTAGATAATAGGTTGTTCGGAATATACTGACTTATTTTTTGTTTCGACATACGCTGAAAGTAGCTATATAAATAGCTACTTCTTCAATATTACGTAAATCATGTTACATGTCTAATAATTAGATGCTTCAATGTTCAATAGTGTTTTCACAATTTGTATCTTTTACTTGAATGCGTTCAAACTGTAAATTAAACACAATAATTATGCAAGTCAACCATTGTTATTAATGTTGATGTTATAATAGTGGAAAAAAGGTTCACAAGTGATATAAAAGTACAAATGTAATTTCAGAATGTGTGTAGTGGTTATACGAGCCTTGAACATAGATAAGGTAGAGGACGGCCATGTATTTTTGAGCATTTGAAAGCAAAAGTTCACGTCTGAAAGGAAATGTCTCAGGCACTTGATATCAGTATTACAAATTACAATGTTGTCCGACCTTTTAAAGCAAATTGATGCGTAAAAATTCCTCGATAAATGGGTTCTGAATTAGCTCAATGGATAAATGTCTATCTCTTACATTGGTCATTGTTTTCAGAACAACTTTGTACCGAAATCTCAAAGAAGAAACAGATAAACGTGGACTACACATTTTTAAAAACGTTTTCTGGATTAAAGCTAAAGAACCAACACTACATCTATTTCTATATATAAAACTTTCGTATTTGTCTGTCTGAAGCCGAACTGCACTATTATTTCTATTAATTGTACTATTGTACTATTTTCTGATACTCAATTCAGTTTACTATACGTTTCAAACTAATGTGCTATTTTTCAATATTCAATTCAGAGATGTAGTGTAGTATGTGTTTTCTGGTAATGACACGATCCCCCCCCCCCCAAAAAAAAAATTATATTCTCTTTTGGGGATAGTGTAGTATATGTTTTGTTGTAATGATACTATCCTCCTAGGCATTACCACTCGTTTAGGGATGGCTACTACGCCAACACGTAATTCTCACAATTGTCTCTTCATTAGCAAACTCTTACATTATATAGACTAGCAAAAGCATGCGACCAGAGGGGATATATTACTGTTAGTATGAAATCATTTCGAATGCTGCGACAATGTACTAAAGTTTGTATTATTTGGATTATTTGGATTATTCGGCCGATGTAATCTCTGACCTTCTGCAAGTGCATCGTGTCAAACTCGGAAATATGTATGTTTAACTCATGAACTTGTTCAGAATTTCGAAGGGGACACTTTAAGCAATCAACGGGAGTAGCTTGCTCTCGCTCCGTCAGCTATGACCGGGTAGAAGTCTTAAGTAATTCTTAAATATATTCTTAGTATAGCCTTTACCGCGGACTGAACCATTATCCTACAAAAGATTGCCACTTAGAACTGATTATTACTTAGCACTATATCCGTTGCACCTCGTCCATGTTATCCGCAAATTCCGTACTTATTCCCGAGTTCGACATAAAGATTTTAGAGTTCGACTAAATGTATCTGAAGAAGGTCAGAGGGTCAATCGCCGAAAAAGTTGCGAGAATAACATCCAAGATGAGAACAGTAATATGAATAATCTTAAAACAATAAAACGTAGCGGGACCCAATAGAAATTCAACTGTGTTTTTTCTCTCTCTTCCTGTCTCTCTCTCTCTCTCTCTCTCTCTCTCTCTCTCTCTCTCTATATATATATATATATATATATATATATATTAATATATATATATGTGTGAAAATATATATATATAAATATATATAAATATATATATATATATATATATATATATATATATATATATATAACCATTATTTGTGAAATGGTAGGAAAACCCTAGTAGAGTGCTCAATTAATTAAGGGAATCAGAATAAAGAGCTTATTATTTATTTATTAATATATAAATTTAATACAACATATGAACCAATGGTTTCGAGCACAGTAGGTAAAACCTCTGGCTCTCATCAGCATAGAAAGCAATTATATGTTGTATTTTAATAAACATATATATATATATATATATATATATATATATATATATATATATATGAATAAGAAGAAGTCAGCACATAAGTGTATATGCGGGAAGTTGCATATATGTGCAAGTGTGAACGATAAAAGTAAAGTTAGCCGTGGTCTAGAGTTAATTTTTGTTCGGCCAGGATAAGTTTGCTTATTTGGGGGATATGTTGTAGAAGCCATTTCGTTGTTCGATGGTGTTAAAGTCTGTGATGCTTTCAATTTTGAACATGCCAACATGATTAAACATGTCTAATAAAACTGGCGAAGACTACTTGAAACAGCATTAATCGCAGACTCTAACACTATCAAACAACGAAATGGCTTCTACAACCTATCCCCCTTTATAAGCAAGCTTATTCTGGCCGAACAAAAATTAAACCTAGACCACAGTTAATTATATATATATATATATATATATATATATATATATATATATATATATATATATATATATATATATATATAGAGAGAGAGAGAGAGAGAGAGATATTAATTTTACATTAAGTATACGATTAGACATGCTAATGCAAGCAACTTAATAATCTTATTTGAGAATGTAAATAGAATAATGGGAAGACGAATCAGGATTACGTTCACAGTATTCAGGATACCATTGCTGATCGTCAGCGTCTGAGTATAAATTAAGAGCAGGCCGAAAATTTAGCAGCCTAAAACTAAAAATAGAGCTACTTTGTCATAAATGTTCGGGAACTCTCATAAATACTACTCAACTATGTAAAAGTTTTTGCTAGTAAACACATTGAATCATTTTGTTACGTTGTGTATAAAACGGTTCTTAAGCTTGAGGAATGAGATGTTGACGGTCTCAAGAGAAGATAGCGTTAGATACACCAACGGCAACTAAACGTTATACAATCAACGCTACACAATTAATGAGGATAAAAGACAAAGAGAAACACCATACTTTGATATCATATAGAGTATATATAACAAAATAATACCCTACCCGGTTGCCAAAGCTACTGCTGGCGCCAAGGAGTTACAATACTGCTATAGCAATCGAAATAATGTTATCGAATTTGGTTGCCGGTAGATAAGGTAAGTGAATAGCTCGTGCGATCGTGTATGAAGAATATAGGGTAAATTTTTATACATTTCTAAGTGACGTTTTGTCTATAGATTTCTTAAATTATTATGTACAGTTAATTAACTCGATTATTTGTGAACTGATTTGTTCAACTGGTTTTCTGTTTTATTCTGTTTAATATTGGAACTGAATACCATGGGCCTCTTATGACCGCCTTATTCATTAAACATGGTCTTCTATGCTTGACTCAATACTCCCAATACTGATTCCATTTCAATTCGTCTTATGAACATAAACGGGTATTCATAAATACATCCATCCGTTCTACGAGTTTAACGATGATATTTAAGTTGAACCTTAGCCGTGACAGACAAAGTGGAAAACGTGCAGAATCTTTTATATAAATATACATAAAATAAATAAATAAAGACCCCACAAGAAATAATTCACCTATGTTTATAGTTAGTGCTTTCTTCGCCGACAGCCAACACTCGCAGTCGTACAAAGCTGCGGTAAACGTTTAGAAACATCAATATGTTATACTAATTGACATGACTGTCTATTTAAGATATCAATATGCATATCATATATCTCCAATTAAGTATGGCACGAGCCAAGAAAGAATTAGAATTCTCAGATATTTATCTGAAGGTGGACTCTGTGCTGATAGTTTCTACCACAGCCCCTTCATAGAAACTCAGATTTGCAGAAATAGCTTTTGTCGAATCAATCGATCTAGTGACAAAATGCGTCGAAATTTGTTTAAATGGGGATTTATTATGCCAGCATCAAACAGCTGCAAACCTCATGATCATACTTTCCACTGTTAACCGAGTGATTTTCAAATTCATCAAAGAGAAAATTCTCCATATTATCCTGGCAAAATTCATTATGATCCTCTGGCAACATCTGCATTGTTAGTGATATTAAGGCGGTTTATTTGCTTCTTGCATATCTGTGTATATGCCAAATGCATCTAAAAATGCTATTTTAAGCGAAAGCGTATATCACCAAGCGTGGCACATAAAGGAAAAAGCTAGTTAAAACTTATGCCTGACACATTAAAAGAAAATGCTGTTTAAAACATTAGCATGATTGTATGATTTATCGACAACGTTTCTCATGAAGATGCGAGCATGTATCTCAAAATATTGTACAAAAAAAGTCATTTGTTGAATTTTTCTCAAAATTCTATCCTTGCATGAATATTAATAAGGCCTACCTGAAATAATATTTAAGAAAAACTGAAGAATCATAATGATCAATCATTACATATCTAGGTCAATCAATCATTTCCATTAGACTAATTCATTTGATTAACTTGGTGTTGCATTAATTTTGACCGGTGATTTTGAGCCGCTTTTAGTGAGTTCAAGCATAAATCTAATTATAAAAATTCAAAGTTTGACATTTTAAGAGAATAAATGATTAACAAAAAACTATCAATTTGACCGTAACATAACCCACCTCTCTTTCCATCACATATTTGACGACATTTGGATAAATTTGTCTGCAAGATACGAATATTAATTAAAAGTATAACCACACAACCTTCAATATAACAAACCCATCTTTTGGATTGGATTTCGATTACACACATATACACACACATACACACACACACACACACACATATATATATATGTAAATATATATACTTGTTTCTCATATTTTGATTTTCTTGGTTTCAAATCGGCAACAGCCTTAAGTTTTCTCGCAAAACATTTTTGTACTTGTATGATTTTTTTAAAAACAAATCATCCTAAGTAAGTCTTACAATAAAGACAAAACGTTGATGAACACGTAAATAATATTTTTTCCTTTCCTTTTACATTTTTAATATATATATATATATATATATATATATATATATATATATATATATATATATATATGTGTGTTTGAAGAATACCTTCCTTCAATGTTCATCCAAATCTATTACACGATTTTGATTCTAGAAAATGTCTCAAATTAAAGTCATGAGGTAAAGGCGTCTTGATAAGAAATTGAAATTCATAGGATATATATATATATATATATATATATATATATATATATATATGGTGGGCAAAAATAAGGGTCCTATTTTTAAAAATTCATAACTTTTTTATTTATTGATTTTTTTTTTTTTTTTTAGAATAAGTAAAGGACCCCTTCCGAAGCAAGCATGAGCCGTATTAGCCTTAAGACACGTACCCTCATTTAGAAAACATTATTTTTGCTTAAAAAACTCAAAACAGTGTAAAAAAAAATACTTTAGTTTTTGTAAGTTTTAAGAAGTGTTTTTCGGCTAAAATTTGTTTTGTTTATTTCAAAAAATCTCGGAAGGGTCAGTCTACACACACATAAAGTTTGGTGAGTTTAACTTTTATTTTGTGGAAGTTATTCAAATTCAAGTTATTCAAATTTAAAGATAGGACCCTTATTTTGGCCCACCTTGTATATATATATATATATATATATATATATATATATATATATATATATATATATTAAGGCCCCTTTAAGATTAAAAAGTCTTAATAGTAGAGCCTTGTTTGAAATTACAAGATTGTTGTCATCCTGCGATTTAGCAAAGTTCCGCTCGAGCGTTGAACAATATCGACAACATGACGCTTACCCCCGTCTCCCGGTTTAGTGTACATTAATTTTAATTACTGCCTGTGGTTATTTATCGCGGCCGTGTTGGCTTTGGCGTTAGGCTCGTAATTCAAGGCTCCATCTAGGAACTGTGTTCGAACCCATGCGACCGCTTGCAATACCACTCCTGCACTGATGAGGATGGACAACCCGAAACGCCGTTTTCTATATGTATAACACACTTTAATACTAAAAAAATAATATATATATATATATATATATATATATATATATATATATATGTGTGAGAGTAATCCGACGTAATGGGAAATGAAAACGAAAAACAAAGAGATATTTTTTATATATTCATCAACATTTCGTCTTTATTGTAAGACTTCCTCAGGATGATAATTTGAAGAAAAATGCCATGCAAGTACATCGAAATATTAGGTTGACATGATGGGTTGATGAGGAAAAGTAGTAGCCGTGGCTACTAAGAGCGCAGGACCAGTGTCTGGGCTGAGAGAAGTCAGTCAGTAGCAGAGAGTGAAATCCCATCCTACGACAAATTCACTAACACTCCCACCCCTCCTCGTTTTCACTCACAGCCTTCCATATTCATTTTACTCTCTGCTACTGACTGACTTCCACAACTTTACTAGTCCCACATCTGTGTACCTCCCAATTTGCCTAATTCAAAACTCAAGGATTATTAAATGCGGGGTGCAGTTAAGAAAGACACCAAACGTACTGCCTGCAACACTGAGTATGAGCTTATTGCCAGAATCAAATTAGTGTTCAGGTGTCACTTGAAGGACACAGTGAAGGCCGTCTTCTTCAGGTTCATGTCCCGCTCGGAGGTCAGGTGGGGCCTCACGGCTGCTCATCTGAGTGCGCTGTATTCGGCAAAGTGTCTCACTCTGTTCTATGTCTAACTCTGCTCTAACATTCTATCACGTATTAAGTGGACCGAAAACAAAAAATAAATACGAAAATCTCTCATCGGAATGATCTATGAGATTTATTAATATATAATTATTTTTTTACCTGTTATTATTATTTTTATTGTTTTCCCGTTATTGTATTTTGTGCTTTTTTTGTTTTATTTTCAATTATTTTTTTTGTATTCATTATTTCTTTCTTTGTATTCTTTATTTTCCTCTATATTTGTTGACTTTTTGCATTCCTTCTTATGTTTTAAATGTCTTAATTTATTTTACATATTATTGTTATTATTATTATTATTATTATTATTATTATTATTATTATTATTATTATTATTATTATTATTATTATTATTATTATTATGTACTCAAAAGGAGTTCTCACACATGACATCATCAGTTATTCCTCGCTTGACAACAAGCATCCCCAGGTTTCCAGTACTCTCCATCTCTTTTGAAAACTATTGCAAATGATTTTGTGTTATCACAACATACGTTTACAATCGATTTCTTGCTAGCAACACCCATTGGTCGTCTCTGGGATTGTCATGACAACAAGCCTTCCCAAGGTCCTAGTCGTCTCCGCCCTCTTCCAATGGATGTCTTGTGTAGTGCTCTGCTTCCTAGGTCTTTCCATCCTCCTTGACCCGTCACACCTATTTTGCGTGTTATCAGCCGAGGCTGTTTCCATCACTTTTTTTAAAGAGGGGATACTTTATGAAATTTCTTGTTTTTTCTGTCCCTTGGTTTCATCTTTTGGTGTTCTTTCTGTGTTTTTGTTTTCTTTTTATCGCAACTTCAATGGGACTGGTTAGCACTCGTAGCTTATGTGGGTTGGTTTCCGTATTGAAGGATTTTCCTTAAAATTTCAGCTGTTTTGATCATTGCCGTCCGTTGTATTGTCTCACTTATCCCTTTGATTTCAATTTCTCACAGTCTTTTTTCCAGTTTTTTTGGGGATTGTTCCTAGTTCTCCTACAATTATTGGTATTATATTGACTTTTTTCATACTCCATATCCCTTTAAATCCTCTGGCGAGTTGCGTGTATTTACTTCGTTTTTCTTTCTCCTTGATCTTCATCCTGTGGTATTCTGCTACAACAAAGTGTATGAGTTGGTAGACTTTTTCCGTCTTGTCAACTATTATGATATCCGGTCTCCTTGCTTGTATGAGTTTATCTGTTTGTTCATCCATATCCCAGAGGATTATGTGTTTTTCGTTTTCAAGTACTGTTTCTGGTTTATGTCTGTACCATTTGCCTGTGTGTTAAAAATGCAGTCGTTTGGACAGTTCCCAGTGTACTGTTTTTCCCACAAATCATATCTGTTCTTGTATTATTTTGAAGCGAGTTCACTACATTCACTTATTATGTGATTTACTGTTTCGTCTCTTTGTCTACACATTCTACATTTACTGTTTTCCTGGGTTTTATATATTTTAGCTTTAATGTAGTTAGTCCTAATGGCATTGTTCTGTGTAGACCTCAGTAAAGATTCTGTTTCTCTGTTCAAAAAGAGTCATTTTCTTAGCAATGTCCAGCTATTTTCGTGGGTCTTCTTCTTCTTCTTCTTCTTCTTCTTCTTCTTCTTCTTCTTCTTCTTCTTCTTCTTCTTCTTCTTTGTCCTCCGATTTAAAAAATCAGGGGACCTATGTTTTGAGGCATGCCCGTCCGTCCGTCCGTCCGTCCGGATTTTTCTCCGCAACCATCCATTGAATTTCTCTGAAATTTTGCATGAAGTTGTAACTTTGGTCAGGTTAGAAAGTGACAATCTCCGATTTTTGAAACAAAAATCTGGTTAGCCCCCCCCCCCGGGGTCAAAAGGCCCCGAAATGGCAAAAAATACATTTTTTGCCCCATAACATTTCATCCATCCATTTAATTTCTCTGAAACTTGGCCAACATGTGGAGGCAATTGTTCCTAATAGAAAATAAGTATCGCTGACCTTGGAAAACATCTGGTTCGCGCCCCCAGGGGGTCAAAAGCCCCTAAAATGGCAAAAATGACCCTTTTCTCCTATAACGTTTGATCCATCCATTCAATTTTTCTGAAACTTGGCCAGAATGTAGAGGCAATTGTTCTGGATATAAAATGAGCCCTCTTTGACTTCAGAAAAATTCTGTTTCGCGCCCTCAGGGCGTCAAAGGAGGGTCAAAAATGCACAAAATTGCATAAACTTATTGCATTTTACACTCGCCACATCGAGTCACATACAGAGGGGGACCATGTATGCGCGACTTGTTATTATTATTATTAGCATATTTTTCTAGTCTATCATTACACCCCGAACGATAAGGAGAAAGTGATCTCATGGGAGAATAGTATCATGACCAAAGAACAGATGCTACACTACCCCCGAATGAAGAAGGTAAACCATGGGGAGGATGGTATCATAATAAACGAACATATACTAATGTAATGGTACAGTTTAGGCTTCAGATAGCCACATTCGAAATCCGCATGACTGACTTATTTGTACTTTAATCAATTTGCGCCGGGTGTGTGCTTAACCGGCATACAGAGGGTACAACACATCTCTGATAGCTGCGCTCAATTGTTTCCGGTACGCAGAAGACTCCGTAATTAGTTGGAGCTATCCCCTTATTCAACGATCAGACATAGTTACTGTGGATGCGTTGACAGTTGCGAGCCAGGTTTTCAGGAGACCGCCCCTATGCTTTGCCATCCGAGCATGGGTTCGTGAGCCACAGCTTAGCGGATAAGTTCACTTCCTACGCATCACAGAGCTTGGCCTAGCCAACGAAAGCCTCTGATTGCAAGCAACTAGAAGACTGTATGTGTATGGTAACGACGTCGGACTTCGACATTGTAGAGATTCTACCGCAGTCGTCTGATGCGTTTTATCTGCTGCGGATAAAAGTCCTGAGTAAAAAGAAGTTCTAAGTGTCAGTCTTTTCGAGCCTGACAGGTCAATCCTCAGTACAAGTAATACTAAGAATACAATTGCGAATTTTATCCGGTAATAACTGACAAAATGAGAGCAGCCTACCACTGTTGATTAAATAAAGAGTTCCGTTCGAAATTCCGTAAAGATTCCCGAGTTCGACAAGACGCATCTGGAAAAGGCTGGATGTTATAACGGCCGAAATGTTGTGAGAATCACATCTAAGGTAATAACATAGTCCGAATAATCGAGATAATACAAATTATCTATCTCAAACTACCGAAAAATAATTTCTAAAGTTGTCGGTAGTTTTTATATTCTTTTTCTTATTTTGAGGCATTGACGTCTGTTTTACCATAGAAATAAAACAAATTATGATTAACTAATTAATTAGCATACGAAATATTTAGTTAGTGAATGACCGCATCACAGCGCTTATTTAAAAGAAAACATTAAAATACGGTTTGACGGAGGTTCCTCGATTGAACTGTACTGACGGACAATTGGGATTGTAATATGAAGAGAAAATCATAAAAAAGTGAAAACTGAAAATCATATTCCATTTTCATGTCTTAATTTACTTTCAGTTCGTGATTATCCGTTATACCTCTGCATTATATTGCCTTCTATGAATTACCTTTACCTATATATATATATATATATATATATATATATATATATATATATATATATATATATATATATATATATATAAGTTATGAAAATATATTTATATCAATTAGGCTACACAGAAGCTCCCGCGTTTCATCCCCGGTGGGAATCGTCACGCTAAAATGCCTGACGATTCCCCTCGAGCATAAACGCGGAAGCCTCTGTGTAGCTTAACTGCCATACATATATTTTTATAACTTACTACCTAGCTCTACTTATGTATCGAGCACTGTTGAAGTAAATACTGAAAATGGATACATAAAAATTATATCACCTTATAACATTTTTTGTGGATACATGAAATAATATATATATATATATATATATATATATATATATATATATATATATATATATATATTAGGTCGTTACAAAAATAATGGCCGATTTCAGAAACATACATTTATTCATGAACGTTTGTTCACCTTTCCAATGCTCTGTAAATGAAGTAAAATTGTTGCACTGCCGACATCAAGTGCTGAGACATTTCTCTGACGTGGATTATGTGCAACAGGTGCGTGCAATTGTTCTATTGTCAAAATTACACGGCCGTCTCTTACTTTTTTTCAGTTTCAAGGTTCTCATCTCCACTACACAATTTCTAGAACCACCTTCGTACTGCCAGATCGCTTGTTGGTCCATCCCCCATGCTCTATCGATACTGGAAGAAGTGTCGGAGGAATTGTGCCCCAATTTGAACTCGTGTAACGTAAGAAGACGAATGTATGTTTACGCGTGTTCATAATGGAGGATTTTCCATGAGTAAAAAATACTTCTATCTGAAAAAATAGTTTCACTTATTATTTAGAATACATTAATTATTATATATGTTAATAATTTATCAGACTACAAATTCTGTGTTAAAATGACTTTTTAAAACCCAGCGTCATTATTTTTGTAACGACCTAATACATATATATATATATATATATATATATATATATATATATGTTTATATATATATATATATATATATATATATATATATATATATATATATAAATTAATTAGAAGATATAAAAAAATAAGTATTAATCAGATTTTACTAAAGTTCAAAAACAAGGAGTGATATTGCGTCCTTAACTCATGAGTTTACAAAGAAAATCTTCTCCTCAGAGGACCATTACCGCAATGACATTACTACAGGTAATAAAATTAAGGTTTGAAAATATATGAAAATATATATAAAATACATAAAAGTATATAAAACGTCAAATAGATTGGCCAAAAACTTATACAGTGCATCTAAGTCATAAAGTTTAAAACAATTTCAAGAAAGATGTCAAAGAAGTCGATTAAAAAACAATCTAAATAGTTAATGGTAGTCCAAAAACGAACAAAGTTATCCAGGCAGAAAATTTGCTTGCTATCACTGCAGTAGTTGACAATGAAAAGTGTATTCAGGGTGTATGCAAATTAATAAAACGATAGAAAACACCAAATCATATCAAAAGTTCAGAAGACTCGCTCGGTGTTGAATATTATAGTGCCCAATTAAATGTTCTTATGAGCTGATAGGAGTTGTGCAAACCATAACTTCTCTGGTCTGACGTATATATATATAGTCTCGGAAGTTTCTCAACCATTAAAACTATATTTAAAAAAAACAAAAAAACTTATAGTCCCAAGTCTTCCAGTGGAAAATTACTCATGTAAGTCAATTTATTTTTTACAGTTATTATATTAGTTTATTTCTAACACTATTTCAAGGGATCACCAGTTATTTACCATGAAAAACTGTTTCGGGAATTTAAAAACAAGACAATATTTAATTTCATGGCTTCTCAGCAGAGTTGATCAGACCCCACTTCCCTTAAAAGACAAAACATAAACGTTCCTTATACTAAATCTACGTTTTGTTCCATATAAATGTTTTGCTAACTTATATTAGTTATTTAAGACAAAAAAAAAAAAAATTGTCTTTACCTGTGCTGTTCGTCTGTCTAATCAAATTTATCCGTTACTTACAAAAATGTTGCTGCATTTTAAAGTGTTTGGACGAATATATATATATATATATATATATATATATATATATATATATATATATATATATATATATACGTCAGGACAAGAGAGATAGAGAGAAAGATAGACAGAGAACTATATCGCGCACGCAAATAAAATATAAGGTGTAAAGAACCATTAGCAAATACTATTTGTATGTAGAGTTAAGTTTATTTTCAGTCCAAGTCCAATACTGCTGACAGACAAATTAGGAACGAATTGACACACGCCTCTCTCTTTTTCATTTTCAAGCCGAAGGCATCAGTTGATGGTGACGAGGGGATACGTAAAGCCTGTTCAGACATTGTCTGTTGGTATCTTATCGTAACTATCTTGTCAGGAGCTACGGGCCAGAAGACCGCATAAAACTTCTTGATGCTTCAAGAGATAAAGAAAATGCGGTAAAAAATGACTAGATTGCTTTTAGCATCGACATCTAGGGATTCTCTATATACATACATTCATATGTATACACAAACGCACACTGTATGTACATATGTCATTTTACATATGTAATTATATATACATGTATATATATATATGTACACTTACAAATACACATATGTAATAATATATATATATATATATATATGTATATATATACATATATTTACGTATACATATATTTAAGTATACATATAAAACATATATATATATATATATATATATATATATATTCACTTATAAGATAGATCATTCAGTGAAGACCGGGGTTGTGCCAATAAAAACAAGCTAGATGATACTCGATTACAGAGTAAAGAGCATTTATATGCGATTTTATGAAGACTTACCAAAGCATTCCTTTCAGGAGACCAATGATCATCATTAAAGACTTTTCTTACAAATATTATTTATTCAAATTAAATGGTTTTTCCTGCACGTGTTTCACTACCAAGCAGGTACTTGTTTTGCAGATCATCAGGGAAATTAAATGTCTGGAATAAGGGTTTCAACTACCGACAATACACTATGTGGCGTTGCATTAGTTGAGGTCACTTAAGAAGAGAAGAGGAAAAATAAATAAATAAATAAATAAAAATAAAAAATTAAAATTAGAATTAAAAAACAAGAAAGTACAAAGATAAAAAGGAAAACCCAGAAAATGTCTTAGAAAAGTAGCTCGTGCATTATTTCTGCCACCAAGCCAACAAGCAAATAATCGGACGAACATTTATGTTGCCTTTCTTTGTTATGGAATAGATGTAGAATTCCCATACTATCAGTGGCTTGGAATGGTAACTTGTAAGCGGTATCTTGAATATTTTAGTTTTTTGTTGGCGGGGGGGGGGGGATTTTTTCATCATTGTGCCGCCCGAAGTGAAAGTGTATTATCGCACATTGTTCCGGTTTTTTTTGGAGTTCTTTTTGGATGCATTTGGGACTGATTATTTGCTTGTTGGCTTGGTGGCAGAAATAATATATATATATATATATATATATATATATATATATATATATATATATATATATATATATATATATATATATATATATGTTTACATTGAGATATTACTTAAATTCAGTCAGTGTCGTATGATAGCGCAGAGATAGGAGCGCCGACTGTAAGCTCGACGGTTGAGTTTAAATCCCGGCTTGAGGCACAAACTGGTCTAGCCACACTGAAGAGCTGTGATACAGTGAAACAGTCTGTATGTGGATGACTATATATATATAAATATATATATATATATATATATATATATATATATATATACATTACATAAGTAAATAGACCCCCTTAATATTTATATAATAAGATAAAGGCGATTTCCACCTTATTTTGTCGCACAATTATAGCTCTGTAAACGCAAGCGATGTATAGAATTCTGCTATGATCGCGCTTTATGCGAGGTATTGATGCGTGTTTTCGAAAAATGATAATAATAATAATAATAATAATAATAGAACAAATAAAAAATAAATAAACAAATAAAATGAAATAAAATAAATAAAAATAAATTAATAAATGAATCAATTAATAAGTAAGTAAATAAAAGAATAAAGATATATATATATATATATATGTATATACACATATGTAAATTAATAGATATAACCATAAATAAAACCATAAATACGGCTCTTTACTAACAATAAGACACAGCCTCCTGAAGACGGTCGCGAGACCGAAAGCGCTAGGAAAATAGCCCAATATACAACGCTAGGCGCCATAATCCACCAATTGACACCGGAAAACCGACGAATCGCTCGCCGCGTCGAGAAATTAACCAGAAAAACAGCAAAGAAAGAAAACTCTGTGGTCTTCAACGACACACACACACGGCCGAAATTGAGATCATCACAGCACAAACACGTGAAAACCTCCCACGCAATAATTTGAAACACGACTTGTTGAGGTCCTCCCCCTCCCCTCTCATGTCCCATGTCACCGTTATAGACAAAGCCCCAACTCTGTCCCCCTCCCCCTCCAATGTATTTTCAATTTTCAATCTCCCGTTAAGGTGAAGTTAAAACGTGTGCCATTTGAATTCCATCGCTAGCCCGATGAGTTGGTCGCTATTTGCACCAATGAAACAAAACTTGTTTTGTCGCAACTAATGGAATAAAATCAAAAAATATATATATATATATATATATATATATATATATATATATATATATATATATATATATATATATATATACTGTCGTTGCTGTATTTGATGGAGATAGAAGGCCAGAACCTTTTGTCTCAAGGCCTGATGGCTGACCCTGCTTGGCTTCTGTATTGGCTGGCGCCTCATTTCCAGAAGCAGGAAGGTTTACACCATTATTCGAAGCTGCCCTCTATTAATAAAGGGGAGGGGCTGTCCGCAATTCGGGAGACGCGCTAGATGGCTTGAGGAGACAGCACACCATTTTTCTTTGAATATTTGGTCAGGGTTTACTTCAAGTAAAAAGTATCCTCATGTCAGAGTGTCTGACAAACCCCTGAAAAGAAAAAGCGAAAACACCCGACGGTGGTGTCTAGTAGGCATTCGTGTGCGTGTGTGTACAGATACATATGCCACCGTACATATGCACTCACAAATACACACATATGTACTTATATGAAAAATACATATATTTAAATAAAAAAACTATACAAAGTTGGCATTTTACCAAACAAAACGATGTCTCAGTCCTTAGATTATTATCTTCAACACGCCGCCAGTAGTGCTACGTGTAAATCCCCAGGTGCATGTACATAGATACATACATATTAATACCAACATAACTATATCTAAATATATATATTAAGTGTAGTGCAAAAAATCAGAGTAAATCAACATGATACCATCGGTCTCGTGCCGTAGAGACCTCAAAAACGTATATATATATATATATATATATATATATATATATATATATATATATATATATATATATATATATATATATATATATATATATAACATTTATATAAATATTAAATCAACCTCCACTATTTATTATGTGTTTCTGTGCCAAGAATTATTCAGGGATGGCTGCATCGGCAATAACTAAATTGTCCAAAAGACAATTAAATTATAGAGATATCGTATATATATATATATATATATATATATATATATATATATATATATATATATATATATATATATATGTATATATATGTATATATATATATATATGTATATATGTATATATATATATATATATATATATATATATATATATATATATATATATATATATGTATATATATATATATATATATATATGTATATATATATATATATATATATATATATGTATATATATATATATATATATGTATATATATATATATATATATAAAAATAAGGCAGCTGCCTTAAGGATTAATCTCTCGCTATATTTACCGAGTTGTTGACCACGGCCACGTGGGCTAAAATGTTGGAATTTGAGTTTAAAATATAACTCGGTCTCCGGGGTTTGAACCCGGCGACCGGTGTTAATAATTCTACTCTATAATATATTTTTCGTTCTGTGGAAACCTAGCTTATCAAAGCTGCGGTTTAAACATGATTTGATTTGTAGCCAATTGTTTGTATAAATAAAACTGTTATTACCTTAATTAATAAATGCGAAAGTTTATTTCATTTGGCACTTCTATATCGCCATCAAAAGTGCTACTTAAATTGAAATACAATATAATATTTTGTAATACGGTATATATATAGTACTGAGGAAAGTCATATAGACATTAAAATATATATCTAATCGTAATAAAATTTTTTTTAACAGTATATAATAAATTAATGTTTGCTGTTATTCATTTGTAATTTTATTGTGTTATTTTTCCTCTATACATGCACTAGTTTCGTCGATGTTAACAGTACACATATTTGAAGTACATTAATAACAAAAAATGAAAACTTTTCTTAAAATATCAAAGGAGATTATTTAAATGAAACAAATATGTCTTAGCTAGCTACAAAGATATATCGATGAGGCATAAATAGTTCACAGAGCGAAAGAGTTGACTTCTCTCTATATCTCTTTTACTCCATCTCTTTTAAGAACAATACAAAATAAAACTTCATTAAACTTCTTACTCCTTCTCTCCTTCTCTCCTTCCCTTTGAAGGACATTTTTTAATTTACGAAATAAAGAGCAAAAATATATGAATATATATAGTCTGAAAAAAAAAGTATTTTACTTGAAATACAAACCAATAAAAATGAATTTCTTATTTAAATTGTTACTATTTTAATTTCAAGTTTTCTTAACGACCCCTGCCAATCAATAACTAATGATAAATAAACAGCCATGGTCGTCTTTCGAATGGAACCCTACTCTTTAGAAAAAGAGTATTTTCTGTTCATTTAGAGTCAACACCTATTTTAATCACGTAAATTATTTAGAGTGAAATATGTTTCAGTATTAGTTAAAAAAAAACACACACACATTAAAAACGGTAAGTCATGCATTCCATTGTACACGTGAAAATTAGGTTGGAAAAATATAGTCGCCATCTAAAGAAGTAAAGTGATGGTCGAGCTAAGAATAACGACAAACGACTTCCCAAGTGACATTGTGGCTGAGATGGGTATATTTGCTGACGACTACTCTCGTCCTGTGGGAAAAACGAACGCGCACATATCCGAGGCAATAAAATAATCTTGATAAAGTGACCTCTACTTTGTTCTTGGCCTTTTGGCTAATATCAAAGTGTAGTATCTGTTCCGATGGATACTGCACCCAATAGATTGGTATTGTCTTGGCCTTCGGGGCTTGATTTACGCCTGTCTATGGGATAGTCCTGTGCAGTTCTAGGAGGTCCACCCTCCCAGGCTTTGCCTCTCCTCTTTGGGGAGGAGTAAGTTTATTGCTTACTGCCTGAGGCGCCTCTACCGGGGAATGCCGACGGGGCTGCCCAGACAATTTTTAATGGCCAGAGTGCTCACCTTCTCGAGCTCTGGCTCTTCAAATCCCACTTTCCGACCTTGTGTCACATATTCCTATTGTGGGTAGGGGTTAAATAACGCCTTTTTTGCTAAGATCAAAGTGTAGTATCTGTTCCGATGGATACTGCACCCTATAGACCGGTATTGTCTTGGCCTTCGGGGCTTGATTCCGCCGATAGATGGGTCTGTCCTGTGCAGTTCTAGGAGGTCCACCCTCCCAGGCTTCGCCTCCTCTCTTTGGGGAGGAGTAAGTTTATAGCTTACTGCCTGAGGCGGCCCTACCGGGGAATGCCGACGGGGCTTCCCAGGCAATTTTTAATGGCCAGAGTGCTCACCTCCTGGGCGCTGGCTTTTCAAATTCCACTTTCCGACCTTGTGTCACATACTTCTATTGTGGGTAGGTGTTAAATAACGTCCTTTTTGCTAAAATCAAAGTGTAGTATCTGTTCCGATGGATACTGCACCCCATAGGTTAATAAATTATACTTGGACTTTCATCAAAAGATCGGAGAAGAAAATTGATGGTGTATACACCAGAATACTTAGAGCTGCTCTTAACATCTCCTGGAGACAGCGCCTCACAAGAGAGCAACTGTATGGACGCCTCCCTCAGATTTCAGCTCAGATCAAAGAGAGACGAACCAGATTTGCTGGACATTGCTGGAGGGTTAAAGATCAAATCATCACCACCGATGTTATTCTGTGGATGCTAAAACAGGGATATGGCTAAGTGGGTAGAACCTACATCAAACAACTAAAAAAAGACTAAAAACGTACCTATGAAGGCCTACCAGACGTGATGGAGGATAGAGTGAGATAGCATAGGAGAGTCAGAAGGATCCGTGACACTACCACGACTAGATGATGATGATGATGATGATGATGATCAAAATAAATTGATGCTACGAAAATTAGATGATTTGAAGAATATATTTTTTTAATCGAAGATATTAAACATCAAAGAACAAGATTGTAATGTGATTGATTGGTATTTCCTACCGTAAGGTTAGTCATAAAATCAAATCAACTTCTTGGATATAAATTATTTTTTCTTTATTGTCATCTTTATTATTGTTTACAAATTTTAAACCGACGCTCCACAACTATTTCATTGATGAAATATTTTATGTGTGTAACAATAAAATATTTGATGGGCCTATCAATGGAAACATTAACCAAACAAATTCACAACGCCATTTGATCGTACTAAATTGAATTTACTTAATTTAGATTAAACTGGCTTCAAAAAGGTTGCATAAATCAATATTGAGTTGCTCTATTTCGAAGAGCGTCGTCAATCCATACAAATATTTAAATAAGATGTCTAATTTTGCAATGTTTGTTGAATGGAAACACACGTGCTTCTACTGATTGCCAAATTCCATCAAAGAAAATGCTTCGAGAGTAGCTTGGTTAAGAATTGCTTCAATGATGTTTCGGAAGGTGGGCTCGTTCGATTTGTAATCTTCAATTTGAATTATCAGAAGCAATAGTGCACCCCCCCTCCTAAAATGCCACCCATGGAACCCTTTAATAAGACTTATGCGCCTTTTTGCACTCTTACTGTAGCAGCCATTATGCAGGTCCAGAAGGAAAAAGAGTGAGGGTTGCACCGTGCATTGTCCATCTGGAATTGAACCCAGAGTGTTTTAGTCACCAAATAGAAACGTGTGCTTTTTGTTACGCGACGAGACTTCGCATATGCAAATGAGCCTTGTTTTGCATGGGCTTATTCTCGTCGTGATAAAAAAGCTTAGACACTTTGCTCTGGGCAGAGAGAGAGAGAAAGGTTGACGTTGGGACTACGTCGAGTGCAAAGAGAAAAAGAAAGAAGAAAAAGAAAAGAAAAAAGGAATCAAATTCTGGACAAAAAATTTGATTGTAAACGTCGCGTCGTTCTCGTGCGTGTTTGGACTTCTATTTATCTACCTCCCACAAGGTAAAATGTGACACAAGGTCGGAAAGTGGAATTAGATAAGCCAGGGCTCGAGGTGAGCTATCTGACCATTTAAAAATTGCCCGAGCAGCCCCGTCGGCATTCCGCGGTAAGTGGCGCCGCAGACAGTAAGCAATAAACTTACT
Source organism: Sepiola atlantica (assembly GCA_963556195.1). Classification (NCBI taxonomy): domain Eukaryota; kingdom Metazoa; phylum Mollusca; class Cephalopoda; order Sepiida; family Sepiolidae; genus Sepiola; species Sepiola atlantica. The sequence continues at coordinate 96,105,691 of OY744532.1, forward strand.
CCCCCCCCCAAAGAGGGGAGGCGAAGCCTGGGAGGGTGCACCTCCTAGAACTGCACAGGACCGTCCAACCCCCAATAGACCGGCGTAAATCCAGACCCAAAGGCCAGGACAATACCAGATCATTAGGTGGGTTTAAAAACCCTGGTTAAAGACCCAAAAAAAGACAATTCTGCGTCCCGGCTGTAACTCAGTCTTTATTTTATTAACTCTCTGTTACACTTGCCATATGTGCCACGAATAAAATTCACTCTACAACATCTCACAACTACCATTACAAAAAGCGAATTATTTCTCTCTGTAATGAAAAGGAAACACTTATCGATGAACAACATTTTTTTCCAAGAACCTCCAATCTTTGGAACAAATTGTTACGGAACTGTTTCCCTGCAGAATACAACATGGTCGTCTTCAAGTTCAATGTGAACAAATACTTGTCGAGCCGTATTCTTAATAAACAGTATTTTCTATTCCACTCAACGTTTCAAGCCTCTCATAGTATAGTTCAGTATCGGACTGATAAATCATGAACATTTATGCTCTACTAGTTTTTAAATAGCATTTTAAAATTCAACCAAGTATTTACATAACTCATATGCCCGTTCGTCTATCTGTTATGTTTGAAAAGAAATGCTATATTCATTGCAAAACCTATAGAATCAACAGACGCACATTAACAATACCCGTTCGAATTTTTATTAGTTCATCTCTCTCTCTCTCTCTCTCTCTCTCTCTCTCTCTCTCTCTCTATATATATATATATATATATATATATATATATATATATATATATATATATATAATGAGAAAGGAAGGATGAAGGTAATCCGACGTGATAGGAAATGAAAAAGGAAACCAAAAAGGATGTTGTTTTTATATATTTATCAACGTTTCGTCTTTATTTTAAGACTTCTTCCGGATGATAATATTAAGAAAAATGTCATTTTTATTACTATTACTGGTATAAGATCATGCCCACAGGTTTTGGAGATGTTAAGGTTTGTTATGATGTCTCTGACTTGAGATAGGGTGATGACAATGTTCTCAAGTGTGGCTTCAATCAGCAATGGGAATTTAGGGAGGGGGTGGTTAGATGATTTCAAAGTGGAGTTTAATGCGAAACGCTGGGCAAGTAGTTCAACCTTATTAGTTGCGGTGCAAACAAGATCGTTGTGATTTAATAGCGGGGAAATTGTCAATTGTTCATCACACTATTGTAGATCTTCCAGAAATCACGTGTACCTACTTTCTGTGACTGAATGCGTTTCTTGGTTTTCTCTGTATACCTCCTGTTTTCTTCATCTATCACTACTTTGCAATCATTTCTTGTCTCTATAAATTTCTGTCTTACCGCAGTTGACTACTGGCGTTCGAAATCTCAGAATGCCTTCTGTCTCTCAGCAATAGCAGCTGCACATTCTGAGGTAAACACTTGATGAAGGTGGGGTTGCTGCAGAATTTTCGCGTGGGAACATAAGCATCAATGACTGCTTTGACCTTTTCGGTTAGCTCATTGACACACTGATCAGCAGGACGTGAGAAGGTTTCACCCAATGAGGCGTCGCTGATGTGATTTTTGAGGGATTCAAAATCAGCCTGCTCATAGTTTCTTGTCGTTTTGAGCAGCGGCTCTTCAGCTTTTGAACGAGTTTTTAAGGTGATAAGTATCATTACCACAACGTGATCAGAGTTTCCGAGCGGACTATGGACATTCTCCACACAAGCCTCAGGTAGTGAGGTCAAGAATTAGTCGAGAAGTGAGGCTTGCTGGTTCGCACGATCAGGAAGGCGGGTCAGAAAAGTGAGTCTGTAAGAGATCGTGATTTGAGGAGAAATTAAACGTAGAGTTCCCAGCTGCATCAGTAACGCTGTAGAAGTTCATCCAGTCACGGTGGTGTGCATAAGGATCCCCAAAGACATGTATTTCAGCATTCGAGTCGAGTGAGAGTGCTCTAGCTAAGCTTTCACTTACAGAGTAAAGCATGGTACATTCCTATATGATATAAGTAACTAACCCTGCGTAGTAAGGTCAATCGAAAGCACATGTAGGTTTGGCCATCTGATTCTAACTTATGTTCTCTAGTCATGGGGAGGGTGTTCCGAGCATAAAATCATCAGCCGTACATATGTTTGCCAGAGTCCTTACAGTAGAGTGGAAGGTAATCACTCATGTCAAAGTGGTGAGAGGAGATTGAGGGTTTGTTTCACTTAGTGCAAAGATATTCGGAAAGTTTATCAGGCGAAAAGTTTCTACGTTGTTAATTTTGGTTCTAAGTCCCCGGATATTTGTAAATGCGAGCCTCAAGGGTAGAGGCGAAGATGTTTTTGTTGTTTTTGTTATTTTGCAATGTCATGTTTTTTTTTTGAGATAGAGTGGGGAAGGCAAAGTGGGTACTTGTTTGGTGCCAATAAGCTCACACAACTAGTCCATTAGTCGTGAATTTGTCCATGAGGGTCGTGGCCTTGGCAAAGGCCACCGGGGTAAATGTAGGGTCCGTTTCCATGCGCGACCTGGCACGTGAAGTAACCCACGATATTATGCAACTGTTAAAGGAGCAGCCGTTTTTAGTGCTACCTAAGTGTTAAGGCTCCTAACTGCTAGTCGGAAACAGCAGCCAGACAAGCTGTACCCTCAACCTGTCGGAACAAGAGCGACCCAGACTAGTTATGTAGGACCTAGTGACGAAAAAACTTTCCCCAACTTGCCCACATAGAGAGAAAGAGAGACGACGTTTATTGCCCTAGTCAGGAAACAAGGCCAAACAGTAGGTGTCTTTAGAGGCGTCCCAGTGCTTGTACTTCTACGCCTGGCTAATAGACAGAGAAGGAGTGCGAAGGCCGAGCAATAGACAGAGCCCATCTACTCCTTAAGCAATTTTAGGTTTGCAAACCGATTATTTTGTTCGAGATTCCAGCTCTAGGAAGGTTGTCGATCCAGACTAAGGAGGCCTCCATCTCCAACGGTTTGCTTCTAAGACGTACGTGGTTAGTAGCAAGGTTTTATTATAAGAGTTTTCCTTCTCTTAGGTGGATGACCCCGCAGGTAAAACAATCCTCATATGCACATATTTATCTACATATATACATGTATATATGCATACATATAAGTTCATTGTACACTTAACAGATGGAACAGATGGAGAGAAGTATAAGTTTTAATATAAAGATGTTACATACTATATATATCTTCTATTTGTTTGCAATGCCGGGTAGCGGTGCTAGTATATACTATCAAATGGCAGTAAAAAGTTTATAAACACAGGAACTGAAGTCTCAGCGTGACGTATTCGAGTGTTGCCTGTTCATGTAGTTCCCTCTCACTATGGATATAGACAATGTTCATTTTGCCCTTCTTATGTACTCTCTACAGCTACATATCTAGTAAACGGAGCTGTTAAACATGACATCGTGATATGGGACAAAAGGGAGAAAGTTGCAACCCTAGTTGAAGTCAGTGTCCCTACTGATGCAGGATTCAACAGAGCAGACAGTGAAAAGATTTCGAAATACCAAGATCTTATTTACGACATGAAAAAAAACTGGAATCTTAGGAAAATCTCCACCATACCAGTAATTATAGGAGCAACCGGACTTATGAAAAAGAATTTCAAAAGCTATCTAGCGAGTATTCCCGGTGAACTGAGTGCAAGAGAGATACAAACAATTTCACTTAAAGGGGCGGTTAGAATATTTAAAAGATCTCTCGGCTCGAGTGTCTAAAATAAACGACGGATGTCTGGAATCAGGAAACAAATGCCAACAACACGTAATCAAGTGGTTACTACGGATCACGACATTTTGTATCGTATAATTACTTTTGTCAATCATTTTTCCTATCTAAAAGACCGCGAAGTGACATATTGGTACCCAAGGTCGTTTGTCAAAAAGTCATGTCTCATTTTATTGGGGATTAATATTTTGAATCCGGTCAAAGAAGACAATGATACATTTTATTGAATTCTACTTACGACAATTGAGTTATTTTTTCTGATTTAAGAAATCCTTTTTACTGTAAACGTAAGCATTGCGAATCTATTATAATTCCCAAAGGTGGAAATATTTACAAATTCTGGACTGCATTTTAGCGAATTCCCATTTGTGCATGGACAATTAACTGTGGGATTCGTAAATGTAGAACGCATTTTAAATCGATTGATGCCAACTTCCTGTAAACGTCAAATATATGCTCCATAACGGAGCAGCTGAATTCGCGGGTATGCTCTAAGTGAATTAGCGTATTTCGAATTTTTAACCCTTGCGTAACACGTGAAACTTATTCAACCAGCAGCAGCAAAGGAATATATTTTGTAAACATATCAAGTGTTGATTGGTTAAAAATCTTAATACGGAAGTTTTATTTCAGCCAATCAAAAGCTCAGAAAATATACACTTTTAAACCTTTCTAAAATTGACGCCGTGATATTGGCGCCATTTAAACGTAGACGTAGTAGAGGTTCAATCTTATACAAATAAATAGACGCATCTCAGTGAATAAAGCTAATTCACTAATAAAAGGTCTATTCACATATAAGCGTGACAGATAGTCGACGCATCTAAAACTAAATCTAAGTGAGTAATAGAAAGTTCTATTCTATTCAAAACTTAAACGTGGCAGTAGAAAGAAAGTCGCATCTATATGATAATACGTTAAGGCGTTTCTCGTTCGTACGTACGTTATCACTACCCCCACTCGCGTTTCAAAGATGATACCACCCGATCGCTATAGATGAAATGCAAAAAGTGGACTGATCTGCCGAACGTTTAGCCTTCTACAGGGTGGGCAAAAATAAGGGTCCTATTTTTAAAAATTCATAACTTTTTTATTTATTGATTTAGAAATTTTTTTTTTTAGAATAAGTAAAGGACCCCTTCCGAAGCAAGCATGAGCCGTATTAGCCCTAAGGAACGTACCCTCATTTAGAAAACATTATTTTTGCTTAAAAAACTCAAAACAGTGTAAAAAACAATACTTTAGTTTTTGTAAGTTTTAAGAAGTGTTTTTCGGCTAAAATTTGTTTTGTTTATTTAAAAAAATCTCGGAAGGGTCAGTCTACACACACATAAAGTTTGGTGAGTTTAACTTTTATTTTGTGGAAGTTATTCAAATTAAAGTTATTCAAATTTAAAGATAGGACCCTTATTTTGGCCCACCCTGTATTATATAAACGATATTTGTCTATTTGTGTGACTGTTTGTATGGCCAGCTCAAAGTCAGAAACTACATAAGTTAAACCCACAGAGTTGATATATTCTTTTTAAGCATTGCCTCGGAAAAAAATGTGAAGGATTTTTTTCTGTAGTATTTATTCTTTTGGTTGCAATTGGGTACAGGATAAGTCAGCGCTCGACCTTTGGTGCAAGACACAAACTAAAGTGAATGGTTTTTGTGATGCACATTTTTTTAATGCATTCTAAATCAAGTTTATTTACTTTCATTCATGAGGAGTTAGTGTTAATACACGTGTTTTTCAAATGTTCTCTATTTTCTTCACGCGTTTTAATTATCATTTGCTCTGATAACTTTTCCATCTTTAATGGGTTAATATGTACTCTTTTCTATTTATCTTTCTTTTAAGTCAAAGCAAAATACCTCTAGACCAATAAATGGGTCAGGGAAAGGATACTTTTGGGGACATTTGATTAAATGAAACATGCTTCTTTTATATGAAACCTGTGCCTGTCTGGCGTCACACAAATACCTAATCAGAGGTCGAAATTTAGATTAACATACACGGATTTTTATTCTCAATTGAGACGAGACTATTAAATAACAGAAACTTGCTGACCCTTGTAATAGATTGATTAATAACGGTTATCCCTGGTTGCTAAACACAGCACTGAACTCTAGTGTATATGTAAAACTAGTGCGTATGTAATCTCATTAACTTTTACGGATATCAGTGGGGTATCGTGACATCTACAAACATATATACTCACTTGCAAGATATAGTGACAAAAAGATGTCTTCGTAATCATTGTGTACATGACTTTCTTCAATTCTCCAAATTGCCCTCTCCTCTAATACAATGGAAAAAGTGTTTGTCTTTTGAAAATTGTGCGTAGGCCTATCAGTGAAGTTTCTTCCTTTTTATTAAACAGCTACAACGGATGTAGTTTTTGAAAAGCTAAATGATAAAAAAGACAGAAAAAAGCGAGCGTATCACCGACACGAATCTCGCGTGTATGGGTCTCCAAAAATGGCTGACACAAAATGAGACAGCCGGTGCAAGCTATGGTCATTGCAAATGGTTATTTTACTCTGACGGGCGACGCTGATGCTAATGGAGAATGCACTCAAACTCAATTCTTTCAAAAGTTTGTATCTTTCCAGGCTTTTATCGTTCATCGAAAATGGCTTGCATAAAAGACATAGAATTGATTATCCACCGAATTGTCTCCACTAGGACATCTGTGTGTCATGGTGTACGTTCAGTTAAGCGCACGGAAACATTTACGCACGTTATATATGCATCTATATCTGTATTAGACACTTCTTGGCAAATAGAATTACCCATAAGAAGAATCCATATTTACATGTGTCACCACTAGGACAAAGTTAGTTCCGAGTTTTTTTTAATGTAGATAAAATCCAGTTCCATAAAAACTGACATTATGAGATGGTACATGTCGTTGATTTACAATTCGTTGACATTCTTCCGCTATATTTGATACGAAAAGTTCTTTATCTAGTCGAAGAAAAATACTATACTTTTATTATAGCCCAAAGGCATGAGTATAAACAGTATGTGCTATTATGATAAAGATATATCCAGAATAATACATTAAAATAATGCTTGCGGGAGATTTTACAATTTTTCAATAGATAGTTGAGTTTGATAATAATAAACAATATATTGAACGGCTACATAAGCTATGGACATTCCAATAAAACTGTGTATTTTTAAAAACGTTTATTCACCCCGAACAAGGTATATTCAAATTTAAGCGTAAGGAGCTGCTGTGATAGGAACCAGGTTTATAGGGGCTACCGGGGAGGGAAGTTGGGTAGTAAGATGTTTTTTAACAATACGTTGAAATTTCTCTATGTTGGTACGGTCGGGGAAACATGGAGCTGGTAGGGAATTCCAAAGGCGATCGGTCTGAAGAAAGAAGCTAATAGAGTAAGATAACATCCGGTACATAGGGACCTCAACAAAGAAGGGTTTTGATGTTGCTGCTTCTGTGGTGGGTTGTGATATATACGTTGAGGCGATACAAGTGAAGTAAGTTTATATGATCACATTCCGCGGGAATACAAGTAAAGCTAACGCAAGAATTCTTGAACTCTGACTATCTTGTTAAAAAATTCGAAATAGCATAAATCACTTAGAAAAACATGAAATATAAAATACACATATTACCACGTAATTATTAAAGTTGCTGATGTGATTCGATTGCATTTGTGTATTAACAATATTTTAATATATATATATATATATATATATATATATATATACATATACATATATATAAATACATATACATATATATATATATATATATATATATATATATATATATATATATATTAGTACTTCATGTATCCACATACAATATTATAAGGAGATATAATTTTTTATGTGTCAGTTTTCAGTATTTACTTCAACAGTGCTCGATACGTAAGTAGAGCTAGGTAGTAAGCAATGAAAATATATATGGCAATCAAGCTACACAGAGGCTCCCGTGTTTCATCCCTGGGAGGGAATCATTTAGCCTGACGATTCCCCCCGGGGATGAAACACGGGAGCCTCTGTGTAGCTTGATTGTCATATATATTTTCATTGTTTACTATATATATATATATATATATATATATATATATATATATATATATATATATATATATATATATATATATACTGATTGATTGATTGATTGATTGATTGACTGACTCATTTAACTTCCAGCATGGATTTTGGTAATGGGGATATGCATTAATTTCTAGCTCATTCATGTTTACTATCAATATCCTCATGAAAAGTATGTAAATTCATGTATTTGGGTAGCTTTTATTACGTAATTTTATTTCAATTAAATTATAGATCCTTAAAATAATATATATATATATATATATATATATATATATATATGTATAACTAAGTTCTACCTACTATATAACAAATGTTTAGCTTTTACACAATAATTTGGAACTAATTTTATATTTGATGGTAAACATCTGCTTCTTGTACGAATTCAACTTTAACTATATAATTCGTGTATATATATATATATATATATATATATATATATATATATATATATATATATATGGAAAGAGATATATATGGTTACATAACACAATAAGGCAGCATTCTCAAAGAATATATCACATGAATTTGTTTGATTCAATACACAGATGTTGACGAAAACTATATCGCAGAAGCACACTGAAATTTAGATAAAACAATTTACAAGCATAGTACAGCTATTAAAATATACGATTACCAGAGCATTTCTCACACATGTTGGATTTCAATCATTGATTTGATTTCAGATTAGACAATACTAGTAAAACGAATCCACAATAAAAAGAAAGTCACCAGAACACTGAAGCTGCTATAATTCCTGAATTTAAACCTATTATATAATAACAAATAGGTTTCGACCATACCACATCTTGTTTAACTAAACCTATCATATGAGAGTATAACAATAAGCTCGAAAATAGATAACAATAACAAATATGTTTGTATTTGTATAATACCACGTTTTAATATATATATATATAAGTCAGGTTCATATGATATTCAAATAACCATGGTTTTATTTTATAATTTTTATTTTTTCACATTTCCAAAACCTAACATTTCTGTGAGATATATTTCATCGGTCCGTTTCATTTGTCTTGTGCCAAACAACGTTTTTATGTCAATATCGTCTCTGCAACATTACAAAATCATCAGAAAAATTCACAAAGAATAATCTTGTAAGGAGATTGCAAAGTAAAAGAGCACTGATAGTATATGCTAATACTTATATTGTCATTAATAATTATATATGTATATATATATATATATATTTAGATTTTTCACTTATAAAATAGATCATAGATCATTCAGTGAAGACCGGAGCTGTTCCAATAAAAACAAGCTCGATGATACTCGATTACAGAGTACAGAGCATTTATATGTGATTTTATGAAGGCTTACCAAAGCATTCCTTTCAGGACACCAATGATCACCTGCTTGGTAGTGAAACACGTGTAGGAAAAAACATTTAATTTAAATAAATAATATTTGTAAGAAAAAATATCTTTTAATGGTGATCATTCGTGTCCTGAAAGGAATTGTTTGGTAAGCCTTTATAAAATCACACACACACACACATATATATATATATATATATATATATATATATATATATATATATATATATATATATATATATATAATATTTTAATTTTAATTGACACAATACATTAGTGTGGTCTTCCATCGATACCTTCGCTTTCACCAAAAACTTGAAAATTCAGTGCACAGTGCGTAAGATACCAAATATAATCGATTCTACAGTCGATGCTTTTATATCTTCTAGCTGTGTCTATAGTATCAACTAACTAACCTTTTAGGAGCGGTAAAACCTATTGTGAAAAGTATACAGCTCAATATACCGGATAGAGCAGACAGATAGATAGAAGGATAAGAACGAATTAGAAAAGCGACAAAAGCAGATCCTTTTTGCCATTTTCAGCCCAGGAAGACTTTTTAATATGGCTAATATTTCTCACCTCACGAATTACTGAGCCTTGTTGCATCCACGAACGAACCCTCTATTGGACTTTTTACCCTCTAGATTGTATCTATTTTGGCCGCACCTGACAACTTTGGTTTCTGGAGTTTAACTTTGAAACCTATCAATTTAGTTCTCGTGCCTTCTAACGGCCTACCTACAAATCACTTTCTCCGCTGGACTTTTTATCACCGAATTTTTTTACAATCGGACACTTGCTTGCATTCTGGCAGCTTCTTGCCTTGTTTATCCTCGCAATCTTTGTTTTACTTTTTCAGATTTTAAATCTTGGCTTTTCCCCAATTTATCTATCCCAGCAATTTCCTCTGATGATAAGATTTTGATCTTTAAAAAGCCTGGCTTAAGGAAAAAAATAATTTAATAAATTGCTTTTTTGCGGAATAAACCTTGCATTGAGCAACTTAATTGAAAAAATATCTGCCTCCGTCGCTTTTCTAATTCCTTTTCATCCTTCTATCTATCTATCTATCTATCTATCTATCTCTTTATATATATATATATATATATATATATATATATATATATATATATATATATATATATATATATATATATACAGATATATATATATATATATATATTATATGGGTTTCATCAGGCCACGTAAAAATTGGAAATGGCAGCTGAAACATGTATGCACACATGTAGCCAACCGGTAGTGAATAGTCATATCTCTATGCCGATGAGTCCCGATTAAAAAGGACGAAACGTATGCGTACATAAGTAATAAATAATAACAATATTTATTATTATCATATATATATATATATATATGTTGTAGTTACATTCCATAAACCATGATAAATTAATCCAAAACCATAATTTTCATTGGTTTTGATAACTTCTTTATATCTGTACTTCGATGTGTTTGTTTACATTTATCATTTTACACACAAAAGTAATTTATTCAAATTTAATATTCATTCCTATCCCTTGTGTGCGTTTCATGGCAAAAATTGTAATAGGTGTATTTTTTCGATTAGTCCAATTTTGTCAATCTTCAAAGGGTTGCAGTATATGTTGTTGAGTAGCCAGAAAATATATCACAACAGAAATATCGGAGGGGAAATACCATGAAACTCCAAGTTGATTTCTGATAATAATTCGTCAAATTGAAGTATATAAATGCAAAACATTCGTTTGGGGAAAAAGTTTACTACTTCAGAAATAATAAAAGAAAGAGAAATTAGTTTCTCCTTCTTTCATTCACATTACGTTTGGAATACTAGTTCCATTTTTATCATATATATATTTATATAAATATTATATATATATATATATATATATATATATATATATATATCAGCATCTATCATCGTAAGTATGTCGACTTACTTATTAAATAACGTTTGGAATACTATTTCCATTTTTATCATATATATATTTATATAAATATTTATATAAATATATATATATATATATATATATATATATATATATATATATATCAGCATCTATCATTGTAAGTATGTCGACTTACTTATTCAATCACGTTTGGAATACTATTTCCATTTTCATCATATATATATTTATATAAATATTTATATATATATATAAATATATAAACATTTATATATATATATATATATATATATATATATATATATATATATATATATATATCAGCATTTATCATTGTAAGTATGTCGACTTACTTATTAAATAACGATATGATGTGTTTGCTTTGTGCTTGTCTGTGAAGCTGATTAAGTGTCATGGTCTCCGGCTACGTGATACCATGTCACATTTACTGATAAGTCAATCCGTGAAAGATCAAAGCCTGGAAATCTATTTGGGTGCAAAGCCAGCTCTCAGAAATTTAACCTTCAGTTTTTATAGACGACCGGTCAATTAATGGCAAACTACACAAACAAAGCGATCGATACCGTAAATATATTCGACCATTTTACGTGTTTCAATAGCTTATTGGATTTACATCTTTGAGTGAGCCGATTTCCGAACAGTTATATTTTCATCAATTATGCCATTAGTATCGAAATAACATGACTATATATTCCGAAGGTGAAACCCTGAGTGTTTGATGCCAAATAAGATAAATATACGTTTCATGATAAATAAACATAAATATACCACAATAGACATGAACATCATTTCCGAACGTTAATCATGAGGTGGGTTTGTTATTATTTATATCATTTCTGCTGAGAATATTTTTCTCATCAACATGTTCATTTATATTCGTATGGACAAGCACATTCTCAGATTTAGCCGTGGTGAAAGCGATGAGTAGAGTCGAGTTCGAAGTCAAGTGACCCATATTTAAACGAATAGTTGCGAAATGTGTAGGAAATTCGACCCATTGCGTTAGGAAAATTACTACATCCTCAATAATCAAACTAATATCAGTTAAAAATAAATTAATCCACTCCTACACATGATGTTTCGATGTGTCTTGTTCACACACACACACACACACACACACACACACACACACACACACACACACACATATATATATATATAAATAAATTTGGGCAAGTTCATTTTCTTAAGCATCTTTGAATTTTAATATAAAGATAGAGGCAAAATGCCTTCACTGAAAAAAACATGTGTTAGATGCAGATAATTTATTAAATCAAAATAAAAAAATAAAAACATTTTTTTTTCATCCTGACTCATATAACTGATATTTCGCTTGATAAAGCAAGCCTCTTCGGAGTTCAGACAAGTAAAAGGTATTAACCTGTTTATTTTTAGTAATAATCCTTCCTTGTCTTGCAGTAGGTGTCCGATATTCTGGACTAACGGTGCCAATGTCTGTTTTATTTGAACTTAAAATAGCACATGGTCGCCGGTAGTTATAAATTTGGGCAAGTTCATTTTCTTAAGTTTCTTTGAATTTTAATATAAAGATAGAGGTAAAATGCCTTCACTGATATATATATATATATATATATATATATATATATATATATATATATATATATATATATATATATATTAATGAATAAATGAGAAAGTTTTCCCATCAATCCTAACTATATAAAACTCAAAACAGGTTGTGCTTATTTAATTCTATGATACAACATGCTATTTTGTAATCTCGTATATATAGTATATATAGTACATTGCAAACACCTACAAACACATTTAGGTTTTCTTTATATGCATATTTATTTTATGAATAGATTCTAATAAATTAATATTCTGCAATATACAGTTGTAATTTTACATTGTCATATTTTCTTTTATATTCTCAATATTTTCGTCGATAGTAAAACATATAATGTCACTGTATGCTGAGAACAGATACTACACTTTGATCGTAGCCAAAAGACTAAGGCACCATATAAATAATGTTTACATGAAGGAAAAAAATAGGTAATTTATCGATAATTGTATTATCTTTTAATTAGGGAGTAGTGTAGTACCTGTTCTATTTTCATAAGGTCGTTCTCCCAGAAATTAGCTCATTCTTTTTTAAGGAGGTGGGCGTCATCATCCGAGGTATGACATCCTCCTCTGGGATAGGGGCTAATGTAGTATATCATCTGATGTCATGAGACCATTTTCCCAGCGACTACCTTCTCCTTCTTAGGGGTGGGGTGAGAGGTAGTAACGTATCTGCTCTGTTGCCATGATAACTCATAGGTATTACTTCCTCTTCAGGTAGGCAATATAGTATATGTTGGTTTCTAATGATATTATCCTTCCATGATTATCGTCTCAATTTGGGAGGAGGTAGTGTACTATCTGTTTGCTAGTCATGCTATCCTCCCAATCATTCCTATTCTTTTTACGGGTGAGATGTTGTTACGTTACATGCCTCTAAGTCATTACTTCAATCTTTGGGGTCAGGGTAGTATATGTTCGTTTACCATGACATCTTCGCAGGCCAGATTACATATGCGACTGGAGGAAGCACATGCTTGCTAGTATATATATATATATATATATATATATATATATATATATATATATATATATATATATATATATATATATATATATATAAATGAAGCAATCCAACAAAAGATATAATCGTCAACTAATATCTTATAATTAGTGAAACATCCGGATAAAAACTGAAGCTAAATATACTGGATAGAGCATTAATATTATAATATAAAATGAAGTAATAAAATAAGGTGTCAATGAAATTTAATTAGAATTCAAAGTTCAAGCAAAGTATCTTAATGGTTCTCCGAAGAGAAGAATTATTTTTGAAAACTCATGAGCTAAGGACTTTTAGATACTTTGCTTGAACTTTGAATTCTAATAAAATTTGATTGACACCTTATTTTATTACTTCATTTTATATTATAATATATATATATATATATATATATTATGTATATCATATATATATATAATAGTGACAGTTTAGTTTACCATATATATATATATAATAGTAAGTAGTTTAGATGGCAATATATGTATATTGACATCTAAACTACTCACTATTAGTTAACGCAATAATACAAAATAGTGTTTCGCAATAGTGTATATATATATATATATATATATATATATATATATATATATATAGTATAGAGCAAATACCTCAATACAGCTATTTGTATGGCTAGGTTGTATAACTATTCTTTAACAGTTTATAATAAAATAATATTTGTGTTATTTATTTGGGATTTTATTGTTCTATTCTCTTAAATATATGAAATGTTTTTTTAGCTATTAACAGTAAGTAATTAAAGTGGTTGAAAAAAAGGATAAATTAGCAAAACATTTCTTAAAATAACGAGAATGGTTGATGCTAGGTTTGTTTATGTAGACTAACTTGTCACCTCACCTTCACCCAGAGCTCTATTCACCAACACCTCGTGAAACATGACATCCCTGAAAACGATTTTAGGAGTATGTTAACTGGTTACACGCCCATTCTTGCGGTTTCATGTTGTAGCTTTCGCCTCCCCATAATGGAAGCTTTGTTCAATCGCATAAATAAACCTTAAAATCAACCATTCTCGTTATGAGGTGGGCGAAGGTATGTTGAAATGTTGCTGAAATGTTTAAAAGAACGTTCTCTTAGTGGATTCACCAGTTTAATGTTGCTTACTCATTCCTCCGCCTGAAGACGAAAACATTCGCCAAATATATGGGGATTTCTTGCACACCATGGATAACAACACCAGATCGGTCGTTCGACCACTGGAAAAAATGGATCAGAAAATGAATAAATGGAAGCTAGCACTTCTGTTCAATCAAAGGTATGTATATATATATATATATATATATATATATATATATATGTATATATATATATATGTATATATATATATACATATATATATATACATATATACACACACATATATATATATATATATATATATATAAAAGAATAGGAGAATAAAGATCTGATGTATACGTTTAAAGCAAAACCTATCATGAAAAATTAATGCACGATGTACGATTATATAAACAAGTAAAAAATGAGAATAACAAATTTTATTCTCATATTTCAGTTGTTTTATATATATATATATATATATATATATATATATATATACGTACAACCATATATATATATATATATATATATATATATATATATATATATATATATATATATATATATATATTCATATACATTTTATTTGTTAAAATCATTATTTAATGATTCAATATTTGCTATTGTATCAAGTTTGCTTTAATAAGCTCAATTTCCGCAAGGAAAACAAATGTAACAATTATTTCTGTATGTTCTGGTACAGTAACTGGCTATTGGCTTGATCGTTTAAAATATTAATACTCCATTCATATTTGAATACAAAATGACAAAGCAGAAAGCGTTCAGATTACTTAAACTAATATTCGGTCGGTTTAAATCTCTTCTGTAGATAATTTCGTTACTCGACTTCATTTTCCTTCTTTGCTTCGGGTAGCTGTAATAACGGGCTGGATTTAAAGACAACACATAAGCTATTAGTTTTTTTTTCTGGGTTCAGTTTATTTCATCCAGCAATGCACAGACAATGCATATCTGAATAAGCTGTAGTTTCCCGCGTATGGATGGTAGACTTTGAAAAAATATGAAGTTTCAATTTTATTCCACCTATGTGTATAACAACCTTTTTCATATAATTGTATGTAGGCATATCCAATTTGCTAGATCAAAGCCATTGGCTTAAAGAATAATGTTTTGGTGGATTTAATCCACATTATTATATCTAAAAAAAACAAACAAACAAAAAAACGATTGTAATTTGCTCAAATTTCAGGAGATTACATATTTTTATAATTACTTTAGAATTCGAAGATTTTCATGATGGATTAAGGGTTCTTCAGGGACTCGTGTTGCTGTTTCTATGTTGATGTGACATAAAACAAACCGACTGCAGAACACGAATAAAGCGGCTCATATACTGAATAACGATAGAAATGCGCACGTGCGTGTGTGTGCCTGCAAGTTCTCCCTGATCGCTTTTATAGTTGATTAGAAGTTAAGGTCGTCGGCTACGTGATACCATATCATTTATAGCGATAAGTCAATCCGTTGACGATCAAAGCCTGGCAATCAATCGTCAGACACCAGCATCACCAATTATTAACTTTCGATTTTGTGACTAACGGTCAATTAATGATAACACACACAAAGAGATCGATGCCTTAAATATATTAGGCCATTTTATGAGTATCCATGCTTTATTGGTTTTATCGCTCTTTCTCGCTGGATTTCCAAAGAGCTGGCTGGGATACTTGTCCGGAGCCAGGGTCATAATAATGGAACACGCTTAGATTTATTACGACGTGTAAGATAGCCGAAGCACAAATGTCGAGTTCTAACGGAGGTTCACTCTGTTTTGTCAAGTTTAAAATACAAATACGAAATAATAATAAAATAAATTTATAAGGAAACTACCGAGATTCAAAAAGCGTTGCCCGTGTTGAATTCGAAATAATTTAAAGTATATGTTTACAATTACTACCTTTAAAGGAACATTAAAAATTAAAGTAATTAAAAAACCATAAGCTTGGTGGTGTTCTTAAAAATATTGTTGACGATATGTTTTTTCCAGACAGCTGTGAATCGGCAAATGGCTTTGACGAATTGAATTCGTCTTTATTTAATTATTTTAAATCTTAAAAGTATTCTTTACATATTAACACCTTTTTAAATACATTAGACACTGAGGTATTCTTTGTTTAATTAAATATTTTTGTTATATAAGTACGAAAATCTACGAAATATGAATTTCATTAATTTATGTTCTATTCCAGTTATTTTAGAAAACTAACAGATAATTGCTCCTGGTGATCACAGATGGAATCCAAGAAAACAATTCAATAGTGTCTTTACATCCTCTGAACAGTTTATCTTTTATAATAACTTCAAACTTATCTGAATGTTCTAACAGTTAATATATCGATTTCTATAACACACAAACAAAGACACTAATCAAGAGAGCGCTCTATCCCTTAATAGACTTCAAAAACGACCTATGCTAGAAATCTCATTTCTTTGATCAGTCATAACTCAAAAACCAATAAACCAAATTAGTTAAAACTTTGCACAAAATGTTCATTTGATAGGTTCTATAAGTGTGTAGAATTTCAGCATCATTAGTCAAGGCAACCCAGAGATCCAGAAAAGTGAGAAGTGATTTTGTGTTATCCGTGTGTACGTACGTACGTGTGTGTCACCCTGTATTTCATCAACTATTTGCTGGATTCAGCTGATCTTTGGCAGAGATAGAGGTTCTAGTGTTTAGTTGATGGCATATTAATTTAAGTTTATCATATACCTTAGTTTTCCAGAAAATTAAAAAAAACTTAAAAATTACCATTGGCTTGAGGCATAGCCTTTACAAAAGTAGTTACATTCCATGGTAAATGCCGGTATACTGAAATCATATGCCCTTAATAGGGTTAAGATGAAAATTCATATACACTAAATGTACAAAAGCATGGAAATTCTCAAATTTTTACACTTTTATTGTCATTAAGGGTATGACTACATATCAACCAAACCACTTCATTATCCCATCATTACAGTATAAATATCTATGCATGAATGGATGAAGTGTGTGAGGTGCGGTGAAGAAAAATTCCTACAAGTAAAATACATAGCCCTGTTGTGCTCGCATACCCTTAATGACAATAAAAGTGTAAAAATTTGGGAATTTCCTTGCTTTTGTACATTTAGTGTATATGAATTTTCATCATAACCCTATTAAGGGCATATGATTTCAGTACACTGGCATTTTTCAGGGAATTTATATATATATATATATATATATATATATATATATATATATATATATATATATATATATATATATATATATATACAATTCTTCCATATGACCACTTTCTAACTGCCAATAAGCGCGTTAATGTTATATTGATAAAAGTAATAACGTTTTTAATACTTCAACATCGCTGCACAAAGACTAAGGATCTCATAGATAAAATATAACTGAGTTTATAATAAATTACATAGAAATCAAGAATGATGAACCATGAGATTTTTAATAATAGTAATAAAAAAGCCTTAGTGTAATAATAATTAAAGTAATAAAAACACTTAGCATTATAAAAATACTAATACGCAACTTAGCGTAATAATAATATCAATAAAACATCCTTAGCTTAATAATAATAGTAATAAAACAACCTTAGCTTAATAATAATAGTAATAAAACATCCTTAGCTTAATAATAATAGTAATAAAACATCCTTAGCGTAATAATGATAGTAATACAAAATCGTTTGCGTAATAATAACGGAAATAAGAAAACCTCAAGCAAAATAATAATTATAATTATAAACTTAACGTAGTAATAATAGTAATAAAAACATCGCGTAATAAAAGTCAAAATAACTGTTAACGTAATAGAAATAGTAATAAAAAATCATAAGCGAAATAATAATAGTAATAAAAAAACTTATCGTAATAATAATAGTTAGACAAACACTTAGGATAATAATAATAATAATAATAATAATAATAATAATAATAGTAATAAAACATTTAGCGTAATAATAATAGTAATAAAACAAACATAGCGTAATAATAGTCAAAATATACCGTTAACGTAATAAAAACCATTAGCTTAATAATATCAGTAGCAACGATACCCTTAGTGCAATAATAGCAGTAATAAAATACTTAGCGTAATAGTAATAGTAATAAAAACACTTAACGTAGTAATAATAAGAATAAAAACACCTTTTTTTTAACATAGTTCACCCCAAACAAGGCAGGCCACCACTGTAGACGTAAGGGGCTACTGAGAAAAAAAGGGAGAAAGTAGGGGGGGGTCAACCTAAATTGGGATCTGCGCAGCGAGATGTTTGTTTACATTAGTTTTAAATTCCTGCATGTCAGTACTGTCGGGAAAACAGGGGGCAGGGAGGGAGTTCCAGGGGCTAGCGAGGAAAGAAGCTATTTGAGTAGAAAGCTCTCCCGCATCTGGGGACCTCCATAGTGAATGGATGGGATTTTGTTGATTGTCGAGTTGGTCTAGTGAATTTCCGTCGAGGGGGCACCAGAGTAGCCAATTCATCGGAGCATAAGCAATTGAAGTATTTGTAAAACAAGCACAGGGATGCTACATTGCGGCGATGTGACAGGGACTGGAGCTTAGTTGAAAGTGAGGGACCTATTAGGTTGACGACTCTTTTTTGGACTTTGTCTCAGAGGGAGAGACTAGTAGATGATGCACCAGCCTAGACGTGACAACAATACTCCATGCATGGGCGGATGCTGGCTTTGTAGAGATACAGAATAATGTCAGGTGTGAGGAGTTTACTAGCACGGTAGAGGGAGCCCACCTTCCTTCGGCAGCCTTGGCAATGTCTTCGATGTATTTGTTCCAATTCATATTACCTGTGAAGGTTTGGCTGAGGAGTTTGAATGATGAAGTCTCAGGTAGGGTGTTATTTGCCATGACAATCGGTGGTTGGAGAGGTTTCTTGTAGTTATTGAAGGAAAGGAGTTTTGTCTTTGCGGCATTAAAAGTCACCAACCATTTATGACCCCAATTCACTACAGCCTGGTTGTCATTTTCTAAGGATTCAGCCATTGCCTCGGATATGATCGCGACTGTTTTGCCAACATGTCGAGAGTAAAGCGTGGTGTCGTCAGCAAATATTCCAATCTCAGACTCTATGTCATCAGATGAACGGCCATCGAGGACAACCTGGATTTTTCTTTTGGTTAGGTAGGATCAAATTATATTAAGTAATTGCCCAGTAATACCGTATGAGCATATTTTCAGTAGAAGCCCTTTATGCCATACCTTGTCAAAGGCCTTGGATATATCAAGCGCTACTGCCCTAGCTTCTCCTGTCTTGTCGAGTGTATGATACATGCGTTCAGGATGTGTGCAGTAGATCGTGCTTGTATAAATCCATACTGGCGGTCAGATAGAAGTTTAGCATTAACTAAGTGCCGTACTATCGCTAGATTGATTAAGGATTCAAAGATTTTAGCAAAAATCGCATTAGACTGATTTGTCGGTAGTTATGAGAATCGGTTCGATTCCAAGAATTCTTGTAGACTAGAACCACAGAGGTAATTTTCCAGCTATCGAGGAAGCAAGATTCAGCTAGGTATTTATTGTAGAGTTTGGAGAGGACAGGGGCTAGTTCAGAAGAGCATTTCTTTATTACTATTACAGGTATAAGATCAGGCCCACAAGCTTTTGAAGTGTCAATGTTTTTTATGATGTTTCAGACCTGGGATGAGGTGATGACCAGGTTATCAAGTGTGGCTTCTGTCCGCAATGGGAATTTGGGGAGGAGGTGGTTATCTGAGTCTAAATTGGAGTTAGAAGCGAAACGCTGGGTAAGTAGTTCAGCCTTATCAGTTGCCGTGCAAACAACATCATTGTCGTTTGATAGTGGGGGAATCGTTGATTGTCCATTGTTAACTACACTATTATAGATTTTCCAGAAATCACGAGTACCTAGTTTCTTTGACTGGATGCGTTTTTTTGTTAACTCAGTATACCTTCTCTTTGCTTCGCCTATCACGGCCGTACAATTATTTCTTGACTCTATAAATTTATGTCTATTAGTAGCTGACTTATTGCGGCCGAATTTACGGAATGCTTGTTGCCTCTCAACTATGGAGAGTGGGGCTTGCTAAATAATTTTCGCATGGGAACATAGGCTTCAATGCTTGCTTCGACCCATTTAGTAAATTCATTTGCATACTGGTCAGCAGGGAGTGACTAGGTTTCCCTGCAGGGGCGTCACTGACTCAAAATCAGCCTGCTCGTAGTAGCTCGTTATTTTGAGCAACGGCTCATCAGCCTTTGGACGACTTTTTAGGGTGATATGTATCATTAGCACAATGTGATCAGAATTCCCGAGTGGGGTATGAGTTTTCGTCACACAAGCCTCGGGCATTTAGGTCAAGAAAAGGTCTAGAAGTGAGGCTTGTTGGTCTACTCGATCGGGGATGCGGGTCGGAAAATCGACAGTCTGAGGGAGGGAATTAGCTAAAGAGAAATTATACGTAGAGTTTCCGACTGCGTTAGTAAGGCTGGAGAATCCCAACCAGTCACGGTGGTGTGCATTAAAATCCCCAAATACATGTATCTGGGCATTCGAGTAAATTGAGAGTACTCTATCTATGTTTTCAGAGACAGAGTTAAGCGGAGTACAGTCCTGGGTCGAAGAGGAATGGTATAAGAAATATAAATAGCTGACATTGTGGTGTAAAGTCAATCTAAAGCACATGTAATCTTGGTCATCTGATTCTAACCTATGTACTCTAGTCAAGGGAAGGGTGTTCCGAACATAAACTCCTAGCCCTCGCATATGTTTGTCAGAGTCTTTACGGTAGAGTTGGAGGTAGTTTGCCCTGTTAAAGTGGTGAGAGGAGATTAAGGATTGAAGGTTAGTTTCACTTAGAGCTAGGATATCTGGGGAGTTTGTCAGGAGAAATGTTTCTACGTCGTTGATGTTGGTTCTAAGTCCTCGAATATTTGTGAATGTGAGCCTCAAAGGCGGAGGCGAAAGTGTTTTTTGTTGGGTGCCTTGTTTAGGTTTGATTTGATTTTTTTGTAATGGCATGTTTGTTTTGATTATAGAGTGCGTTGGCCGAGGTGGGTCCTTGTTTGGTGCCAATAAGCTTACACAACCAGTCCATTAGTCGCGACTTGGTCCATGGGGGTTGTTGTCTCGGGAAAGCCTACCGGAGATAATACAGGGTCCCTTTCCATGCGCGACATGGCACATACAACTACCCACGGTATTATGCAACTGATGATGGAGCAGCCGTTGTTAGCGCTACCAAAGAGTTTGGGCTCCTGTCCTGTCAGTCGGAAACAGCAGCCAGACAAGCTGTTTAACCTGTACCCTCACCATGTCGGAACAAGAGAGACCCAGACTGGTCATGTAAGACTTAGTGACGAAAAAACTTTCCCCAAGTTGCCGAAATAGAGAGAAAGAGGACGGCGTTCATTGTCATAAAAAGGAAACAAGGCTAGGCACTGAGTGGTTTGAGGCGTCCCAGCGCTGGTACCTCTGCGCCTGACTAATAAACAAAGAAGGAGTGCAAGGGTCAGCGATAAGCAGAAGCTATCTACTCCTTAGGCAATTGTAGGTTTGCAAACCGGATATTTTGTTCGAGATTCCATCTCTAGGAAGGTAGTCGATCAGGACTAAGGAGGCCTCCCTACCCAACGGTCTACTGCCACGGCGTAAGTAGTTGGTAGATAGGTTTTATTGTCAGAGATTTCCTTCTCTTAGATGGATGGCCTTACAAGGTCTTACAGATCCAACACACCGAGAGGAGTAAAATAGCCAGCGTCCGTGTACTAGTCGGGTATTTCATAGCCCCTGCAGGTAAAAAAAGACTTCCATATATATATATATATATATATAGAGAGAGAGAGAGAGAGAGAGAGAGAGATAGATATGTATATATGTAGATAGAATAAGTTCATTGTGTACTAAAGCGGGAACAGAAAGTTGAAGATAGGTTTCCCTCTCGCAAGTAAGTACCAATAAGAGAAAAAAGAAAGAGAGTCAAAACTTCAGGTCAGCGTGGGGTTTCAAGAATTTCTTCAGTTGAAAATCAATAGGCAGGCAATAAGACAGTATATAGCAATAATTAAACACATTTAAGTCAAACACAGATTTAAGTATATTCATATAAAACACATTAAAATTTGGAGATAATGGTATGCGAGTAGCCAAGAGTATGGAAACAAAAAAATAAAGAATAAAGAATAAATTAAAAAAGTGCTTATCTTTCCATCGGATTAACACTGGGAAGTATCGCGTCGGTCGGCCGCTTGGCCTCGAATGACTCGTGTAATAATAATAGTAATAACAAACATAGCGGAATAATAATAGTAATAAAAACACTTAGGATAATAATCATGGTAATAAAAACACTTAGGGTAATAATAATAGTAATAAAAAAACTTAGGATAATAATCATAATAATAAAAACACTTAGTGTAATAATAATAGTAATAAAAACACTTAGGATAATAATACTAGTAATAAAAACACTTAGGATAATAATAATAGTAATAAAAACACTTAGGATAATAATACAAGTAAGAAATAAACCCTTGACGTAACAATAATAGTAATAAAAAAGTCTAATAATAATATTAATAAAAATACACAGCGTTAATATAATAGTAATAAAAAAACACTTAGTTAAATTGTGGTGGCCTTTGAGGCCGATAACAATGAAGCCAAACACAGAAGTATAATTAACAAAAGTGGATTAACAGAAGTATGTTACAGGAGTACGCGTCATGTGCTTGTGGCCATAAATGTCACACTTCGCTACTGCTGACGCTTAGATGTTGCTCTATGTGTTGTATCAGGGTAAGTCCATTTATTTCTTAAATAGGTAGATCAACTGACCTTATAACACCCCCTTTTAAGCATTTGCTTCGTCAGGAGTCAATATCTTATTGTCTTGGGGATAACTTCTATGAAGTCGTGTTTATTTTTTTCTTTTCCTCTTCGACGTTGAGAAATTACTTGTGGGACTGGTGACTCGATCGTGTCAAACACGACGTCCATTAATTCTTCTGTAGTGTTGCATTATATAGTATCGGAATATCTCTTCCTGATTTGGTTTAAATGTCTTTTATGTGTCAAATTTGGTATTTTCATCGCAGAGAGCGTATTTCTAATTCTTCTACCTGCAATGCCAATTTCGCAAAATGACTTATTCTTCTTAAACCTTCGGAATAAAACTTTTTTCTCTGATTTGGAAACGTCCTTTTTTGACATTTATTTTTCGGTCCGGTTTCTGACTACTACTACTACTACTACTACTACTACCACTACCACTACCACTACCACTATCATAACTACTACTACTACTACTACTACTACTACTACTACTAATAATAATAATCGCGGAATACGCAGAGGAAGTTATTTTTTAATATTTGCTTACATATTAGTTATTGCATTACTCACAGGTGAACATATTTTTGTAGATATTTGTAGTTTTACCTAAAAAGTTACAAGCTCAGCCATTATTTGGTATGTAACGAATTTTCACATACTAAAATAAATATCGGTTTGGACAGAATATGTAATCGATGAAATCGATTCGATTTTTTAAATGTGAATACATTGTTAGAATATCGACGTATCTGAGTGGCTAGTCAGAATAACATATCGATTTGTGAGAAGCATTGCTATTTAGCTCTAACTTGGAAATTCGATTAACTTAATTTTATGTATTAAATATTTATACATGTGACTTGCATTATTATACACATAGTCATAATCTTGAGTTGTTATTTTGTTGCAATATAGTTTAAGGAGTTCTCCCGTTTCTCAGGTTCAAAATTGCCTGCTCTTAATGATTTTCGAAGTACTTAAAACATGTTACGTAAAAAAAAAATGTAATTGTTTAAAATTAGAAATGACTTTTGCCAAGCCTATCGTTACGCTGTGCAGTTATTTAAGCCATTTTTAGACAGTTCTTCACATTAAGAATCTCCTTCGGCCATTACTTTTCGTCTTGAAGGTCAGTCCTACTCCAACCATGATGACTTTCCTTCGAAAGAGGTGCACGAATCAGTCAGGAACTCATTTAATCTCAAATCTTGGTCGATAATGTTGCCATTATGTGATAGTAAAATCGTTAATTAACTCGTAAAAGCAGTGGCAAGATTACCACTGTTTTGATTTTTATTACCGACTCCGGCGTTGATTTATATTTTTCTTAGTTTGCATTAATTTTTTAAACTTGCATCCACTTATTTGAGTTATATTTTATTCTCATCATGAACGGACATCTTTACGTTTAAAAGAAAACGAAGGCATCTCTATATATAACAGACGACAAGTGTTGGTCTTTTGCGTTTCTCACAGAATCCGTCAAATAAAAGTCTGAATCCCTATCACATATTAATAAGGATAACAAACAATTAACAATGTTTGATTATAAACACTAATTGGTCCCCCCATTTATAAAATCGGGGGACTTGTGTTTTGAGGTATGTCCGTCCGTCCGTCCGTCCGTCCGGATTTTTCTCCGCAATCATCCATTGAATTTCTCTGTAACTTTGCATGAAGTTGCAAATTTGGTCAGGTTAGAAAGTGACATTCTCCGATTTTTGAAAAGAAATTTGGTTAGCCCCCCCCCCCCAGGAGGTCAAAAGGCCCCGAAATGGCAAAAAATGACATTTTTTGCCCCATAACTTTTCATCCATCCATTCAATTTTTCTGAAACTTGACCAAAATGTAGAGGCAATGGTTCTACAGGGTGGGCAAAAATAAGGGTCCTATTTTTAAAAATTCATAACTTTTTTATTTATTGATTTTTTAATTTTTTTTTTTTTAGAATAAGTACAGGACCCCATTCCGAAGCAAGCATGAGCCGTATTAGCCCTAAGGAACGTACCCTCATTTAGAAAACATTATTTTTGCTTAAAAAACTCAAAACAGTGTAAAAAACAATACTTTAGTTTTTGTAAGTTTTAAGAAGTGTTTTTCGGCTAAAATTTGTTTTGTTTATTTCAAAACATCTCGGAAGGGTCAGTCTACACACACATAAAGTTTGGTGAGTTTAACTTTTATTTTGTGGAAGTTATTCAAATTCAAGTTATTCAAATTTAAAGATAGGACCCTTATTTTTGCCCACCCTGTAGATATAAAATGAGCAACCTTGACCTCAGAAAAATTCTGGTTCGCGCTCCCAGGGGATCAAAGGTGGGGTCAAAAATACCCCAAATTGCCCAAATTTATTGCATTTTACACTCGCCACATCGAATCACATACAAAGGGGGACCACGCCCGTGCGGCTTGTTAATAATAAAGATAAACCGCTCTTCTTCTGTGTAATAAAATGAAGTAATTTTTCCCGGGCAACTTCAGATATCATAAGGAAATAACTGACCACTTCATGTTCTGTTCAGCACTTCCAATTACTTTAAGCACTCATGTTAATATCGACAAAACTATTGCATATATGTTTAGTAAAACTTAGAAAATAGTACGATAAAATTACAAAAATCGACCACCAACCATTTAATCATAATAAACTGTTTAAAAAGTAGTTATGCAAATTAAGCAGTGTATAATTTGCTACATTTCGACTGGAAAATCTAATATTTATTTTATTTATACATAATAAATTTCTATATCTTTTTTATTCTTTAAACTGTAACTTAAATTTAAAGGAAAACTCACTTAACTCCGTTATATATATATATATATATATATATATATATATATATATATATATATATATATATATATATATATCTTCTATTCATGTAATATATATTTTTCCCTTGTTCAGGTGTTAGATTTTTTTTTTATATGCCGCAGGCCCACCACCACCTTCTACGATCGACCGGTCAGACGTCTCAAAACTCCACTCAGCGCGGCTCCGTCCAACCACTAGCCAACAAGCTCTCTCTGGTCGGCCCACTATCCTGCGATCCAGGATACCTATGTTTCTGCAACGTTTCACCCAACCACCCCAGCGCAATCCACCCATCCCCAGGACAACCTCCACGAATGGCAACCCTAGCAAATGACGCGCTGGGTTTGGTCAGATTTCACATTGCAGATCAATCTGATCATGAATTTCTCAGTGCGCTGCAGACAGGCGAGAGAAAACGGATGAAGACCCCGCATGCATTGCCATATATATTGACGCTATTGTCACCTCTGCTATACAACTCACCATCGGATGTAAAGAGGGACAGCACATGACGTTATCAAAGGAAACAACCTACAAAATTTCGACCAAACTGCCGTAACTCTTGTTGCTGTACTGAGTCTAGGGTATAGTCATCTAGTACAATCTCGTTGTCGAGACAACTGTCAATAGGAAGCTCCATTCCCATGTACTTACGACAATTGAAGTTCGGGGCTAATTTAACCTTCAGGTACTGCACTTTTTGTAAACCAACAGTTGGCACATGTTACGCTGCATTGTATTGTTTCTACCCCCTCAAGCACACATCACAATGATACTGTGTAGACCAGATCCACGTCCCGTCACTTTGGGTTTAAGCTAGTTTACTTGAAAACCCTTGACTTACATATATATATATCAACGTGGCTAGACCTATGTGAATCGAGCTCGTCACGCTTACAACTTGACAAGGAAAGCCCGTTAATTGTAAGATGTGTATATGGCATGTAAATATTGTGATTTCATTTATATTTGTATAATTTATATATATATATATATATATATATATATATATATATATATATATATATATATATATGTGTGTGTGTGTGTGTGTGTGTGTGTGTGTGTGTGTGTGCCCGTTACGAATATGCATTGCCCTAATCAAGAGACAGGCCTGCATTGTAACTTCAATACGCCTTCAAATAGTCTAGTCTGCAAAGCAAGCCAAAGATAAGAAAATTAATGCGAAAAAAATTAAAAAACGATGTAGAATCGGATTCACCAGGAACACTAATATAAATAGATTATAACTTTGTTATATTTCATATAGATATATTTATATATTGGCATATATAAATATATACATTCATGTATATCTAAATATATTAAGCTACATATATATATATATATATATATATATATATATAAATATATTCACATACAAACATATTAACATACACACTTATGTATATATAATATATATATACATATATATATACATATCTATCTATATATATCTATATGTATATATAAATATATATAAATATATATATATATATATGTATGTATACTGGGCCAGCAATCCTACCTTTAAACATAATTCATCAAATACTATAGACAAAGTCTGCCTACATACTTTATGCCTGTCTTTTCCAATTTTCCAATTTCTTTGTTTGTTTTTGGGGGTAACTAGTCGATCTATTCACGATAATAATTGCTATAAATATTCTAGCACCTTTACTGATAATCACCAATGTTGAGGGATCTTGACGGATCAGAAAGTACTAGAGTAAAAAGCAATTATAGCGTATACATCGGCAAATTCCAGTCAGAAAATAGAAACTCCATTACACGATTGGAAAGCATCAGGCAGAAAGTGTTAAGACATAATTTTTATGTAGTATTTACCGAAATATATATATATATATATATATATATATATATATATATATATAATCCGAGTATGGTATAAATCCACAGGGTATAAATCCAGCGGAATTGAACCGGGTTTATGAGAGTGTTCAATAAATATATAGAGCGGAAATATAAATATAAATGATAATTTATTTCATTTTGACTACAGAATTGATTTTGTTTCACGAGAGCAGTTTTTAGGAGCTCACGATCTTCAGGTCTCGAAATAGGATTAAGGTAATCTTATGTCGAGACCTGAAGATCGTGAGCTCCTAAAAACTACTCTCGTGAAACAAAATCAATTTTGTAGTCAAAATGAAATAAATTATCATTTATATTTATATATATATATATATATATATATATATATATATATATATATATAAATATATATATTTATATACATATATATATATATATATATATATATATATAAATGAATGAAAGATAGAATTATTGTAACATCAAACGCAAAACTATTTACTGCTATATCTGTAGACACCTTGTTCACATCGCCCAACTTTGTTCACGTTTAACTCATAAACGTTTCAATTTAAAAAAGTCTATCCCTTTAACACGAAATCCATATAAATATACACATATATAAAGCATCGACACACATATATATATATATATATATATATATATATTTATATATATATGTATATAAATAGATATCTCAGAAAAAACATTATTTTTTCAAAAATTTTAAGAGGGCCCGATGGAAAAAAATGCTAAACTAAAAGAAAAGTCAGCATGATAATTAAAAACTAATAAAATCGGATGAGAAATCAGTGGAAAAATTATTCTTATTTGGAAAAAGTAGTTGAGAGAAGAAAAGAAGGAAACTCTCTAAACATTCTGGGGGATTTGAACCGTGGAATATCTCCAACTGATGTTTCAGAACCTTCTGTCTACAAAGGATTGTTCGAGAATGATTAATAACTTACGCCTCAAGAATATTTATATAATAGTTCGACCTAGCAAACAGAAAATAATTCACAGCAACTGGTTTGAACAAATATTTGTACCAACCAGGTTTATTACCGATAGCAGATTTATGTGCCTGAGACTTTCCTAGATATTCTCGAAACCTTCTGAGAAAAAAATATTACGTAGTACGTATTGGGCTATTCTCATCTCTAACCTTTGGCATGTCTTTCCTACATAATCAGCTTTATACTGACAAAGAATTAATAAGCAACACAATTATTTTTAATTGTAAGCAACATATCCTTAGGGAAAGAAGAGCACAAGGTTCGAGTCGTGTAAACTATTTTCAGTATGTTTGATGAGAAATAACGTTGGGTAGAAGAAGAATTTTTTTTCACAATGCCATTGACGTTTGGACCTAACCATGGAAATTTCACATAGAAAATACTCCGCGACAGGTCAATAAATTCATCACCATTAAATGTAGCAACTTTACGTACAATGTTGTATTTTTATAATATTGATTGCAAGTTCCGCATCAAGTCGGTTTTGGAAACAAATCACAAGCGCTCGATGGGTAAGTGTTCTAATAAGATTTATTATTCTTAATTTAGGGGAAAAAGAAAACCAATTTAAATAAATTACTGGAAAGGTTTGTTTTCTATTCACAGAGGTTTCCAACGTTGTATCGAGGTTTACACAGTATAGCATAAAGGAAATGGGAGAGAACCACAATTCTCGACCACCATAGTAAATTGCACCGATGGATGCAAGTAACAAAGAAATCGAATACATTTTTCGAGCCTAACTCCGTGAATGAAAAAAAAAAGAATAAAGCTCGTCAACGTAATGTGTGTAAAAAGCTGGCTCAACGTTTTGAAAAACAACTCCAACAAAAATATAAGGTAACGGTAAGCCAAGAAGGCTACCCATGGATACACTATCAATTTGTCGATACGTTATAATTGCAAAACTGAAGGAAGCTTTTTGAGTAGAAAACTCCATCAGTTCAACAAAAGTACGTTCCGGAAATTATCTGGTTGGTACAAATATTTGTTCAGACCAGTATTCCGATGAGCGTTTTTTTTTTGTTTTACATAGTGCTAAGTCGAACTATTATCTCAATATTCCTGAGGCGTTAGTTATTAATAATTCTCGACCTAGCCCATGTAAGCAAAAGATTTTGAAACATGAGTTAAATATCTTCCACGAAGAAAGGTGAAATCTCCCAACATTATAAGGGAATTGGAAATCCCCCATGATGTTGGGAGATTTCTCTCTTTTTTCTACTCTCAACTGATTTCTCCAATTGAAACTAATTTATTTACTCATTTCTCATCCGATTTTCTTAGTTTTTAATTTATAATTCTGACTGTTTGTTTTAGAAGATTAGCCAATAAGGCCTTAAAGAAAATTTTTGCCAATTTCTTTTTTATCTTTTTTCAATCAGCCCCCTTTCACTTTTGATAAAATAATAATTATTTTCTCTGAAATTTATCCTACCATTTTGTGGTATTCGCAATCTAGAATGCTTATCTTAATTTCGCTTCAAATACATTAAATGCTTTTGATTCTAGAATATTTCTAATATTTCAGGCTCAAGAGGTCTTAAGAAAAAAACGAAATTCAGTAAATACTGATTAATTGGAATCTAATAGCTCTGGATCAAATTTCATGTAAATTTAAAATATTCGAATGTTCAAATCAGAGATGGTGTCTAAAACATTTAAAACACCTTTTGGACTGCTTATATGATTCTTCCTTAAACATTTTAAATAAGTTTAAATAAACTGAAATATGATGAGTAAATTGAGGCCTTAAACTTATTTTTACATTTTTACAAAAAGCGAAGTTATCTGAATTTTCACGAAGTGATTACCCCTCTTTTTTGCGCCCTTTTCATTAAACTAAATTGCATTAAATATATCCGACGGTACATATTGCGATAGAAGCTGGGGTTCAAAGTTCATAATGATCGGTTGGCAAGTGTAGGAGTGAATCTTATATACAGAAATATATAAAAATGTACATACCTAACTTAATGTATATATATATACAGGGTGATTCATAAGTCACTCAACTATTTATTTTTGAAATTCGAAAGTTAAAAAATACGGTAATACAAATCAGAAAGTTTATTAAACAAATTAATTCATGGGAGTTTGAAATTACAGCAAATTTTCAAAATTTCTACCTTCGTTCTGCATGCATAGCTCCATTCTTTTTTGCAATGAATTTATGACTCTTTGTAGCATATTTGATTGATTAATTTTAACAAACTCGGCAGTGATTTTTGATTTGAGGTCGTCATTGCCTTTCAACAAGTGTGGGAGATTAATCAAATTTGGCCACATGAATAACAATAAAAATTCGCTCGTCAATTGTAAATGACATACTGCCTGAAAAAAAAGCACATATGATGATTTACACAAATTTAAATGAATAAAAATAAATATATATAGAAACGAATATATAAACGGACAAATTTAAAATAACAAATAGCAGTAATTAGAGAGTAAGATAACAATCATCAAATGTTCATAGTATGTTTGTGCTTCATATGGTAATTATTTTAAATAGCTAAGTGACTTATGAATCACCCTGTATATATATATATATATATATATATATATATATATATATATATATATATATAATACTCTGCATTATTCTTTACCGTTTAGGAAGTAGAAAATACAAACGATGTTACCATCGACAGTAAAGATAATAACAAATACATAAACTTAATATTTAGAGGATAATAAAATCTGGCTGCGTGTCGTGGTCTGATGGTAAAGCATCAACCTACATACAGTTTAACTGAAGGGTGTCTAAGTTAGCCATGCTGATGACGGCTAATAGTCAGAAAAGCACGTGTCAATATCCAGCAATGCTTTAAAACTGAACGACCCATTTATTAAGGTCTACGAGCACGTCAATTCTTTCTTCGTTCGACAACCAGAATTCGAATTCATAACCGCCAACGACATCGGCGTGGATACATCATAACAAGGATATTTCATCAGAAAAACAAAAGAAAAAAGTTTATTTATTTTTGCTATTGTGTTTTTTGATGAAAAGAAAATAGACACAACTGGTCAACTTTGATGATGGAATTTTATTCCGAAATTAATAAGAATAAAGTAAAAATAAAAAAATATCTTGCATTGATAACGGCTTATATTTTCAATTTATAATATATATATATATATATATATATATATATATGAAATCGAGCAAGATCCACAGGCGTTTTATATTAACATAGATTACATATATATATATATATATATATATATATATATATATATATATATATATAATTATAAAAAGAAAAACTATACACACATTAAGGTTGTACACATAATAACTTATTTCGACCCCTTTAATTAGGTCTCCTCAGACGTATAGACAACCACGTCAAAAAAACCCTTTTTTTTGACGTGGTTGTCTATACGTCTGAGGAGACCCAATTAAAGGGGTCGAAATAAGTTATTATGTGTACAACCTTAATGTGTGTATAGTTTTTCTTTTTATAATTCTATTTTGCTCTGTTTAAATTACATTGAGCTCTGTTATTCAGATTCTCTACACAAAATTGAAATCTACACACTATATATATATATATATATATATTAAATATATAATATATATAATATATATATATATAATATATATATATATACATATATATATATAAATATATATATATATATATATGAATATGTATATATATAATAAAATATATAATATATATAATATATATATATAATATATATAATATATAAATATGTATATATATATATGAATATGTATATATATATATATATATATATATATTATACAGGCATTTTATGTGAACACAGATAATATATATATATATATATATATATATATATATATATGTATATATATATATATATATATGTATATATATATTATACAGGCATTTTATGTGAACACAGATAATATATATATATATATATATATATATATATATATATATATATATATATATATATATATATATATATGTATATATATATACAGGGTGGGCAAAAATAAGGGTCCTATTTTTAAAAATTCATAACTTTTTTATTTATTGATTTTTTTTTTTTTTTTTTTTAGAATAAGTAAAGGACTCCTTCCGAAGCAAGCATGAGCCGTATTAGCCCTAAGGAACGCACCCTCATTTAGAAAACATTATTTTTGCTTAAAAAACTCAAAACAGTGTAAAAAACAATACTTTAGTTTTTGTAAGTTTTAAGAAGTGTTTTTCGGCTAAAATTTGTTTTGTTTATTTCAAAAAATCTCGGAAGGGTCAGTCTACACACACATAAAGTTTGGTGAGTTTAACTTGTATTTTGTGGAAGTTATTCAAATTCAAGTTATTCAAATTTAAAGATAGGACCCTTATTTTGGCCCACCCTGTATATATGTATATATATATTATACAGGCATTTTATGTGAACACAGATAATATATATATATATATATATATATATATATATATATATATATATATATATATATATATATATTATACAGGCATTTTATGTGAACACAGATAATATATATATATATATATATATATATATATATATATATAATATATGTTCACATAAAACGCCTGTGGACCCTGCTTGCGTGCTTATTTGTATACTTGTATAATGTATAACGTCACAAACTACGTTATACACAGTTGATGGCATTCGAAAAAGGCGAATGACGTAACAAAAAGGGAGATTTATAAGTAAAATATTGGTAAGATAAAAATGACATAAATCATTAAAAGAGACAGAAATGAGTGCAAGGAGAGAGTAAAGGTGGAATTGAAGAAGGAGAGGAGCGAAAGAGAAGAAAGTGGGGGAAAATAAAGAGAGAGAGAGGGTACGAGATAGAGAGAGGGTAGTAGCAGAAGAACGATCCATCAGGTCACGCGTTGTCTAGTAAATTATAGTATGGTTTATGATAAGAGTTTACTGCAGTTTCACGGGGTTTTCAATTCTCAGAAGTGTATTACTAAATCGGTAATGTCCAAATACAAGTTCATACTAAACAAAGGAGAATTCAAAGAAATAAACAGCATTTTCTTTGTAATGCGTATAGCGCCATTAAATTACGCAAGCTTGACGAGGCACGGAGAAATGGCGGACAGTGGGTTATTTTTAAAAAATCAGGCTATTCATTGTTTAATTAAAAAATAACTTTTAGTTCCCATGCCTCTCACTACATATATGCTTTCAAAAATTTTTACCTCCGCCTAAGCGGGGGTCATATTTTCCATCGAATTTGTTTGTTTGTTTGTTTGTTTGTTTGTCTACAGCCCAGCGTAAAAGCATTTAATTGCTTCCAACCGCAGCAATATGTTACACAAGGTCAGAAGGTGGGTGAAGAGTCAAGCCAGCGCCCCTAAAGAAGGAGCACTCTGGCCTAGCAAAAATAGCCTGAACAACCCCGTCGGCATTCCACGGTCAGGGCGTCTCAGGCAGTAAACAATAAGCTTACTCCTCCCCAAAGAGGGGAGGCAAGGCCTGAGAGTGTACACCTTTTAGGACAACCCAGGACAGTATACCTCAGCCCGACAGGTAAAAGGCCACCAAAATAGCCCAGCGTCCACATCAATTGATTAATTGCCACCGAACTTAGTAAGAATATCGGGCATGGTCCGAATTCGAACTGATTTTATTTAGGGATATCTAGGTAAAGGTCTAAG
This sequence comes from Sepiola atlantica, assembly GCA_963556195.1. Taxonomy (NCBI): domain Eukaryota; kingdom Metazoa; phylum Mollusca; class Cephalopoda; order Sepiida; family Sepiolidae; genus Sepiola; species Sepiola atlantica. Next base: position 96,140,577 of record OY744532.1, read on the forward strand.
GTCAAAATCACGTAAATTGTTAAATTTAAACGTTTGGCAATAACTTCGGTTTTGTTGATCGTAAAGACCCGCCACTTGACCAATATTGTACATCTTATATGATAAGTTCGGCCAAGGTAAAAACTTTGACGGATGTTAAACTTCCGATTTGTTCAACTTTGATATATGGATCTGATACTATTTGATAACAGTAATTTTTATGTAAAAGTTTAGCCTGATCATATAAATATTTTTTGAGATATCAAGGATTCCATGGGATAACTACGGGAATACTGTATACAATATGGAGAAGTAAGGCTCAGATAAGACTGTTTCATCCTTACGCTGCCAGACAAATGTATTTCCTTCTTTTTATTACAATTTATTTGAATTGTAAAAAAAAACGACAATTCATGTTTAACAACCTAATAGTTAGCGGATACAGAAGCAGACACATACACACAACTGTCATATTTGTATAGATAACTTTGTATAAGTACCTGAGTTTAACTACTTATTTGGAAGACAAAGTATATGGAGTTATTAAATTTAGAAAGAAAGAATAGCTTGTTTTTTTCCGGTAGCGAAATATGTTCGACTGAAAGTAGATTCTACTTGACATTCTTATTATACTAATTCAATTGTCTTTCTCTCTAAATTACGGAACTGAATTGGTGATTTCGTTCGTTGAACTTTTTATCTGCCCTTTAGCCTCGTTTGAAAAATTGGCGTTCTTAGTGAATGAGAACACTAGAGAGATTGAGAGAATCAGGTAAGGAGAGAAACGCATCGCTCTTTAAACAAAATGGCGAAAATAAGGAAAGAATAAGCCTGGGGTGAAATGCTATTGAAAAGTGGAAATTTGAAGACATGACCACACTTTGCATCCACGAAGATGCCTAATCAATCAATGACAAAGTATTAGATTCTCAGATGTAGAATATTTGTATATATTTATAATAAAGTCTTTCCGATTATGTGGATGTTAGGTGTAGTAGGTTTTCGTGTGAGAGTGAACACTCCTCCGTTTACATGCATATATGACAAATTAAAAATATATCGATCAGGACTAAATATTAAAACGAGAAACGCAAGCCAAACAAACCCATTCTAATAATATGAACTAATATATGGCAAACATCACTTAGTGAAAAGATTTATTAATATGGCTTTTGTTACAGAAGTTATGTAGCGAGGGGACTGACTTTAATCTCTATCTAAATACAATTATGCATGAGTATATGTTTATATATTTGTATGACAAGATTCACTCCTAAACTAATTAACCGATCATTATGAATTTTGAGAACACAGCTGCTTGGCGAAAAAGTTCTCAAATTTTGACTATATGAAGTTTAATTTTGTTTCATGCAAAGGGCAATGAGGGGTGAACTCTCTCCGTGAAAATTCACATAACTCCGATTATTGTGTAATTTTAACAATAGTTATTAGGCATCAATTAATAAATATTCCCCAAATTTACGTTTCTTCGGAGGATGTTATAAGGATTTTAGGGGGCATAATATAGGCAGTACCTCACTTTTTAAAAATTTAAATATATCAGGCTTGAATTAAATTGGATTCATAGATATTAGATACTTATTACGCAACATTACCCAAATTTTATTTTTCATCATGAGTTTTTATGATTAAGCTTCACGTTAGACATTTTATAGGTACAAAATCATGTAATAGATTTCGATTAATATTGAAATAACCATTTTACTAAGAAAGTGGAGCATCATTATATCGTGATTTTAATCTTCGGAAGGGGATAGGAAAACAGTGCAACACTTTTCTGTTCATGGAATTAATTTAACCTGTTCTCGTTTATATAAAAACTGAGTGGCAGACACTCGTTGCTCAGAAAGTCAAGTACGAGTCTCATTGAAACTCTTATGTTCTCTATTTAAATACATTCAAGAAAACTATCATTTCTACATCAGTGATAGATACACACTAATTTTTGTGGCAGGATCACAGGTAAAATAAACCTGGGCTTGACTGGTTTTGCAAATACACCAACAAAATTAAATGACAATTACACGAAACAAATATAAAAACACATGGGTCCGAGAAGAAAGATCTGACCATAACGATCGGCATGGGCCTCTTTGATAACCAACAGGAGACACCCTTCGGCATCCTGAGAATATTGGACTTCCTTAACAGCACAGCATACGTAACAGAACACAAAAGACTAAATAGAGGTGAATATATATAATCAGCACACACCATAGACACCACAGAGAAGAAAGTGAACCTTTGGTTTACTTTCGGCATCCTCGTTACTCTCAATTCCCTTGTTTTGTCCTTTTGTCCTCACATTCCATGAGCCATGTTTCTGACAAAAGGGGGGAAATTGTTGTTTTCTGGGTCAAGATCTATCCATCTAACTCTTGTCGTTTGCTAGTTCTTTTTCCATTTTAAGTGGTATGTTTTTTAGCTCCTTAAATCAAGTGGCTTCATGCCTTGTCAGGAGCGATTTCCCTAAAAAAGACTATTAATACGACAGTTTTAGTCCTACGAAAGGAAATCTAAAAAAGAGGTTCCTTTACACATATAGAACATAATCCTGAATATATGCAAGTGCTTTTTAAAACATCCAAAAAAAAAATTTGTATTTGAATAAAAAAAATTCTAATGTCTTTCCACGAGTATTTATTTTTTCTTACCAATGAAAATATGCACTTGATATTTCCATGATTGTATTTTTCGTTAACTGTGCACTAGCGATTCGAAATGCACTATACTCCAATAATCGTGAATGACAACAATGATACAAGTGATAAATATACTAGTCATTCTAATGTTTTTTGTCCTGTGTGTGTAAATGTGTCGCCAGAACAAGACCAAGATATTATGGTCGTATTTTCATGATATCATGTTAATTACAAGTGTCTTCATTCGATAAGAAAAACTTCATACATTTTAAATCTGTTTTGCAATTAGATATTTGTATAATGCGTGCATTGTCGACATGAATTCATCTTATTCTATTTGAAGGTATTTTATATCATCTATCTTGCTTTTCTCTCACTCTATATATATACATATATATAATAGATAAACACACACACGCATATATATATATATATATATATATATATATATATATATATATATATATATATATAAATATAAATAAACACATCTGTGTGTACAAGAGTGGATGGTGCGTAAGTCATTTCAATTATCTGTCTACTGTCGAAAGCAACACTGTAATCCTCTTAGCGTGTTTTATTATTTTATTTTTGTCAGGCAAGTTCGGTCCCATGATAACGAAAGTAAAAACAAACTTTTAATTATAGGGTCAGATTTAATTTTGGTCGCCTCAAATGCATACAATATAGACACAGAGACATACACATATATATATATATATATATATATATATATATATATATATGCATATATATATGTATATGCATATCTATATAGATAGATACATATATGTGTATATATATATATATATGAACGTTATATACCTATATATATATATATATAGTAAAGTTATATATATATATATATATATATATATATTCTGTGTGTATGTCTCTATGAACGTTAGCTATATATATATATATATATATATATATATATATATATATATATATATATATATATGCTAACTAAGAATTATTAACTATCTTCCTAACAGAATTAAAGCTCTAAATCTACTGACTTGCACCAATTTGACATGACTCGCACAACAGATACTGGATATGTAGTTTGCTACAATTTCAAAGCCACTACTACTACTATTACTACTACTACTACTACCACTACTACTAAAACTACTATTAATAATAATGATAATAATTATAATAAGAATTATAATAAGAATTATAATAATGATAATAATGATAATTAGCCGGACCCGTGTAAATTACACGCAAGATGTTTTAATACTAATGATATTGTTCCTAACCTATACATGTTTGAATATAATATGATAAGATTTGACTTGTATATTTATAAAAAAAAATAACAATACATGAAACAATTTAGAAAACTTCTATATATACAATATTTCTAGTGAAGGTAATATTTCGACGACTAAATCTTACTTTGTAAATACTTTAGATTGAATTTGGCTCTAATTCATCAGTAGCATACAAAGATTTGAAAGGCCGTAGCTTTTGATGTAAGCGTGACACACAAAATAACAAACACGCTATCGTATTAATATGTCTTTCCGGTCGTCCCCTCCCTACCTCCACAGAGCTTTTGATGTAAGCATGACATACGAACAGACACGCTACCGTATTAATATAGAGATAATACTTATAATGATAATAATAATGATAATAATAATGATAATAATGATGATAATAATAATAACCAGCAATAATAGAAATCGAAAAACACAAATTCCTCTGGAATATGGATATACAAACAGATAAACTCATACAAGCAAGGAGACCGGATGTTATTATAATATATATATATATATATATATATATATATATATATATATATATATATATATATATATATATATGTTATTATTATATATATAATCGACAAAAAGGAAAACTCTTGCCAAAGTGTAGACTTCGCTGTTCCAGCATTCACAGAGTGAATATCAAAGAGACGGAAAAACGAAGCAACTACACAAAACGAGACATAGACCTGTAAGGAATACAGAGCATGAAGATGGTCAGTATAATACCAATAATCGTAAAAGCACTGGGAACAATCTAAAAAACATGGAGAAAAGACTGAGAGAAATTAGAATCAAAAGGACCATCGAAACCATACATAGGACGGCAATGATTAAAACAGCTGCAATCTTAAGAAAAATCCTTGAATGCGGAAGCCAACCCACATAAGCTACGAATGTTAACCAGTCACATGGAATTTACAACAGGAAGAAGAAAAAAAACACACGAAGAACACCACATCACGAACCAAGGAACAGAAACTGCAAGAAACATCACTTCATAAGCTCCCTCTTACTCCCCAATAAATTACTACGGCCTCACCTGACACCACACAAAAATGAACCAATGAACAGAAATTGCAAGAAACACCATAAGCTCTCCCCCTTCCCATTCCCCCTTTATCCTCACTCCACAAGAAAAAATAAATGAATAAAAAAATGTAGAAAATGGTGCTGGTCTAGGCTCACACCAGACAAAATATTTGTAGAGGATCGAGTAAGATGAGACGACCGAAGATGGACAGCACAAACTAAACCTCCACTGGAAAATTGCGGAGAGTGCTGGCACCTTGGATAGGCTTATTGCCACCCAAATCCCACAGAAGACCAATGGTCCTTACCAGCGAGAACTCAATGGTAAACGGCTGTTGCGATGCAGCAAGGTCATTTGCGGTGGTTATCGAAAAGAAGTGAAGAATACTGAGTGAGTACAAATAATAATAATGATAATAATGATAATAATAATGATAAGGATAATAATCATAATAATGATAATCATCAGAAAGAAGAATAAGACGAAGAAGAAAAATAGGCTAAGAAGAAAAAGAGAAGAAGAAAAAAGAAGAAGAAAAAGAAGAAGAGGAAGAAGAAGGAAAACAAGAAGAATAAGAAAAAAGAAGAAAAAAAAGAAGAAGAAGAAGAAGAAGAAGAAGAAGAAGAAGAAGAAGAAGGCGTGATGAAGTATCAGGGAAGATGGAAAGCTCGAAGAGGTAGAGCAACAACCAAACCTCATCCACTTGAAGAGTCGGAGAATACTGCAACCCATGGAAGGCTTATTGCTAACCAAATTCCAGAAAATACTAAGGGTTGTTTCCAACAAGAAATCAATGGTACACGGCTGTTCTGATAATGAAGCGTTTATCGAAAGTAATGGAAAATACTAGAAATTTTGGGAGACTTGTTGTCATTCAGACATAAGAGAACGCAACCTGTTATCGCCAGTAAGCGATGACTTATAATGACTAGTGTGAAAACTCATAGGAAATAATATAATAATAATAATGATAATAATATAAATAATAATAATTATAATCATGATAATAGTATTAATAATAACAACAATCACAATAATAATAAAAATAATAATAACATTTTAACAATATCAATAACAATAATAATAAATATGATAATAACTACAATCACAATAGTAATTGAGATAATGATGATGATAATAAAATTAATAATAATAACAGTAACAATAATAACACTATCAATAATAAAAACGTATAATAATACCGATAATAATAAGAATAATATTAAAAACAAACATATTAGTGTTACATAATCAAGTTAATTGTTCGTTGCTAAATCGTTTCATATACACTTTCGAATGAAATCATTTTTGATTCAGGTTGTAATAATATGAAGAATGCTTATCATATTGTTGACTTCTTTCCTAGCAGGTCAGACACAAGGTCAGGTTTGGTTTTGAGAAGCCAGTGCACTAGTGGAAGCGCAGTCTGGCTTACAAAAAATGCATGACCAGCCCCTTTGGGATTTCCTCGTTGGGGCGCATCGGGCGATTAGAAAAAATAAAAAAAACCTTCTCAGAGAGAAAGTAAAGCCTGTGAGTGGTGACCTCCTAGGACATACATGCATCAGCCCGCCAGCAAGTAGACCACTGTCGAACTGAGAGCCACAACAGCCCTTCGCAGGGATTAAAATAAAACGCGCCATGTTGGTTCAGAATTAATAAGGAATAGACCATAAGTTGTTTTTGTTAGTTTTTCTTTTAACGTAGTTCACCCCAAACAAGGCAGGCCGCCACTGTAGACATAAGGGGCTACCGAGAAGAAAGAAAAGGGGAGAAGGTTGGGGGGTCAGCCTAAGTTGGGATCTGCGCAGCAGGATGTCTGTTTAGATTAATTTTAAATTTCTGCATGTCAGTACTGTCGGGGAAACAGGGTGCAAGGAGGGAGATCCAGAGACCAGCAGCACGAGGAAAGAAGCTATTTGAGTAGAAAGCTCCTCGGCATCTGGGGACCCCCACAGTGAATGGATGGGATTTAGTCGATTGTCGAGTTGGTCTAGTGAATTTACGTCGAGGGGGCACCAGAGTAGCCAATTTATATATATGCATGCACATTCTGCGTATGATTTCTGCATAAACATAACTAAATGAATAAGAATAACTGTCCACATACGATTGCTTGTCGATCAGTCAATGACATCTTTATGTTGTGGCTTTTCCAGATCGATATATTTCACTAGAAATCCAATTAATCTGATGATCGGATTCGTCGATGATTATCGTTACTTATTGAATTCGATTTATTGGTTACTATTGTTAGAAATAATTAAATTATTGCAGCACAAAACTTTAACAAAACTCAAATATATTCGACCATTCAAGCAAACGAATCTTTCCCGAAATGTTCACAGTTAAAAAGTATTGGACAATGGTTAAATCAGCATGAAGCAATACTTAGATACGTCAAAGGGAGATAAGTGACATTCTCAGTTAATTACAGCCAATTAAAACAATTCAACCATTTTTTTTCAAACATAACTTAATCCCAGGATTAAAATATATGTTAGCATGTATTTAGTGTAGTTAAAAGATTTGGAAAATAAATATTAGTTGACTAGCCTTGTAATAATAACAATGAAAATAGTTATAATAATAATGATACATATAAATATATACATATATGTGTGTATAAATATATACACCCCCATATATGTACATATTTATATGTAGGCATTTTTATGTATGCATATATATATATATATATATATATATATATATATATATATATATATATATATAAAATTAATAAATAAACGAATAACTGTTTCAATCGTCACATTTCAAAATGTAGACGTCCGTCTTTTACTTAAACGGTTTGCCGGCGTATTTTTTAAGAAATTCCATTCTTTCACTCGCTTTTTATTCATTTTTGCCATTAAAGACCTGAAGATGATTCCGGAGAGAATCGAAAACGTTAGTCAAACACACGGATCCTACATTAATTCATTCCATTTCAACGTCAAAAAGATCATTCAGCGAATGGAAAAAATAAAAAAAGGAATCACTAAACAGAAGAGTTCTGTCGTCTTTAACAACACATGCATTAATATATATATATATATATATATATATATATATATATATATATATATATATATATATATATATATATATATATATATAGTAATCCAGGTATAGGTAAAAATCCACAGGGTAGAAATCCAAAGGGAATCAAACCGGGCTTATAAAAGAGTGCTCAATAAAAATATAGAGCTGTATTGTGACTGCTTTTATTCAAACATGTACAAGGTCTGCTACACTGGCATGTCGATGTTATCCATCTACAGTTATCAAGAGCTGAGGTCTCATCAGGCAGAAAGTTTTTTATGATCAAACCCGGTCGCTGAATTCTAGGTTTCTTCCTGGAATTCAGCGACCGGGTTGGATCATAAAAAACTTTCTGCCTGATGAGACCTCAGCTCTTGATAGCTGTAGATGGATAACATCGACATGCCAGTGTAGCAGACGTTTTACATGTTTGAATAAAAGCAGTCACTATATATATATATATATATATATATATATAATATAAAATGAAGTAATAAAATAAGGTGTCAATCAAATTTTATTAGAATTCAAAGTTCATGCAAAGCATCCTTAAGTCCTTAGCTCATGAGTTTTCAAAGATAATTC
>OY744532.1:96154164-96174164 GCA_963556195.1 Sepiola atlantica
CTGTTGACGAGTGGTTATAGCACTTGTCTTTGGGCTGGACGACCCGGGTTCGATCCCATTCACGGCATGCGAATTTTCCGGTCTGAAAACTCCCTCTGTTCACCCAGCAGTAAATGGGTACCTGACTAAAACTCAGGGAAGGTTCAAGGCAGCGGAAGGAGAGGGATGGGCTCTGCCTTCTATATGCTGTACCCTAGATACGGTGATTCTTAACAAATCACCGCCGCTACGGTCATGGGCGTCCAGGCTATGCGACCTTTATCTTTACCTTTTATGATTTAAAAATCTTGATAGGGAATGCTTTAGCCGTCTCCCTTCACCAATGTGATACCCCTACATAGGAAGCGACATATACTTTCTAAAATATGATAATCTACCGACACGTGTTTCATCGTCATACGCCCCATCAACGTGGCTAAAACTAGAAAGATTCTTAAACCGAGACCCCAGAAACTCTGGCACGATGGTCTATCACTGAGCCAAACACCACTAGAAGGGTGGAATGTATCATTTTTTAGAGATGTCATTTATTGTTTTTTTTCGATACTTTGAACAAATTCAACTACTTATACGTAAGAGCATTTTACCTAATGCAAGGTTAGGAAAATATTTCTTTTCGCCAAATGTTTTGCCTCCATAACGGGGGCGATCTACATATTTAAAAAATATATTTATTAACGGACACGTGTTTAGTGGTCATAGGACTCATCAGCGTAGTTAAAACTAGCGAGATTCAAAACTGTGACCCTAGAGACAGACAATACCCGCTTGTGGGTGGAATTTATCGTTTTTATAGATGCCATTTATTTGTTTATTTTTATTTGCGATACTTCGAAAAAATTCACTTTCTTATTATATTTATTTCTTTACAACAAATATATTTCACTAATAAATTACGTGAACATAATAGGTAGGTATTTACAATCATCCTATAAATCATTATGTGTTTGTGTTTGTGTGTGATTTAGAAACGTAGACTTGCACGTAGAACGAGCTTTCTAATTCTACTGTTGTGGCAGGAAATGACAGAGTAAATAAACTAAAAAAGCTTCTATTACAATTTCCATCCTCAGTCTTCGAACTTTACACATATCTAAACAGAACTTATCGCTCTTTACTTCTCTTTCCTTTTCCTCTCATAAACTTTGCATCCTGTTCTTCTCTCTCTTTTCCTCTCATAAACTTTGCATCCTGTTCTTCTCTCTCTTTTCTCCTAATCTCGAACATCTTCTTCTCACCTTATCCTTTTTACAACTCTAATATCTCCAAGATATCACTTCCGAATTAATTCTAATAAATGACTTGCCTTCCAAATAACAGAAATTCGGTTATCTCCCCTTTTTTATTTTCTTAAATGAATACTTAATGGCTTAACTTGTTTATTTTGAACAGGAAAAGGGAAGAATGTCCGCCATTTTGTTGTCAATCAAAAGGTCGTAAATGTTTTTTAAGACAGTGAAATAAAACCGATCCACCTTAATTAAACCAGCTGTTTAGTTGGAGTCTAAAAAATGATGATATAGAAAATCACGTTTTCCTATAATAAGAGACATTGCGGAGTAAAAGGCTAACGGCTGAGAGGTTCGATTTTTCATACAAAAGTGTTAATTTTCAAGCAATTAGATAGATTAACTTAGAGAGGGACTTTAGTAATTATATATCTATCATTATACTAAAGTTGAATTAATCAACATTTGTTTCCCTAAGGTTTTGTTCATTCCTGCTTTAATCACATAAAATACATGTAAAACTATTCGTCAGTTTTGGGATTTAGTTATTTTGTATGAATCGATATTAATTGTTCTTATTCGTCGTAATTTGCAAATAACTCATCAAGTGACCCATCTCTTACCAACTTCCTATCGATCATGTTTAGCTTCTTTTATTGCATGTTTTCTAACAACCACTATTATTCTATACCTCATCCCCACCACTCCTTCTGTTCATCTTCTCCTCTTTCTGTATTTATTAAGTCGGGGGTAAGAAAAAATAAATAATAAAAAGAATAGAATTATCCATTATAAACAAAGTGAAATATGACAACAGTTATTCAGCCCATAGTTAGAAAAGAATAAGACAGCGAGAGCGAGAGAGCGCGCGCGCGCGAGAGAGAGAGAGAGAAAGAGAGGAAGAAAGAGAGAGAAGAAAAGAGAGGCTAATTTCGGATTTTGTCTTTTTATTTTTATATTTAACTGGCTTTGCAAACTCACTTTTTCTTAGTTCAAACTATTTAACCCGAGATCAATGGATAACTTAACGTATATATATATATATATATATATATATATATATATATATATATATATATATATATATATATATTAAATTATTAATCCCTGCAGACGCTAGCGTTTCAAGCTTATTGCTCTCATAAATATATATATATATATATATATATATATATATATATATATATATATATATATATATATATATATATATAATTATTTGAGAATAAATATGTAATTATTATCTACATACGTATACGTTTCATCCTTGCGGAATCATCAGTTTAGAGATAACTGTTCTAAACCGGTCGCAAGATTCGAACCCACGAACAAGAGTTTGTTAAACTTACTACAAGAATACCAGTCTCAGGACGGGAAAATTAATTCGCCGAACAGAACACATTTGCACTAATGTCTAGAATCCTTATTCCAATTTTGATTGAAAGCGATTATATGATTTTTGACTATGCTTAAGCTTAAGACGTCTTAAGAAAAAGAAATTGAAATTAAGGAAATTTGCTTAATTGCTGTCTAATGACTTTGGATCAAATTTCATGTGAATCCAAAATAATTGAATTTTAAAATGGAAGGTTATGCCCACATTATGTCCCCTAAAAACCCATTAAAATATCTTAATGAAACTTAAATTTGGAGAATATTTATTAATTGATCTCTAATACCTATTGTGAAAATTTCACAAAAACCAAAGATATCTGAACTTTGACGAATGACATCCACCCCCTGTTCACCCCATTTCAATAAAACTAAATTAAACTGAATGTAGTCCACATTTAGACGCTTACGCGTAAGAGCTGTGTTCTAAAATTTTATGATAATCAGTTAATTAGTTTAGAAGTGAATTCTGTACATACAAGTATATAAAGATAAAACACATTTAATTTCTTGTAGAATTTGGTATATTCGGACTACTGTTCTCATCTTGCGTGTTTTATCACAACGTTTCGGTTGATGTAACATCCGACCTTCTTCAGATGTACTTTGTCGAACTCGGGAATGTTTCTGTTGAACTCGGGAATCTGAACGGAATTTCGAACGGAACCCATTATTAAATCCACGGGGGTAGCATGCTTTCGTTCCATCTGCCACGTCTGGGAAGAAGTCTTCAGTAATTCGCAGTTCTTCGTATCGCCCGCACTGAGAATTGAACTTTCAACCTTCCGATGACTGTCACTTAGAACTGAATTTAACTTAGTACTATATCCACTGCGGCACGGGTCCTTGCGACCAAGTACACCTGAAGAAGGTCGGGGGTTACATCGGCCGAAACGTTGTGATAAAAACACCCAAGATGAGAACAGTAGTCTGAATATACCAAATTCTACAAAATATCAACCCTCATCTAAAGAATTCCGAAACATAATATCTAATTTCTTATATGAATAGAGATTTCGCCTCTCCGTTAGTTACAGTTTTTTAAACGAAACAAATTGCGGAATTTGTTTCATTTCGAAATATCGGAGATCTTAACTACTTTTAGAAATAAATAATATTGCATAAATAGTAAATAAGAAATTCACAACAAATAAAGCGGATACCATGACCGGAAATTGAAACCGAAACCTTGAGATTTTCAGTCTGAGGTTCTACCAACTGCCCTATTTGTACTTTCTTATCAATAGAGCTTAAAACATTACCTTTAAAATAAGTATGGCTTTGGCGTGATGTTATAGATTTATTATTTACGTCATGTTTCAAAACATGAATTCAAACATAAGTGAAAATAAAAAATATATAAATGGGTAAACTTTATCAATAATGGCGGAAATTATTTTAATTGTTCAAAGCAATTTATTTTGCTTTAACTACGTATTGTATGTAGTTATTTCACAAATGTATAATCCTCCAAGCCTAGCAAAAAAAATGCGACCGGATGGAGCATATAATTGATAGATATATAAATGATAAGACACAAGAGCAATACAAATGTGTATAGACTTTAATATTATGACCTTACGTTTTTTGACTTGTAATGTCGTTTTTTCTTTGACAAGCTTGATTAAAAATCAAGTCCATTGATTAATGAATCATGCAGACGAGAACTAAAACATTATTAATAATGGTAAAAGTTTCCCAATCTCAACCGAACATTTCTGATCTGCCCAATTCTAAATATAAAAATAAATAAATGAATGTATGAAATTAATAATAAAAAAACATAACGAGAGGAAAGATTAGGAAAAGTCATATTATGGCGAAATTAAAACTGAATTAAACTTTTTCCTTTTTTTATATTAGCCGCAGATTTGATGCAAAGTAATTCTGAATAAACTAATATACACATTATAAAAAAGAAAAGAAAAATCAAACAAAAGCTTTCGAAATAAAAATAAAGTTAAACAACGCCAAAGATTAAATGTCATTCTATATTAACATTTGGACATCTGAAAGCAAAATAGGAATCAAATTCTTTCCGTCAAAATGCAAGAAATACAGAAAAAAGTAATTAATTTCATTAAATGTCGAAAAGAAAAAAAACATCGGTTGGGGATTAATACGCTTCGAATCTGCGTTCAAATCCGATTCTGAGCAACTAATTAAAAAAAAAATGTTCTTGATTCCGGGGTGTCAAAGTCATTGACCGTATATTAAGGTTTGTTTTAGTGTGCTTGCTTAAGGGCAAATCAACCTTTCTGGGTCATCTAAAGTGAAAGGATTGCACTTATTTCAAACGGTTATTTGTGTATATAATATTACGCTAGGCCATTTCAATCTCGTATAATTCTATCATATTCCACACTCATTTATTTTACTGAGATCGTCTGATTGCCAAAAATGAAATTGTTATGGCTTTGAAGGGCCAGTAATAATCAAGACAAACACCTTGGTATAAAAAGAGTATTATCAAAGATATTCCACAGAAAGTAAGTGCCCGATTCTCTGGTTATAACTTCCATCAATAACTACCACGACACTGAGTCATAACTTTATTTATTGTGTCTGGGTGAGTCCATTTATTCCCGAAATCAAGGGAGGCGCGATAGCGCTCTATTCCTTAATAGACTTAAAAAACGACCTATGCTAGAAATCTCATTTCTTTGATCAGTCATAACTCAAAAACCAATAAACCAAATTAGTTAAAACTCTGCACAACATTTTCATTTGATAGGTTCTATAAGTGTGTAGAATTTCAGCATCATTAGTCAATGCAACCCAGAGATCCAGAAAGGATAGGAGTGATTTGGTGTTATCCGTGTATACGTACGTACGTCTGTGCCACCCTGTATCTCATCAACTATTTGATGGATTCAGCTGATTTTTGGCAGAGATAGAGGTTCTAGGGTCTAGCTGATGGCATTTTAATTTCAGTTTAGTTTTCCAGACAATCAAAAAAAAACTTAAAATTACCTTTGTCTTGAGGCATAGCCTTTACAAAAGTAGTGACATTCCATGATAAATGCCAGTATACTGAAATCATGTGCCCTTAATAGGGTTAAAATGAAAATTCATATACACTAAAGCCATTTCATTATCACATCACTACAGTATAAATCTCTATGCATGAGTGGATGAAGTGTGTGAGGTGCGCTGAAGAAAAATTCCTACCAGTAAAATACATAGCCCTGTTGTGCTCGCATACCCTTAATGACAATAAAAGTGTAAAAATTTGGGAATTTCCTTGCTTTTTTACATCTAGTGTATATGAATTTTCATCTTAACCCTATTAAGGGCACATGATTTCAGTATACTGGCATTTATTCCCGAAATATGTAGATCAACTTACACCATAACATTAATTTAATACAATATTGTAACGGTAAACGTCTTTCCAAAGTTGAATTCTTTCGTCCTGTTTTAATTTAAAAACCTACTATTTGCATTCTTCTTACTTTAATTTCATTTTAATACACATCTAACATTTAATATTTTAAATAAATAAATAATTCTAAAAAAAGCACGTATTCGTTTTATTTTTAAAAAATTTAATTTAAAATAACAATTATTTGTACGGATGTAGAAAAATTCAATACTTTTTTGCATATTATTAAAACACGTATTCGTTTTATTTTTACAAATTTTAGTTTAGAATAACAATTATTTGTACGTAAGTAGAAAAAATCAATACTTTTTTTGCATATTATTAAAACACGTATTCGTTTTATTTTTAAAATTTTTAGTTTAGAATAACAATTATTTGTACGGAAGTAGAATAATTCAATACTTTTTTTTGCATATTATTAAAACTAAAGTACACGTGTATTAGAACTAGCAGTGAATTATACCGATAACTGGAGGTTGAAATGATTAACGACGCAGACTGAAGGCCTGGGTGTGCGAAGTTCGAGTCAAGTCGGCTCTATAGCAACATTTTAACTCATGAATATTAGTAATATTAACTAAGCCTTCCTGTAAAGACCCCATTCCAAAGAAAAGAATCGGTGAAACAATGCCAACAAAAATTCAAGCCGATCAAATAAGTCGTACCATGCTGACTTAAACGAATCATTTTTATGCAGGTAGATGGAAAAAGCTACCGCGGAATTTCCACAGGTTCCGCTAGTTTTTAATTAATTTTAATGTTATTTTAGGTATCGACTCTCGATGGTACATTATATTCAATCAGCAGTTTTATTTTCAATCAATCACAAAAAAAGATGATATTCACTTACAAATCTCGCGCGTGGTATAAAAACCAAACATAAGCCTTCTCTCTCTTTCCTATTTTTCTTCCACAGATAACACACGTGCACACGTCACAATGGAGCCCGGTCCCTTTGGGCGAACGACCCTCTACAAGTAATAAACACATGACGAGAGACACACGAACTATTAGACATAGCAAGAACATTTAAACGTTGACGATTCTAATAAAAACAAGTACGCAGACAAAGAAAACTCCGATTATAATTCTTAAGTTTTATTTGAAGAAGAGATGTATCTCGAAATATTTGTTATTCAAAAGCTGCAACATCCCTACAAAATAAACTCAATTTACATCTCTTTATAATGCCGAATTGACTCATTGTTATGGCTTATAACGCAACGCTTCTTTACCAAAATCAAATTCAGCAAATCAGAACAGAACCGAACACAGACAGCAGACCATGTACATAAAAAGGCTCGAGTTCCTTTAAGACATAACAAAATAAAAATAATAAATAATTACCGTGTCTTATCTTCATAATTGACTACTACAGTTTCACAGGAAATCCGATCGGCAAACGCGTATTACTAATAATGTTTAACTTCTTGATACATCTCTAACAATCGGGTACCCGGTAAAACTGCAGTACAATGTTCAGATAGGTCTCGATTAAAATGTTATGAGTTATAGAATACCGTTTATGAACATGTTGTAGCATCCAGGAAAACAATCTTGTGGTAACATGTTCCGCAGATAGGGAGATTCTTGGGAAGTAACACTGTTCAATGAAATTCATTACACGGTGGAAGAAAGGAAAGTTCTTTGTAGTGGTGGTAGAAGGGAAGTTTTAAGAGGATGAACCAGATATTGAAGCTCATTCAAGCACCTTTAGTAGAAAATAACGATAGAGTATAGAATAACTAATAACGTCTTATCTGTGAGAAAGGTACTGTAGAAAACAGAAGACATACATGCCCACCACTAGAGTGCGAATTCAGTTTTGAACTCGGTCAAGGCAAGAAAGAGTGCTCCGATCGTCAGCCCCTAAGATATGGCAGCAATACTCCATCTTACGAGTATTGATTTACTCCTCTCCAGGAGTTAGGCACAAGGCCAGTTTTTATCTTACTCCACGGTAGGGGCGCCTCAGGTAGTAAGCAATAAACTTACTCCTCCTCAAAGAGGGGAGGCGAAGCCTGGGAGGGTGGACCTCCTAGAACTACACAGGACAGACCCATAGACCGGCGTAAATCAAGCCCCGAAGGCCAAGACAATACCAGTGTATGGGGTGCAGTATCCATCGGAACAGATACTACACTTTGATCTTAGCCAAAAGGCCAATGTCTTACGAGTATCTGACGCTTATATACGCAGAGGATTGCATCAAGAAAAAGATACATTGTGGAGCAGTAGAAGTATCTAAACATCTTCTAATTCACCTTAGCAACGGATTTTATATAAGAGGTCGAAATTACCGGAAATCTGGGGAGAATTGTTGCACTCAGACTCCAGGGAACACATCCGGTTATTATAAGTGAGCAATCACTGATGATGACCTGTGTGAAAACTCCTTGTAAGTTGACGACGACGACGACGACAACAACAACAATAATAATAATAATAATAATAATAATAATAATAATAATAATAATAATAATAATAATAATAATAATAATAATAATGATGACCAGTTGACTAGAAAAGTAATGACCATGCACAACGCACTACATGCAAAACACGATACGGACAGACTCTACATGAAAATAAACAAAGTTGGAAGCGGACTGTTAAGTACAGAAGACTGTGTGGACGACACAAAAAGAGCTGGAGAAATAATAACGAAAAACTCGTAAAGGCTAATCACCGCAGCAACAGACACCGTCCGGGCGAAAGAATCGGAGAGTACTGAAACCAGAAACAAAAAGAAAAGAAAAGTGGTAAGAAAAACAACTACATGGACGCTTCAGAAGACTGACAAGAGACAAATCTAACGATTATAGCTGGGTATGGTTAAGAAAATGGCACTTGAACAGGGAAACGGGATCTTTACTGAGGGCTGCATAGAACAATGCGATTAGGACAAACTACATAAAAGCTAAAATAGATAAACACAGGAAAACAGTAAATGCAGACTGTGTGGGCAAAGAGACGAAACAGCATATCATATAATACGTGAATGCAGCAAACTAGACCCCAAAAATACAAGAACATACATGACTGTGTAAGGCAAGAAGTACACTGGGAACTGTGCAAACGACTGCATTTCGAACACGCAGACAAATGGTACAAACATAAACCAGAGACAGTACTGGAGAACGAAAACACAAAATTCGTTGGGATATGGATGTACAAATAGATACACTCATATAAGCAAAGAGACCGGATGTCATAATAATCGACAAGAAGGAAAAATACTGCCAAATCGTAGACTTCGCCGTTCCAGCATTCATAGAGTGAAGATCTATGAGACGGAAAAACGAAGCAAATACACGGAACTAGCCAGAGAACTGAAAGGAATATGGAGTATGAAGAAAGTCAATATAAGATCAATAATCGTAGAAGCACTAAGAACAATCCCAAACACATAGAGAAAAGACTGGTAGAAATGGAAATCAAAGGGAACACTGCGATCATACAAAAGACGGCAATAATCAAAACAGCTGCAATCTTAAGGAAATCCTCGAATACGGAAACCAAGCCGCATACGCTACGAATGGTAACCAGTCACATGAAAGTTACAATAGGAATCAAACAAAACCACAGGAAGAAAATCATCGCACGAACCAAGAAAGAGAAACTGCAAGAAATATAATAAGCTGCCCCCCCCCCTCTAAAAAAATGATGGCGCCGGTTTCGGCTGACATCACACAAAATAGTCGCAGAGGGTCAAGGAGGATGAGAAGACCGACGAAGGGGGCGCACTAACCAGAACTCCACCGAAAGATTGCGGAGAGTGCTGAGAGCTATGGAGGTTTATTGACACCCAAATCCCAGGGTAATCGACCCAACAGACACTTACCTAAGTTCCCGACTAAGTTTCGCTAAAACCAAAGTTCTTCGTATTTTTTAAACACAGCGCGTACGTAGAACGATCTACATAACAACGAGTTGGAGCACATGCGTTTTTATAGCATCAGGCTACATATAGTACCGTGAGGGATAGGATACGATACCGAGTGATATCAGCAGCACATCTAACCAAATTTTCATATCTGCCTAAGATATTCTTGATTGTGTGTCTATACAAAGCACCGTGAACCGGGGCAACTTTGATATTGGGAGTATTGATTTACTCCTCTCCAGGAGTTAGGCACAAGGCCAGTTTTTATCTTACTCCCACAAGTAAGATGTGACCCAAGGTCGGGTCGGGAAAGTGGGGGTTAAAAATTGCCTGGGCAGCCCCGTCGGCATTCTCAGGCAGTAAGCAATAAACTTACTCCTCCCCAAAGAGGGGGGGAGCCTGGGAGGGTGGACCTCCTAGAACTGCACAGGACAGACCCATAGACCTGCGTAAATCAAGCCCCGAAGGCCAAGACAATACAAGTCTATGGGGTGCAGTATCCATCGGAACAGATACTACACTTTGATCTTAGCCATCAATCTTGATTTGTTTGACCCCTAAATGGGGCTGTAACATATATATATATATAGTACAACTGTAACATAACTTATTATGCCACTGCTCAGCCAGTACAAGCCATTCTTGAAGGTATGCTTATCTCTATGCTTGGGGACTATATTTAGCCAATGGAGAACACACCATAAAAACGTAAACCAAATATAACTCAAGGAACAACCATTTTATCGTGCTGTCTGACAGATTTGCGTCCATCTACGTCAGGTCTGAGAAAACATAATCGTGCCACTAATTATTTTAGTTGTGCTTTATCATCTTTTTTATTCCGAGGGGTATTATGTGTCTTATTACAGGGCAAGGTTATAATGGTGTTATATGGCGGGGTTACTATGATAATTGTTGTAGACCCGTGCTAGGGGTCACAAAGATAACAACCACAAATTGTGACAGGTTAAAATATACAATGTATTTATTCATAGCAATACAGTAACGCCACTAAATGTGGTAGGAGATGACCGGATTCCTACCATGCGGTAAAACATGAATAGGAATGTCCTATGTTTGAGTCTTTGCAACCATGGTATTTATTATAGATGGTTGCTTCCATTAGTTCTTCAATAGGGGTTATTTGTACCCCACAACACTAATGTATTATAACATTATCATAGTAGCCTCTATGGAGGAGTTACTATGCTAATGTATTATAAAATGCATTATCATAGTAGCCTATATGGAAGGGGTTACTATGATTATGTATAACAAGCTCAAATATATTATTGTCACTTTTTTCATGAACAGTAAAATCTTAGTCTTATTTATTCAATAAATAGACATATTTTTGCAAGAAGAGCGACACAAAATCCACCAAAGATATCTATGGAAGCCCCGGATGACGGTAAACATTATTCATTTAATTACTTATCAATTATCTTCTGTTATGTATGAGCTTTATCTAAAAAAAAATAGCGTGACCCGGTATAACTTACACGGTGCTTTCGACATCAATCTGTTAATTCAGTGTTAATAATAGTATTCATGTTCTGGCTGTTATAGTTAATGCTATTGAAAAAAAATCTTTCTTCTTCCGTAAAAATAATTGTCATTGTCACCTAAATATTCTCTAAATATATAAAATGAAGATATCTCTTTATTTATTTAAAATTGTAGCTATTTAATTATTTTTCGAAAAATACATATTCTCTGCCGTCTTACTTCGAAGCAATCAAACCAATGCCAGTATTTGATATGTATCTATTAAAACTTGGACTATTGAAGTCGACGGGACGACATTTTTAGAATTTTGGAGCAATTCATTTTAAAATGGGCACAGTCGGAATTTTTACCTTAGCGACATTGGGTATATTTCTTTCAAAATCGACTTTACATTCTGGTAATGCATGCACTTTTCTTGTCCCTACGGCACATTTCACAGAAGAAGTGCTACAAGTCACTCTCTACTGCATTACTATGTTCATAACAGGTTCTTGACTGAGCTCCAATCCCTGCCCCCCCGTAAAATGTTCAAAGCAAGATCTTTGCTGGCTACAATCACTCTCCTTTCTCTCCCTCTGTACCTAAAATTAAACGTAACGTCAATAAAAAAAAAAATTATTTCCATCTGTCCAAAAAGAAACCGCCAGTATGCTTCCCAACCGACAAGAGCATTGTCATTTTCAAGTCTAATGTAAACCAAGACTTGTCGACCCGTCCTCTTGGAAAATCTGCCCATTCCAACCACAGCTTCCAATTCTATCGTGATTATGATCATCATCAAACCAACACACAATTTAATTCTTATCCTTGAGTTTTCCCCGGGCCTTGCTAAGGGGTTACTCATCAGAAAGAATAAAATAGATTAATTAACAATTATTTTTGGCTGTACGGACGATCTCATTTTTTCAAAGTGTGGAAAAGGTGATAACGTACATACGGGCATGAACTGACTAAGCGTATTATTATATAGACTAGCGTGGCCCTTGTGTAAATTATATGCTTGTTTTGTTCATGAAAATAATAATCAAAAGAAAGTGTGTGTAAGATCTTTATTTTATAAGTTTCTATGTCGTATCATTACTTATCAAGGCTGAAAGACCACTCGAGGATAAGGGTCAAATTAGTGTCAGGTGAACGGCGAGACAACACCGTGATGATCGGTAATTGTGGTGGTGGCGATTGGGTACAATGTTATTATTTAAGAGGGCGGCTAAACAATACTTTGTTTGCATTGAACTTGAAAACGATCATGTTTTAGTCAGCTTGGAACCAGCCCCGCAGTATTGTGTTCCATAAATGGGCAGTTCAAGAAAAATGAATTTGCTCATGGAAGTTTCCTTTATGTTTAAGTATTAGAGAGAGAGAGAGAGAGAGAGAGAGAGAGGAAGAGAGAGAGAGAGAAAGAAAGAGAGAGGGAGAAAGAAAGATAAACTATTGAAAATTGCTGTAGGCAGATGAGTTTTTCATACTACACATTGGTCCTAGTGTGAAGGCTAAGAAAGTGTATTTTAGTTTTAAGTTCAATGAATCAAGAATTAAGTTTACAAAATTACTTCATCCGCATTGCAACTTCGGCGATGCAATCTTTAAAAAGGATAGAGTGTGATAACGGACTACGTACAGATACTATTATTATTTATATAGATAATAAGCATGAGAATACCGAGACTCTTATTATTTATATAGATGAACAACATGAGAATACCGAGACTCTTATTATTTATATAGATGAACAACATGAGAATACAAATACTATTATTATTTATATAGATGAAAAACATGAGAATACAAATACTATTATTATTTATATAGATGAACAACATGAGAATACAAATACTATTATTATTTATATAGATGAACAACATGAGAATACAAATACTATTATTATTTATATAGATAAAAAACATGAGGATACAAGGACGATTATTATTTATATAGATGAAACACATGAGAATACAGAGACTATTATTATTTATATACATTATAAGCATGAGAATACATAGATTATTAGTATTTATATAGATGATAAACATGAGAATGCAGATACTATTATTATTTATATAGATGATAAACATGAGAATGTATATACTATTATTATTTATATAGATGATAAACATGAGAATACAGATACTATTCTTATTTATATAGATAATAAACATTAGAATACAGATACTATTATTATATATATAGATGATAAACATGAGAATGCAGATACTATTATTATTAATATAGATGATAAACATGAGGATACAGATACTATTATTATTCATATAGATGATAAACATGAGGATACAGACACTATTATCATTTATATAGATGATAAACATTAGAATACAGAGACTATTATTATTTAGATAAATGATAAACATGAGAATACAAAAACCCAATAAGTAGTTTCGTGAAGTTTTCTAATTTAAATAAGAGTTTTGCGAACGCGTTTTGAATCAACAGAATCCGAACACGTCGCGTTCCTTCGGAGTTTTCGCTTCATCACAGCACCGTAAACATTTTATCTAAACATTATTACCCAGCCTCATTGTCATTAAATGATTGCAACTTGTGGTGGCAGGGTAAGAAGTGGGTGGTGCTGCCAAGGAGGAAATAATTACGGAGTTTAACTTCCTTTAAGAAAAGCGCGCGAAGCTGGCGAAGTCAGATGGTTACATTCAATAAGTTCAATTAAAAACGTACATCTTTATTATTATCATTATTATTATTATTATTATTATTATTATTATTATTATTATTATTAGTAGTAGTAGTAGTAGTAGTAGTAGTAGTAGTAGAAGTAGTAGTAGTAGCAGTAGTTGTAGTAGCAGTGCTATTATTTCTATTATCATTATTGTTATTATTATTATTGATAGTATTTTACAGAACTCATTTATATACACGAATATACAGGAACTAATTAAGCCCACTTTCATTTCGATCGAATGAATAATATAAGACACACATATATCAATATATATATAAATATGTAGATGCATACAGAAATATTAAGATATATATATATACACACATATATATAGACACACATGAGCTCACATATAAATCAATGTATGTATATATATACATACATTGCAGATAAACACATATATATATATATATATATATATATATAAATATTTATATACATATAAACATACAAATATGCATATACATATAACCATACATATATATATATATATAAATGTACATATATGTTCATGTTTATATTATTACATTAACAAATACATACACAACACATTCATATACATATATATATATATATATATATATATATATATATATATATATATATATATACATATATATGTATATGTATATATATATATGTGTATATCTATCTATATATTTATGAGTCTGTGTGTACGTGTGTTCTAATATTTTGTTTAAAATGCATCGATCGTGAAAATTTATTGTCAAATATACATTTATTAGTAATTGGTCATTAGTGAGACTTTGTATTGATCCTACTCTCTCTCTCCCTTTTTCTCTATCTCTCTGTTTCTCTTTTTCCCCTCTGTCTCTTTATTTTCATATTTTTATATTATAGATATTTACTTTTTACTTCCGCTTGATTGTTAACAAGTTCATATTGGTAAATAGAAACATATTTCCAAAAAGCTGGCAATGCCAAATAAACAATGAATCGTAAAATTAATAATAACGTAAAATTTATAATAACGAACTGTCTATCATCTCGAACCTTTTTATTATCTCTCTCACTCGACTTTATATATTCTTATAATAACATAATATTGAAAATACTATGTTATTATAAGAAAAATGCCATTCTCATATTACATTGAGCTAGAGTGTGGCAGACATCATTCTGAACAGAAATAAGAACGCTGAGAATTTTAAAGGAAGCCGTCATTATTAAGTGTGAAAGTAAATAGTAGGTCACAAAGAATTACAGTAGCGTGATATATGAAACAAAAACGGTGTTATGCGATAAAATAATCCCCTGAAAAACAATCCATGGTGATTGTGGAACCTGTGGGAGTAGATATCTACGTTAGAGTAAACATTCCTCTTGTACATAATTGTGTTAGAGAGAAATAACTTACCTGGTGAAAATGTAACACATTTAGAAAGTGAATATTGGCTTAAGTGGGTGGCGGAATGGATTATAATATGTAACTTTTGGTTGGAAATCTATGATGGTGAATGAAATAGGGGAAAATTGACTTTACTTTATTATTTAGAAGATACATATATTCTTATTTGTAATTCATATTGATTGATTAACTCTCTCAAAGTGCCGATTTTATTGAATAAACAATTGTAATCTATAGTTAACATACAGGATGCTTTACAATTAAAATGAAACAACCTTCTCTTAAATGTACGCACAACATTATCGCTTTGCCAGTGAGCTGACCTAACAGTCAAAACCTGTAATAATGAGTTACAGAACAACATTCAGTAGTTTACCTTCTCGAAGATACGAAGAATGAGTAAAATAGTGTGGAGGCCAGCGGTTTTGACCATTTGACCTGGAAAGGTGATCGGTGTGGCGTCATTTGAACCAGACCGGGACGGTGATGTTAGAGAGTCAACAGAGACTTGTCGCCTTCACATTGTACATTTGATCTTCTGATCCCAATTGCCATATTCCAGACCCGAGTTAGCCGTGTTAGCCGTGTCAGCCATTTGCAACACGGGCAAGAAGTATGCTCGCATATAATACGATGGTGGCGACTACGATATAAACCAGAAAAAAGCCATTTTAAAGTACTTATAATCCCTCTATCTAATGACCGTATGCTTCTTACATAGTATCCACATATTTTTAATTTAAAATATGCATCCCCTATAACTAACGATGTTATTAAGGCCCACGAGCCACTCGAGGATAAGGGTAAATTAGATCGTGAGTTGGAAGAGGATTGGAAACGATGTGTGGAATGAGCAAAATTGTATTATCCAAGAAGACAACTAAATATATATTTTTGAACACTTGAATACGTTCATATTGTAGTCAGTTGGGAAGCAGCCTTGTGGTATATTGTTCCACAAATAAGATCTTCTAGAAAAGAGACTTTGTTTAATGCAGTTCCGTTTGATTTTAAGCACACATGGAGAAAGATAACGTTTTTTGGTGTGGTTGTAGGTAGACGAGTTGTTGCTGTGAATGTTTTAGAATGATAATCAGAGATTAGAGCTCAGTCGAGGACCTACCATGGACATAACGATAAGTGTAGAGAGAGAGAGAGAGAGAGTGAGAAAATAAGAGAGACAGAGAGATAGAGATAGAGAGAGTATAAGAATATCCTCTGTTGGAAACGAGCTGTAGGAAAGAGAAGATATAATCTCCTAAGAGATTGCTAAGGCACGAAAGAGTGCTCCGAGCAGCACTTGCTCACACATAGCAGCAGAATATCACGCGGTTTTTTAAAGTAAGGAAATTAACATCTTTGAAGCACGGATTAGAATGTATTAAAGTAAAATATTTAAATGAAACATTCATTTATTTAATTTTTTTATTGCAAGCTTCGTTGTAAAACAACTTTGTCAGGCGAGACTGTCTTATATGTTTTCCTCTTTTCTTCCTCCTCATTGTGATGGTATTAACCCCGAGGGGTCGAATCACGATATGAGCAGAAAGAGACGTCAAGTTCTTAAGACGTTAGGATAAGTGTAGTTCTTGCGATGTTATACGCAGATTGGCGCTTTTTTAAGTAAGGAAATCTGTAATAAACAGAGTAAAATAAAGTAACACGGAATCACATAATCGCACCAGTGATTATGTGATTCCGTGTTACTTTCTATTTTATATATATATATATATATATATATATATATATATATATATTATAATATAAAATGAAGTAATAAAATAAGGTGCCAATCAAATTTTATTATAATTCAAAGTTCAAGAAAAGTAAGATACTTTGCTTGAACCTTGAATTCTAATAAAATTTGATTAGCACCTTATTTTATTACTTCATTTTATATTATAATATTAATGCTCTATCCAGTGTATTGAGTTTTTATCCGGATGTTTCACTAATTATAAGATATTAGTTGACGCTTATATCTTTTGTTGGATTGCTTTATATATATATATATATATATATATATATATATATATATATATATATATATATATATATAGGATGTTTCGAACATAGATTGCGTAACCTCTGGATTATATTCTATATGAGTAAATAATGAAATATTCATATTAGCATAGGTTCCGAAACGCATGATTTCAAAGTCACAGATTATTGAAACTAATACTGATCAACATTCTTTCTTTTAAACTTCTAACACGTCTTATGTGTGTGATAGTGTACTGTTATTTCTACATATGGGATAGATAAAAATATATTTGAAACAAGATCACAGCTTAAATAATCGTTGGTCAGTTGTTGTTCCATACTTCAACAAAACCATGTAAAAATGACATCAAGCAGATATAAAAACCGGGAACTAAGAAGAAAGGTCTGGGAATCATTGAAATGTACCAGTCGCAAGACGTGTACAGTTAATTCTCCAGAAAGAACAGATTTGCACTAATTTTATGTCCCTTTACGACTATTAAAATCAAAATATAATAACAATAAATCTTATGTCTAGGATATTATTCCAAAATTGATCAAAATATATTACATGATCTTGATTCTAGAAAGTGGCTAAAATTTAAGGCTTAAGCTTAAGGGATCGTAAAAAAGAATTGTAATCTGAGAAATCTTGCTTAATTGGTTTCTTGTGACTATGGATCGAAATATATGCAAATCTAAATTATTAAAATTTTGGAAATGGGAGGGTGTTCCCATATTATGCTTCTAAAAACATTTTAAAATATCAGAATAATGTTACATTTTGAGAAATAGTTATCAATTAATCTC
The DNA here is from genome assembly GCA_963556195.1 of Sepiola atlantica. Classification (NCBI taxonomy): domain Eukaryota; kingdom Metazoa; phylum Mollusca; class Cephalopoda; order Sepiida; family Sepiolidae; genus Sepiola; species Sepiola atlantica. Next base: position 96,172,426 of record OY744532.1, read on the forward strand.
TAATACTAATTGTAACAATTTAAAAAAATAGGAGTTTTTAACATTTTTACAAAGGGATTAAACACGCTGTTACCGCTTTTGCATAAAACAAAATGAAATCAAATATAGCCCACATGACGATCCCTTACGCCTGTGTACTGTTCTTTCAAATCCATAATTCATAATTATCTGTGAATAAATTTTGAATAACTCCAGTGCATACAGATGTATAAACATACATAACTTTTTTAAATTACCAGGACGGGTAAAATCTATTTTCCGAAAAAGAACTGTTTGCCATCACTTTTATATTCCCTTGAGAAGATTAAAATAAAGATATAATAATACTTAACTTTATGTCGATAATCCTCATTCTAATTTTTATCAAAATCCATACAAAGAGTTTTCCTTACACTTATAGACCATAATATACATATCTGGCATCCATTTTGGTTAATTCTCCACACAGACGGATCTTTTTCTTTGGTGTCTATTTTTAACAAAGGGAAGATTTTTCCCGAAATATCAAATGTTTCTTAATCATCATCCGGACAAAATACACAGCCGACACAACATTTGCTGTTATGTAAGATTGTAAAGAATAATGAATAGTAAGTCCCACACCCCCTTCGATTTTTTATTTTTGTTTTTTCCAGCTTATAAATCAATCTGGCACTCTGCATTGGCCTTCTTAACATATTACTACTATTCCCAGCAATGCGTCAAGCAAACTACTATTCTCTATCATATATATATATATATATATATATATATATATATATATAGCAGTAAAATTGGGTTAACGTAAGAATTTATTTTAGTTTTACGGAATAATCGATTATCATAGTGGTATATAAATTGTTGCTTTTTAATTTAATTAAATTTTGCTTTTGATCTTTATGATTTGGTATTACAGTTTCTATTATCTTTCTTGCACGGAGAACATAATTAAAAAAGTGTTGGTTGGGAAAGGACAATTTTACCATATAGGTCTAGTAGCGAATCTCCACAATGAACAGAAGCAACGTTATCGCCAAAAGTGTGACTTCAACCGTTTCTCTGACCTTGTGCTTTGACCTAGCTAACACAAAATTAAATCAGTCCTAAGTTAAACCATTACTACAAACCATTGTTTGTATATTTTGTTCCCATATATATTTAGACAATGTGGTAGTTTATCTTTAATTTTCTTTCCATAATGTTCTCATGTGATAACTATATGTACTTTCTACTTCCTAATGTTCTCATGTGATAACTATATTTACTTTCTACTTTCTAATGTTCTCATGTGATAACTATATTTACTTTCTACGTTCCAATGTTGTCATGTGATAACTATATTTACTTTCTACTTCCCAATGTTCTCATGTGATAACTATATTTACTTTCTACTTCCCAATGTTCTCATGTGATAACTATATTTACTTTCTACTTCCCAATGTTCTCATGTGATAACTATATTTACTTTATACTTCCTAATGTTCTCATGTGATAACTATATTTACTTTCTACTTCCCAATGTTCTCATGTGATAACTATTTTTACTTTCTACTTCCTAATGTTTTCATGTGATAACTATATTTACTTTCTACTTTCTAATGTTCTCATGTGATAACTATATTTACTTTCTACGTTCCAATGTTGTCATGTGATAACTATATTTACTTTCTACTTCCCAATGTTCTCATGTGATAACTATATTTACTTTCTACTTCCCAATGTTCTCATGTGATAACTATATTTACTTTCTACTTCCCAAT
>OY744532.1:96179164-96291664 GCA_963556195.1 Sepiola atlantica
AATTATATTCTCACCGCTCTCCATTTCATAGCTGCCTCAACCTTATCTACTCAAAGCTTTCCATATTCATTTGATACTTTCTTAACAATTGACTTCTCACGGCAAGGACTCTCCGGCTACTATAACGTTTCACTACTCCACACTGTCAACCCCTAACTTCGATGTACTTGCATGACATTTTTCTTCAAACTATCATCCTGAGAAAGTCTTACAATCAAGATGAAACGTTGATGAATATATAAACATCTATCTCTTGGTTTTTCCTGTTTCATTTCCCATATATATATATATATATTCATCATCATCATCATCATCATCATCATCATCATCATCATCATCATCATCATCATCATCATCACCACCACCACCACCACCATCATCATCATCATCATCATCATCATCATCATCATCATCATCATCATCATCATCATCATCATTATTATTATTATTATTATTATTGTCATCGAGTTATCTATCCCAGCAATTTCCTCTGATGATAATATTTATATTTTTGAAAAGCCTGGCTTCAGATAAAAATTAATAGAATAAATTGCTTTTTTGCGGAATATACCTTTTATTGAGCAACTGAAGTGAAAAAAGGATCTGCCTCCGTCGCTTTTCTAATTCCTCTTCATCCTTCTACCTATATATGTATATGTATATATATATATATATATATATATATATATATATATATTCAGGAAATGTATATAACATATTCTTTGGTTTTTCTTTATTGAATGTCCATATATATACCTATATATGTTGTGTATCGTGATGAAGTCTTCAAATAAAGACGATACGTTGATGAATGCATCAATAATATTATTTGATTTTTCTTTTTCAATTTTCTCTCTCTCTTTCTATATATATATATATATATATATATATATATATATATATATATATATATATATATATATATATATATGTACATAAATATATCGAGTATCCTGAGGAAGTCTTAATAAACTTAATAACCTTGATTAATACATAAATAAAATTCTTTGGTTTTCCTTTTACAATCTATATATATATATATATATATATATATATATATATATATATGTGTGTGTGTGTGTGTGTGTGTGTGTGTGATGTATACAGCACGGTAAACTAAAATGCATTTATTAGATTAAAAGCTTTTCGAATATGCCGATATATACATACACACGTCTCCGATTAACCGCACATACGACGATACACCTTAAATGAACTTCTGCACACACGTACACAAAGCCAAGTCATTATATCTAAAACCAAATTCATAAATGTGTACATTTAAACGCACAATCACAAATATCAACATATTATTATGTTAATTAGCTCTTTCTTGCATAAAATCTTATTATCTGAATAAATGCACATAATGCGTATTAAAAAATATTGGAATCTAAAAAAAACAGAAAAAAATTTGCGTCTTTATTTAGCTTTTCTTGTGTATATTGTAATGAAAATACGACGGATTTAATTAATATTCCTAGTATACATTATTTGTTTATTGGGTTCTGTTACCTGCGAGTTTTTTTAATGATTTGTTTAATTCATATTAACGGCATTTAATAAGGAATTTAGAATATATCATAAAACCTCTTTACTTTATTAATTAATATATATATATATATATATATATATATATATATATATATATATATATATATATATGTATGATAGTTTTTATTTACACAGGCATGTACAAAATCTGTGACACTGACATGTCGATGTTATCGATCAACAGTTACTATAAACTCTCCAAATATGATCTGAAGTTAAGATCGGATTCTACCTCTGTCTGATGATATCTCAGTTTATAGTAACTGTTGATCGATAAACCCGGTTGAAATTCTTCTGGATTACCACCATGTGGATATTTTTAACCTGCGTTATTACCATTATTATATATATATATATATATATATATATATATATATATATATATATATATATATATATATATATATATATGTTATTATTAGTAGTAATAGTAGTAGTAGTAGTAGTAGTAGTAGTAGTTGTATTTCATGTAGCCAGTAGCCACATAAAATATTATAAGGGGATATACTTTTTATGTATCAATTTTCAGTATTCATTTCAACAGTGCTCGATACGTGAGTAGAGATAGGTAGTTAGTAATGAACATATATTTATGGCAATTAAGCTACACATAGGCTTTCGCGTTCAATTCCTGAGGGGAATCGTGAGAGTAAAATGCATGGAGTTTATTTGTCGGGATGTTTTTATAGACACGTCTAGCTAGTAAACCAATAAGATTTCTAATATTTATTACTCTTAGCCAATTGTTGGACTTCTCACGAAAAAAGGTTCGGTTGAGTTTACTTTCTATTTCCTATTCTATTGTTCTGTTTTCTATAGAATGACTCATCCTTGTTTATTTGTTGTTCTCTTAGCCAAGGATAAAACGCGGAAACCTCTGTGTAACTTAATTGCCATAAATATATTTTCATAACTTACTATATATATATACATATATATATATATATACATATATATATATATACATATATATATATATATATATATATATATGTATATAACAAAACAAGCCACTAAGAGTTTATCTATTAAATCAACATTTCCCATGAGTATATAGGTACAAATACATACGCAAGTGTAACCTCCTAGACACAAATAAAACCTGTCAAACACGCGCACAAATGTACATAAATATATCAATAACTATATTAACAGAAATGTTCACGTGAACAAACGTTTACATAAATTAAATTATATAACCCAATTCTTAAGTTTTAATTAGCTTTTTCTTGCAAAAGTTATAACATAACTAACATGAATTTAATTTATAATTCTATTTTATTCGTATATAAATATAAACTCTAGGCTTCATATTTTTTAATCTATTTATTTTTTCTTATATGAAAAGCATTTAATAAGAGAATAAGAATAATATGTATTACTTATCTAGTGAGTATGTTAATTTAGATAACATGTTTATTAGTGTCTAATGGTTTAAGTAATATATATTCCATGATAAATGCCAGTATACTGAAATCATATGCCTTTTATAGGGTTAAGATCAAAATTTATATACACTAAATGTACAAAAGCAAGGAAATCCCCAAATTTTTACACTTTTATTGTCATTAATTAAGAGTATAACTACATATCAACCAAAGCATTTCATTATAACATCACTACAGTATTAATCTATGCATAAGTGGATGAAGTGTGTGAGGTGCATAGACCTGTTGTGCTCGCATTCCCTTAATAACTCTATTAAGGGCATATGATTTCAGTATACTGGCATTTATCATGGAATGTCACTACTTTTGTAAAGGCTATGCGTCAATACAATGGTAATTTTAAAGGTTTTTTTGAATTATCTGGAAAACTAAGGTATATGGTAAACTGAAATTAAAATGCCATCAACTAGACCCTAGAACCTCTAGCTTTGCCAAAAATCAGCTGAATGCATCAAATAGTTGATGAGATACAGGGTGGCACATACGTACGTACGTACGTACGTACCCACAGGTAACATGATTTCATGATTGATCTTTCTGGATCTCTGCGTTGCCTTGACTAATGATGCTGAAATTCTACACATTTATAGAACCTATCAAATAAACATTTTGTGCAATATTTGAACTAATTTTGTTTAGTGGTGTTTGAATTATGATTGATCAAAGAAATGAGATTTCCAGCATAGGCCATTCGTAATATCTATTAAGTGATAGAGCGCTCTCGCGCCTCCCTTGGTATATATATATATATATATATATATATATATATATATATATATATATACACGTTCGATATGTGTAAATGTTCATATATTTCTATGTATAAGATCAACTTTCAAATTATTTAACCGAGTATTATGAATTTTGGAACACAGCTGCAAGGCCTCGGGTGGTATATCGGCTATATTTAGTTCAATTTAATTTCATGCAAACAGGGAAAAGAAAGACTGGGACCCGTTCGTTAAAGTTCAGATACCTCAGATTTTTGTGAAAAGTAAGCAATAAAAAAATAATTAGATTTTATCATTGAAAAAATTAGCAATTATCTTACCTAAAATAACTAGAACAGAAAATATTTACAAACAAAAATTTAAAAACATTTCAAAAGAAAAGCAAAATAACAACATCAAAAATTAAAACAACAGAGTTCTACGAGTTCTGAGAAATAACCTGAAAATAGGCGGAAAACGCTCTCTCTTGATCATAGCCCCAACCCTAAACCCTAACCCAAACCCTAAACCTTAAACCCTTACCCTAACCCTAACCCTACCCCCAACCTTTACCCTAACTCTAATCTTAACCCTAACCCTAACCCTTAATCCTTAACCATAACCCTAACCCTAACCCTAAACCATAACCCAAGCCTTAACCCTAACCCTAACCCTAACCCTAACCCTAAACCCAAACCCAAACCCAAACACAAACCCTAACCCTAACCCTAACCGTAACCCCTAACCCTTACCCTAACCTTAGCCCTAGCCCTTACCCTAACCCTTATCCTTAACCCCAACCCGAACCATAACCCTACCTCTAACCCGAACCCTAACCCTTACCCTAAACCTAACCCTTACCCTAACCCTAACCTTAGTACGAGTAGCAGCAACCTCTGACACAATAGAACATGATTAGATCCTTTTTTGAGCTTTAAGATTAAGACATCTTCTCTATTTAATTAGTTTAATCTGCTTTTTTACTCATTTAATTTACATTATCTATTACGTTGCAAAATACATAAAAAAGAATAGAACTGTAACAGAATCTGCCGTTTATCAGAATACATTGTGGTGCCATAATATACCCTATTTCTCTATCTCTCTCCCCTTCTTTCTTTTTCACTCCCTTCTTTCTTTTTCCTCTCTTCCTCTACTTTTTTCTTCTCTTACCTCTTTTCCCTCTTTTTCTCTTCCATCATCTCTTCTCTTTCTCTTTCTTCCCCCCTCTATCAAGACGTAAATGTTAGTTAAATTTGTAGATAAAAGCTCCTATGCTAAATGCCTTCTCTTTCTCCCCCCCTCTATCAAGACGTAAATGTTAGTTAAATTTGTAGAAAAAAGCTTCTATGCTAAATGCCTTCTCTTTATTCTCCCCCTCTATCAAGACGTAAATGTTAGTTAAATTTGTAGATAAAAGCTCCTATGCTAAATGCCTTCTCTTTCTCCCCCCCCTCTATCAAGACGTAAATGTTAGTTAAATTTGTAGAAAAAAGCTTCTATGCTAAATGCCTTCTCTTTATTCTCCCCCTCTATCAAGACGTAAATGTTAGTTAAATTTGTAGATAAAAGCTCCTATGCTAAATGCCTTCTCTTTCTCCCCCCCTCTATCAAGACGTAAATGTTAGTTAAATTTGTAGATAAAAGCTTCTATGCTAAATGCCTTCTCTTTATTCCCCCCCTCTATCAAGACGTAAATGTTAGTTAAATTTGTAGAAAAAAGCTTCTATGCTAAATGCCTTCTCTTTATTCCCCCCCTCTATCAAGACGTAAATATTAGTTAAATTTGTAGAAAAAAGCTCCTATGCTAAATGCCTTCTCTTTCCCCTCAAACACGAGATGCTATCTTTAGAGCTTTCTTTCGTTTGAACTCCCTGAACATTACTTTAGAATTTATAATGGCGGATCAGTTTCGCGTATCGATTAAGTTTAAAATGATCACCTATTTTCGGACCGTTGTTTAATCGGCATCGCCCTTTGAAAGACACATAACCAGAAGAAGGGATATCAATTGCGCGTGCTTTTAGACGCATATATCAGGTTGGAAAGAAAGTAATGTCGTTTTTGTCCAACACATTTTTTTTTTCATCTGAAACATTCACATTAGAGCATTTTTAATCTTTACAATGATTTCCCTCATTTTCTATGACTTCTGTCCAACGATCAACTAGCTTCTTGATGCCTTCTTCAAACAATTTCTCTGATTTTTGTTAGAAAAAACAAATTTAGGTCATTTTTGAGTTGATCGTCATTTTCAAAAAAAATTATTTGATAAGTGATGCTGCAATGACCAGAAAATATGGTAGTGTGATGGAGCAATGTCAGGTGAATAAGGCGGATGAGGCAAAACTTCCCGTTTCCTGAGTGAGTTTTGCTGTGTGAAGTTTCGCGTTATCATGCTGAAGCACTACACCCTTCCTATTTAGTAATGCTAACCGTTTTTTTTTTGATAGAACAATTCTTAGACCATCCAGCTGCGAACAATATTTTACTGCTGTGATTGTTTGATTAGGCTCTAGTAACTCATAATGAATCAGTTCTCTCAGGTCACACTATAAAGAGAACATAACCTTTTTGGGGTGTAGTCCTGGTTTTGGAGCAGGCTATGGACTTTTGTTTCGATCTAACCATTGTCTTTTGCGTTGGGTAGTCTTGTAAAGAACCCATTTCTCATGACCAGTTACAATTCTTTGCAAAAATGGTTCCCGATGGTTCTTAGAAAGCAAAGATGTACAAACAGTCAATCTTTGATTTCGTTGAGCGTCGGTAAAATCGTGGGGAACCTACAGTCTAAGTTTTGAAACTTTTCCTTATTCGTTAAGGCATGGAATAATTGTTGTATTGGTTGTATTGAATTGTTGAGCTAATTTTCTGCTGGTTATCTTTTGATTAGCCTCCACAGCGTTTTTAATGGCGTCTTTATCAATTGATTTTGACAGGTTAAAGTCTCCAGAATAAAATTTTGCAAACCACCGTTGACATTTTCGATCATTCAGAACATTTATCCCATAGACAGTTCCAGTATTTCTTATAGCTTCTGTAGCTGAGTTTCCTTTTTTGAATTCATAGAGCATGCAATGTCTCAGATGCTCCTCACTAATATTGATTTTTGACGGCTGAGACCGTTAAACTGAATATTTTCCAACTAATTATTATATCTGAAAGGCAAAGCAAAATATTAAGATATAATTCACAAAAAAATCTAGAACTGTGTACAACTTAAGATGCTGCAAAATGATGAAGTAAAAAATACGACATTACTTTCTTTCCAACCTGATATGATGGTGATGAGTCTGCAATAAAAATACTAAAATAATTACTTTTTTTAAATTTAGTTATTATTCACATAAATATTTTGTATAAAAACAAACTAAATAAGAAACCATTTAAAAAAACATTTAAAAGACATTTTTAAAACATTTAAAAAGAACATTAAAAAAGACCATAAAAACATGAAAACATTAAAAATTAAATGTGTACTATATGTATGTATGTGTGTAGACATGTGTCTATTATTGTATTTGGTAAGGTGTGCACAATTTCCGCATGTTGTAGTATATTGATTACTATTGGTTGTCATGTAACTGTTGGCTTTTGTATATTTGTAATTTTCTATTTTCTTTATTTTTCATATTATTATGAAAAATAATTAAATTAGGATGTTGGCGGATAATTATCTTATAAGTTTGTCCCCTGCTGCTGCTAACACTTGTATATGTTTTGTATTTTGAAAAAAATTAAATATATTTTTTTAATGTTTTAATTTAATTTAATTGCATTTTTTATGTATACATAACTTTTATTTATTTATTTATTTATTATTATTATTATTATTATTATTATTATTATTATTATTATTATTATTATTATTATTATTATTATTATTATTATTATTATTATTATTATTATTATTACTACTACTAGCGGGACCCTGTGGAAATTCCACAGTGTTTTCTACATCAATCTGTATTATTTACTGTTAATAATATTATCCGGTGGCTAGAAATATGCACATATTTTACTCACCGAAATTTTGTGTGACGGGATGGAAGTATATATATTTGTTACATACAGGGGGGGGGGAGAGAGAGAACTACTTCTTTATTACTTCCTGCGAAAATCCTTCCGGACTGAGGCATTTCTTCAAAACCACCTCAGCCGTTCGGATCTCATCCTCTCCGGCCGAAACCAACGCGAAATGTTCACGAGAGGATTAATGGCGATTTCAATCTCTCCCCCCAGCGCCTCCGATGATACAATCTACATTAAATCATTTGAGTAATCATTCTACTCTATAAGTCATTTTCATAGTCATTTTACTCTATAAAATTCGTTCTTATTTTTCTCTTTCTTTTTCTATAAATTCGGACCACAGTCTTAAAACTCCACTCGTCAACTTACGGCATCTCAGCCTTTTTTTCAATTACAAATCTTTTAACGGCATCTCAGGCCTTTTCCAATTACGAATATTTTCACGGCATCTCAAGCCTTTTTTCATTAAACGTCTCTTAGAATTACACGTATCTTAACGTCTTTAAAACAGTTCTCAAACAAATCTCAAATAGATCTCAAAGGTTACCTTAATTTCTTCTGTTCTTTTCCCTGGCCTGTGATACGTCTAGTTTTTCGCTGCTGGATCGTCTCGATCAAAGGAAGAAGCATGTCTCATAAAAAAGGCACAAACGAGACACGGGTTTTCTTGAGGGAATATTTCACACGATTTTATTTAATCTCAACACACCATTTTCTTACTGCGCGGTTCGGTTGTCGTCAGGAGGATTCCGGCTTCGATTTTCTCACATTCGGGCTATTTTCTTTTCTTCTGGGGATATCTTTAGGCCCCCCCACAGTGGGGCCCTGCCCGTTTACCGACTACATCTTCGCAACCGATCTGCACACTTTCACTTCCAGGTTCCGACTGATTTCTAAAACTAAGTTATTGTTCTCTCTGTGGTCACGTGATTCTCGTTCCCACGCGCAATCTGGGGACAAAACGACTGACTGATCTCTGACTCAAAAGGTCACGTCAGGTTTTTCCAGATTTGTTATGACTGCTCCTAGATCAAACACTTCTATGACTCATTTCTGAGTCCAGAAACAAAGCCTATTTTTCGAATAACAAAACTAGCTATTTGCTACTAGTTAATCTACCCGTTTGAAATACAGGGCCCGTCATAACATAACACTCCTCTCCACCTTATCTTTCAAAATTTCTTCCCTGAAGAAATTTACACAAATATCCAAATCCATCACCAACACTTTTTTTTTTTTTTTAAATACACACGCACCTATTCATCTAATCATCGGTACACGACCGATTGCTGATCGGGCGTATTGCCGCGATATGGGGGCGCAAAAACAGAAACCCCTTTCCTTAACCTGTAAACTTAAATGGTCAGCCTCTCAAAATTACAAAAGGTACCGTTTTCCTACCACTGTCTAATCTGGACCATATGCTTCGAGCATCCCAGTGCCCCGGCGCAAACGTCCGCGAACAATCGCCCATGTCTCTAGCTCCCAGCCCTGTTCATTAAACGTGGAGGACCCCATCCCATGGATCTATCTAGTCGATACGGTATTGAGCGAAATGTCACATCGAATCATCTCTGCTCCCGGAACACGCCGAATGACCAAAAACTAGGCCCAACCTATAATCTTACAATTAAATCCAATTAACACCCGGTACCTCTTTTTTTTTAAAAATCGATCCCCATGGTTCTATCCGCCCGCGACGCGCGCACCCGAGTCACACCACACCCCAGCTTAACTCCATCCCCACTGGTGTTGAGCAGACACCAATTCTATGCGTTCCCTTCCCGTGTCCTTATCTATGCGGTGAGGGGGTGGGGTATCTTCGCAGCACACTCGTCGGCAAACATCCAAAATCCACCAAAAAACAATGGGACCACGATTTCAAAGCTTAACATTTTATACAACTTTCACACACTCTATCGGCGCAGTTGGGCACACCTGGGTCACAAAAACAACAATTTCCATAACTGACCACCTTCCTTTTCTCGTGGTCCCACAGAATGACCATCACCGTCATTCCTCCCGTTCGCAATTTTAACGTATGCAGGCTTTACCAAAAGCCTCGCCACTAACCCATGGTTACTCTATAAAAGAGAGCATACGAGCAAACGCCGGGAATCCCTCATTGACTTTCCAAGCCTGTACATACTCTGTACACGGGGATTTTTCCCGATAAAATCAACCCTGTCCAAGGGTTTCCGCGATCCGACCCAAACCCACTCTAGCTGCCACCAGCTGCCCGAACCTAATCAACTCAATTCGCCCGGCTGACCCACGTAACATTCAATTTAAGAACTGTTTTTTTTTTTTTTTCAATTACATTTTTAAATTTCTCCATCCTCTAAATGGTAAAATCTCATTCACTCAAGCATTGAAGACCCGGAATCCTCCATGTAACAAATACATCAAAATACATCAAAAAACATCAAAAAACATCAAAAAAAAAAACAAAATAAAATTCATTCCACCCAACAACAACAAAAAAATAAAACCAAAACCGACAGAACCAATGGAGAACATATCTCCACAACACAATACAATACAATTCACCACAGCGGGTCGACATGCCGCCAAGCTCCGGCCCGAGCGACACCAGATCACCCGTCGCCGCCGACGTCATTTCTCTGCCACCTTCATAGCAGTTTTCAAGGCCCACGGGCGCCCTCTTTCTCTCTCTCTCTCTCTCTTTTTAATTGCATACCTCCCTCGTTTCTCCTTTTTCTTTCTTTTTTCGCCCGTCACCGCCCTTCGCCTTCGTCTCCCACCAACACAAACCAGAAAAAAAAACTACAGCAACAATTCTTAAAACACAATACCAAAAAAACATAATTACGGCACATCGTCCTTTTCTTTCTAACTAGAATGTACTTTTCAACAATTAACAAAATGTGTCTTTTCTTTTTTTTTTTCTTTCTTTTTTGTGAATCTTAGCAACAAATTCTTAAAACATAACACCAAAAAAAACATAATTACGGCAAATCGTCCTTTTCTTTCTAACTAGAATGTACTTTTCTTAACAAAATGTGTCCTTTTTTTTTTTTTCTTTCTTTTTTTATTTTAATCTAATAATTGTGTGTGCGTGCGTTTTTTCTTTCTTTCTTTCTTCTTTTATTTTAATCTAATAATTGTGTGTGCGTGCGTTTTTTCTTTCTTTCTTTCTTTTTTTTTTTTGTGAATCTTAACAACAACAAAATCTCTTTCTGCTTAATCTAATAAATGTGTGTGTGCGTGCGTTCTTTCCTTTCTTTCCTTTTTTTTTTCTTTTTGAATCTTAACAATGTCTCCCTCGTGTCTCGTTCCTTTTTTTTTTTTTTCTATTACTTTAACTTCGTAAGAGTTCCTTTTTTTTTTCTTCTTCCCTTTCAAACTTTATCTATTCAACATAAAAATTACGAGGTACTCACTGTTCGATGACATCACTCTCTCTCTCTCTCTGTGTCTTCGCCCGCCTCTGGACCCCAAGATTTCTGTTGTGGTAACGCGGTTCGTTTCAACCTATTTCTTGTGGAAATAGCAGGCCACGGGCACCAATTATATATATATATTGCATACAGGGGGGGAGAGAGAGGTTCTTTATTACTTCAGGCGAAATCCTTCCGGACTGAGGCATTTCTCCAAAATCCCCTCAGCCGTTCGGATCTCATCCTCTCCGGCCGAAAACAACGCGAAACGTTCACGAGAGGATTAATGGCGATTTCAATCTCTCCCCCCAGCGCCTCCGACGATACAATTTACATCTATATCATTTTCATCATCCTTTTCATAATCATTTTCCTCTATAAAATTCGTTCTTATTTTTCTCTTTCTTTTTCTATAAATTCGGACCACAGTCTTAAAACTCCACTCGTCAACTTACGGCATCTCAGCCTTTTTTTCAATTACAAATCTTTTAACGGCATCTCAGGCCTTTTCCAATTACGAATATTTTCACGGCATCTCAAGCCTTTTTTCATTAAACGTCTCTTAGAATTACACGTATCTTAACGTCTTTAAAACAGTTCTCAAACAAATCTCAAATAGATCTCAAAGGTTACCTTAATTTCTTCTGTTCTTTTCCCTGGCCTGTGATACGTCTAGTTTTTCGCTGCTGGATCGTCTCGATCAAAGGAAGAAGCATGTCTCATAAAAAAGGCACAAACGAGACACGGGTTTTCTTGAGGGAATATTTCACACGATTTTATTTAATCTCAACACACCATTTTCTTACTGCGCGGTTCGGTTGTCGTCAGGAGGATTCCGGCTTCGATTTTCTCACATTCGGGCTATTTTCTTTTCTTCTGGGGATATCTTTAGGCCCCCCCACAGTGGGGCCCTGCCCGTTTACCGACTACATCTTCGCAACCGATCTGCACACTTTCACTTCCAGGTTCCGACTGATTTCTAAAACTAAGTTATTGTTCTCTCTGTGGTCACGTGATTCTCGTTCCCACGCGCAATCTGGGGACAAAACGACTGACTGATCTCTGACTCAAAAGGTCACGTCAGGTTTTTCCAGATTTGTTATGACTGCTCCTAGATCAAACACTTCTATGACTCATTTCTGAGTCCAGAAACAAAGCCTATTTTTCGAATAACAAAACTAGCTATTTGCTACTAGTTAATCTACCCGTTTGAAATACAGGGCCCGTCATAACATAACATATTTATATATATTACTCGGTTGCCAGGGCAAAATCTGTAACTTAAGCAATCACCATCGGTCGCGACTCCCCTCTAACTCGCACTCTCCCTTCCCCTCTCTCTCCTCACCCCCCCCGTTGTCAGGGGCAAATCTTAAATAGGAGTGTCAGATCGTGACACACAAAATAAATAACACACACTCTATCGTATTAATATATAAATAATAATAATAATAAGAAGAAGAAGAAGAAGGAGAAGACATTTTAAATATTAAAAAAATAAATAATAAATAGATATCGTAAGCCTGAAACCAGCCCATTTGGTACTTTCCGCACTTCCAGTGAAGGTCTGGTTTGTGCTGTCCCTCCCCGGCGTTCTCATAGTCCTTGACCCTCTACAAATATATTGTGTGGTGTCAGATTAAGTCGGCACCATTTTTGGGGGGAGGGGGGGGGAGGGTAGCTTATGATATTTCTTGCCGTTTATGTTCATTCGGTGGTGTTTTCTGGGGTGTTTTGTTTTCTTCTTGTATATTCATGTGTCTGGTTACCATTTGTATCTTATGTGGGTTGGTTTCCGCATTCGAAGGTTTTCCTTAAGATTGCAGCTATTTTAATCATTGCCGTTCTTTGTAATGTCTCAGTGATTATTATTATTATTATTATTATTATTATTATTATTATTATTATTATTATTATTATTATCATTATCATCATAATAATAATGATAATGATTATATTTATAAAGACGAGTCAATGTACTTTTGAAAAGAAAGAGAAGTAAAAAAGGAAGGGCTACAAAAAGAGTAGTTCGAATTATACTTCATTTTCTCAAGAATATTTTTTATTAACGCAAGTATTCGGATATTATAAACAATGCTTCGACACTTGTGGTGTCTATCGTAAAGTGGACCCGTGACGCAGCCCGTGTTTAAATTGTCTCCGAACATGTGTCCCCCGTATGGTAATCTCGTTGGTGACGTGACTACGCATTCGACGCGAGATCGAAGACGCATGCGAAGGAACGGTGGAAGCTACATCGTGATTTCTTGCTGAATCTTTGTCAACGCAGAAGTTGTTTTATTTGGTGGCGGGTAGGGGTAGGGTAAGGTTTAGGGTTAGCGAGAGAGAAGTTATGACTTTGGTTTATTGTTTGATGAGAACTGAGCTATAGTTCAACAATGGGGGTTAATGGAATAGAAATAGACGAATAATGAATATAAATAAATACAAGCTAGGGATACGCTCATGAATACAGACTTACAAACGTGTAGGCGCACATAGACACAAACACAGGTACACATGTGTATGTTCATAAAGAACTGTATTTACCCGACGTTGCCCGGATGGAGACATATTGTAAGGTGGAAGACTTAGAAAAAAAAATCAAAATATACTAAATACCCTACGTCATAATTATACAGCATAACGTTGCCACACCGGTTCTCGTTAGATCACCGAAGTTAAGCAACGTTGAGCCTGGTCTATACCAGATGGTTGACCATTTAGGAATATCAGGCGCTGTAGTAGTAATAGTAGTAAGCATATCATGTAGTAGTAATTAGTAGTCATTAGTAGTAGTAGTAGTAGTAGTAGTAGTAGTGCATATCATGTAGTAGTCGACGTCCCCCTACATACAACGCCTGGTATTCCCAAATGGTCACCCATCTGGTACTGCCCAGGCTCAACGTTGCTTAACTTCGGTGATCTAACGAGAACCAGTGTGTCAACGTGATTATACTACTATTACTACTTATAATAATAATGATAATAAAATGATATGCTTACTACTACTACTACTACTACTACTACTACTACTACTGACTACTAATTACTACTACATAATATACACAACTACTACTACTACTACTACTACTACTACTACTGACTACTATTTACTACTACATGATATGCACGTATACTACTACTAATGACTACTAATTACTTCTACAGTATATGCTTACTAGTACTACTAATTCATTACAAGTAGTAGTAGTGCATATCATGTAGTAGTAGTTAGTAGTCATTAGTAGTAGTAGTAAGCATATCATGTAGTAGTTATTAGTAGTACTAGTAAGCATATACTGTAGTAGTAATTAGTAGTCATTAGTAGTAGTAGTGCATACACTGTAGTAGTAATTACTACTCATTAGTAGTAGTAGTTGTAGTGCATATCATGTAGTAGTAAATAGTAGTTATTATTATTATTATTATTAGTAGTAGTAGTAGTGCATACAATGTAGTAGTAATTAGTAGTCAGTAGTAGTTGTAGTAGTAGTAGTAGTAGTAGTAATAGTAAGCATATCATGTTATTATTATTATTATTAGTAGTAGTAGTATAATCACGTTGAAACACTGGTTATCGTTTGATCACCGAAGTTAAGCAACATTGAGCCTGGACAGTACCAGATGGGTGACCATTTAGGAATACCAGGCGTTGTATGTAGGAGGACTTCGACACCTCCGTGCAAGAACTTCAAAACCTGACGTCGTCATTTCCGCTAACTGTGATATACATGCGACTGAGGACCGCTTTCCCTCCCAGTAACAGGTATAGGTAGGTTGTGCGTGAGCGAAGAGGTGATAGTTTATAATACTTAAAGCTGATATCGAAATCAACCGCTTTTGCTTGCCTATCGACTCAGAGCAAACTCTAGTATCTGTTCTGAAACTACAATTCTATTTTTCTCTTCTCAGTCAATGAAGAAGAAACGGTTCTAAACTAATTGAATTTTTATTTTTGCCACAATCCAAAGTTCCTCTTTTTGAAAAGCTTGATTTTCCCACATTAAACACCGGTACTATATCTACCGCTGCCCTCGTAGGTAGGCAAGCAAATAAGGACAGCAGACGGATGTCTTGCTAATTTAGCTATCAGAATACGCTCACTACAATAAGTAAATTCTAAATATTTATATTAAACGGTTTCAGCAACCGACAGTGTTCTATTCGTTTATGACGAGCTATGGATTTTCACTAATAGCAACCTGCTCAGCCCACACAGATGAGGATCATATGTATTCGTCCACATACAGTCTGTATCGCTGTATCACAGCTTTACAGTCAGGGTAGACAAGTAAGTGTTACATTATTGGTTTATAATAAAGTGTATAATATAGTTCTTGGTAGTTCTTAATACGTTGTGTTGGAATCTCTTTGACGTCGTAGAACTCTTCGTCTGTTGATCCAGTACGAACGGCATCGCTACTAATGGGACGATATGCCGTTTCTCTTTGCTTCGTTTCGCCTCGCCATGTGTCGAATTGCAGGGAACTATTAGCGCTACTCGTGCGCGCTTCTGCCAACGCCACCTGTTGTCGCCTCCGTCGTTGCCACCACGTTCTTGCCGCTGTATGCTTATCGTCTACACATCAGTATACACGTTTCCCTGTTGTCTGCAACACGACCGCCGTCGCCATAATCCTCGTTTCTTCTCACGATCCTGGCGGTTTCTTCTTGAGCTGAAATCAATCTTTTCAATTCAAATAAATACAACGAAGCTTTTACTGTTTTGAAATTCGAGCCGTTTATTTACTTACTAACTAATTAGCCAACAATTGAGAAGTTCGTTGGAGAAGAGAGAGGGAGTGAGGCTACATATATATATATATATATATATATATATATATATGACAGAAACATTAGTACATCATTATTACCGTCGGTTTCAAGCTCAAAAAGTCTTAGCCATCCGACTCTCTTCAGCTTATGTTGTAATCTGTTTCGGGAATGTGAAGTCACGTGTCACTCACTCTCGTTTGGACGCGTTATTTGCTTAGAGTTTTATGTATATTTGTTTAAATACCTACCAAATATATTCAGCGAATACCGTTAAATAAAAAATAAAAATTATATATGACCAAGATCTGAACCTTATTGATTCACACGGACCCTGCAATAGGCTCATAAACGTTACTATATATAAGCTAACATAGTTAATTAAATACAAGAATCCCACACGAACCCATCGAGGCACAACATATGCAAGCCTATATATATATATATATATATATATATATAATAGTTTTTTCTAGAAATAAATACTTTCTAGTACAGAGTAACCTTTTTAAAGTGTACTTTTTACTATTATGAAATTATAAGGTACTTTTCCAAGTAATTTATACTAAAAATTGCAACAATATATTCTATGATTTCGTATATATATATATATATATATATATATATATATATATATATATATATATATATATATATATATATATGTATGTATTGTGTATGTGTGGTCGTTTGTATGTGTACCAATATGTTTTGGAAAACGTTTTTCACCGACTCAAACTTTGACTATGCTATTTTTCTTTTATTTTTATGAGTCCAAATCTTTCGGCTGGCTAACTTCAATTATTTACTTCCGTTATTGTCATGTCTGGACGCTCCGTTCGGTTCGGTTATTTCGCGATATAAAAACGAAAACTAAATGGCATTCAAATTTAGACACACAGAAAAGGAGCTTATTTTTAGATGAACTTCGATTGAATCTGTTTTAAGGCCTCGGGCGGACATTTGCTTAAAATTACTTCCGGCGGTTTAAGGATGAATTGGAAGAAAACTTTAAACAAATAAGAGCTGAAGAGTGAACAATATACAATATATATATGTGTGTATATGTATATTTTATGCGTGTATATATATATATATATATATATATATATATATATATATATATAAATATAAATATATATATATATATATATGTATATATATGCTCCTTTCGTTTTACTATAATCTGAGAGGTGTTACTTAAGTCTCTACTGTGAATGCAATGAGCATGAGAGAGTTCACATTCATCAACCTTTCTGTATTTCTCACTCTACTTATCTGTGTACATCTTCTCCTATATATATATATATATATATATATATATATATATATATATATATATATATATATATATATATGTATATATATTTATATATATATATATGTATATATATATGTATATAGTACACGTATTGTATTAGTTTCTGTTGATGTAAATCCGTTAACACTCAGTGTTTATAGAAAGTGCTCAATAACAAATAGAGCTGTTCTTTAGTATAAATTTTTATTCATACAAACATTATTGGTTACATATGTGCATACATGTTTCGGTTGTACTCCTCACAGAGAGTCAACCTCTTAAGACCAAAGAAGACAAGGAAGTCAGATAAATTTGGAAAACTTTCCCATAAACTAATCTATTTTTGGGATGAGATCTGTTCATAATTTTCATCGGTCAAGCTCAGTATCGGATTCCATTCTTTATTTGTTAACTCTTTCAATTAGTTTCTATCTTTTTTTATCATTTTTTTTACCTACCGTTCCTTCTATTTCTTTTTTCGTTTTTTTGTATTACCCACTTGGATTCCTATCTTCTCAACTTAACATCCAAAGTTTTAATCTACGTACATACATTTTTAAGCATACATATCTTCATATAAATTCACACGTGCGCACATATCTATAGATACACGAGTACACACATAAACATACATATATATACATTAATAAAAATCACACAAATATATATCCAAATGAGGCTCAAATCGGTCCAGATGTATGCGTAGGTATGTATATGGATACTTGAACTGATATCTTATGTGCATGGGTATGTTTATACAGGTGTAAAACCTTTTATTTTGTAAAGTATAATACTTATATTTAAAAATTTACTGAGGAAAATTCGATAATGCTATATGTTTCTTTTGGATTATTGTTAGTGCAAACATTATTACATTTTTTAAATCAAGTTCGATTAATTTAATCGGCCGAAAATCTTCTTAAATCATTGTCGACGAAAGCGATTTGACTATAAAAAGTCAGGGGTTTCGACTGAATATATATATATACATACATATATATATATATATATATATATATATATATATATATATATATATATATATATATGATGCAGTGCATATTTAATTTCATGCACAGACATTTTAGATAGTTGTTACATCTATCTATATAAAACATAAAGCAGGTATATTTCTCCAAGTTTTATAGATAGCTTTGGGTCTAAGGAATACATATTTGATTCTGGTTAGCCAATTTTTCTGGTCATTTAATCGTGTTCTTAACTGAAAATATATTTCGATTTAGTTTATTTAAAAAAAAAACATTAAAAATCTGTATATTGCGCTTTCAGATAAAAATCTATATATGTTTACAGTGAATACTTTAAAATAATTACTTTCACATTTTAATAACCGCTAAAATAATTTTATTTTGAGCAACGAATTAAAAGTTTGGTAAAATTAAATAATACAAGCAGCTGCGTATTAAAACTGTAGTCTAGATTTAAATAATACAAGCAGCTGCGTATTAAAACTGTAGTCTAGATTTAAATAATACAAGCAGCTGCGTATTAAAACTGTAGTCTAGATTTAAATAATACAAGCAGCTGCGTATTAAAACTGTAGTCTAGATTTAAATAATACAAGCAGCTGCGTATTAAAACTGTAGTCTAGATTTAAATAATACAAGCAGCTGCGTATTAAAACTGTAGTCTAGATTTAAATAATACAAGCAGCTGCGTATTAAAACTGTAGTCTAGATTTAAATAATACAAGCAGCTGCGTATTAAAACTGTAGTCTAGATTTAAATAATACAAGCAGCTGCGTATTAAAACTGTAGTCTAGATTTAAATAATACAAGCAGCTGCGTATTCATCCTAAATAATGGATTATCTTCATAGAATTTTTTTATTATCTAGTAACTTATTTATTCTCACATTTCCCCAGAACTAATAGCATAACGCGATGTGCAACTTTACTTTGGTTCGCGCGTCACAATGTTATTTTATTAATTAAGGACAATTGAAATTAAAAAAAAAATATTTTTAAAACGGCGCGGGAGAATAGATAAAATCTTTTCGCTTCCAAAAATTAGTGTCTTGAAACTAGTTTCACTCTTTTAGAAAAGTCCTTAGAACTTTTAACGAACTTTTACTCATTCTTTAAAACACATAACTCTGTGTTAATATCT
The DNA here is from genome assembly GCA_963556195.1 of Sepiola atlantica. Classification (NCBI taxonomy): domain Eukaryota; kingdom Metazoa; phylum Mollusca; class Cephalopoda; order Sepiida; family Sepiolidae; genus Sepiola; species Sepiola atlantica. Next base: position 96,198,516 of record OY744532.1, read on the forward strand.
ACTTACCTTCCCACGACGGCAAGTTCGATATATTTTTGCTTCACGTACGAGACTATAGAAGTGAAATACGTATTTAAAAAGGGTGATTCATAAGTCACTTAGCTATTTATTTTTGAAATGTTTGAACATGAACATTCTTAAGCCCAACAGCTTGAAGGGTTTGTTGAACGCAGCTATATGATGTCGATAACACCTGAGCAGCCTGGCAAATTGATGTTGAAGGTTTTGTTTCAAACAAGGTTTGGATTTCTTCTTCTTTTACATCATTACGTTTCAGAGCACCTGGTTTTTGAGCATCTTGGACGCTTCCAGTTTCCTTGAATTTTATAAAAATTGCGCGCATGGTGTTGTGCGAAGGAGGCTTTCTGTTCACATCACGTTTCCATTGCTATTCAACAAGTGTAGGAGATTCATCACATTTGGCCATATGAATAACAATAAAAATTCGCTCGTCAATTGTAAATGACATACTGCCTGAAAAAAAAGCACATATGATGATTTACACAAATTTAAATAAATAGAAATTAATATATATATATAAACAAATATATAAACGAACAAATTAAAAATAACAAATAGCAGTAATTAGAGAGTAAGATAACAATTATCAAAAGTTCATAGTATGTTTGTGCTTCATATGATAATCATTGTAAATAGCTAAGTGACTTATAAATCACTCGCTTTAACAATGTCTAAGCTTACATTGATCGAATCCATCTCTTTAATAATAGCATAACTAGCTGTCCCTGATGAATAAAAATACTGTGATTAATTTATTTTTAAATTGTATTTTATTGTACACAACCCAATAATGGTGGTTTGTTTCGTGTCAATTCCTTTTTAATTCATACCGATCTCTTCTACATGATTCTGTTTTTATTATCTATTGATTTATTTTGAATCAGAATTGTAGTTGTTTCCGTGGAATTTAAGTTTGCTTTTTCTCATTGACTATACATGTGTGTATGTGTATATGTATATATCTATGTACACGTGTATGTGTGTATATATGCATGCGTTTGATCAGTGTGTATTATTGTATTTGGTGAGGAGTGTACAATTTACACATGTTGCATTATATTTGTTGTCATGTTACTCTTCTTTTTGTAGTTTTTGGGGTTTGTATGTTCTTCATTTCTTTTCTTAACCCATTCTTATTATAACGATGAACAGTTAAATTATAGAGTTGAGCGGAAGAGTATCTTATAGGAAAGTCCCCGGTTCTGCTAACATTTATATATGAAAATTATTAAATGCAAACGTTTTATTATTATTATTATTATTATTATTATTATTATTATTATTATTATTATTATTATTATTATTATTATTATTATTATTTACTCACTAGGAGTTATCACACTGGTCATCGTCAGTGGTCACCCACTGCCGACAACCTGTGGTATTCCCTGGAGGCTGAGTGACAACAAGTCTCCTCAGGCCTCCAGTATGCTCCACCTCTTTTCGTTCATCACCGCTGATGACCTTGCGGTAATCGCAACATCCACCTACCAACGATTTCCTGCTGATAAGGGCCATTGGTCCCCTCTGGGGCCCGAGTGGCAACAAGCCTTCCCAAGGTCCCAGAGCTGTCCGCGCTCTTCCAGTGGAGGTCTGGTTTTGCGCTTTCCCTCCTCGACCCTCTGTCCATAATTTTCGTGGCGTCAGCCTATGCTTGCGCCTCTCTCGTGCGGTTGTATTTTCTCCGGTTCTGTTGTTTTGTGCTTCCATGTGTTTGTTCTCCATTCGTTGCTTATGTGGGTTGGTTTCCGCATTCGAGGACATTTCTTAGGATTGTAGCTGTTTTGATCATTACTGTCCTTTGTATGGTCTCAGTTATCCCTTTGATTCCTATTTCTCCTAGTCTTTTCTCCATGTTTTTGGGGACTGTTCCTAGTGCTCCTATGATTATTGGTGTTATACTGACTTTCTTCATGTTCCATATTCCTTTCAATTCTCTGGCAAGTTCAGTATATTTGCTTCTCTTTTCCGTCTCTTTGATCTTCACTCTGTGGTCTGCTGGAACGGCAAAGTCCACGATTTTGCAGGATTTTTCTTTCTTGTTGATTATTATCATATCCGGTCTCCTTGCTGTTATGGGTTTGTCTGTTTGTACATTCATATCCCATATGATTTTGTGTTTTTCGTTTTCTAGTACAGTTTCTGGTTTGTGTTTGTACCGTTTTCTTGCATATTCGAAATTCAGTTGTTTGCACATTTCCCGGTGTACTTCTTTCCCCATTATTATTATTATTATTATTATTATTATTATTATTATTATTATTATTATTATTATTATTATTATTATTATTATTATTATTATTATTATTATCATTATGATTATTATTATTATTATTATGATCATTATTATTATTATTGTGATTATTATTATTATTATTATGATTATTATTATGATTATTATTATTATTATTATTATGATTATTATTATTTTTTTTTTTATCATGATTATTTTTATCATTATTATGATTATTATTATTATTAATATGCTCATTATTATTATTATCGTGATTATTATTATTATTTTTGTATTATTATTATTTTTATTATGATTATTATTATGATTATTATTATTATAATTATTATTATTATTATTATTATTATTATTATGATCATTATTATTATTGTGATTATTATTACTATTTTTGTATTATTATTATTATTATTATGATTATTATTATTATTATGATTATTATTATTATTATCATTATTATTATTATGATCATTATTATTATTGTGATTATTATTATTATTATTTTTGTATTATTATTAGTATTATGATCATTATTATGATTATTATTTTTATTATTATTATTATGATTATTATTATTATCATTATTTTTATTATTATTATGATTATTATTATGATTATTATTGTTATCATTATTATTATTATGATTATTATAATTCGTTTTATTACGATTATTATTATTATCATTATTATTATTATAGTTTTTATCATGATTATTATTATCATTATTATTATTATTATTATTATGATTATTATTATTATCATCATTATTATGATTATGATGATTATTATGATTATTATGATTATTATTATTATGATTATTATTATTATTAATATTATTATTATTATGATTATTATTATGATCATGATTATTATTATTATTATGATTATTATTATTTTTTTTATTACGATTATTATTATTATTTCTATAATTATAATTATTATTATAATTATTATAATATTAATAATAATAATTATCATTATTATTATGATTATTTTTGTAATTATTATTTTTTTCTACTCACTATAAGTTCTCACACAGTTCATCATCAGAGATTACTCACTGATAGTAACCGGTGATGTCCCCTACAGTCTGGATTACAACAAGTCTCTCCAGAGTTCATGCACTCTCCATCTTTTTCGATAACCTTTGCAAATGACTTTGCTTTACCGCAACAGCTGTTTACCATTTATTTCTCGCTGGCAACGACCATTGAACTTCACTGTTATTTGGGTGGCAATGAGCTTCCTGAAGGACCAAGTACTCATCGCCTTACCTCGGTGATCTAATTAGATTCGTTTGGCAAACGTGATTATGAAGCTGTAATCACAATTTCGTGTACTATCTTGCCTTCAAAGAATTCACCTGTATCTTAATCCTATTAATTGTGCGAAAACACACAGGCGGCGTCGTAAACTTCACTCTAGAAAAAAACATTTTCGTACATACATAGCCTATTAGCGGAATATTGACAAATGGACAATCAAAAATAACGGTCATGTGATTGTGTGCGCTTACGTCTGCACACCAATAGCATTTTCCGCGCTGGAAAATCAATGTTAATGGCTTAACGCAAATTTACTCGGTTGATCCGATCTCACGACATAAAATGATTAGGATTTAACGGTCCCACAGAGTAGAGCCGAGACAAGACAAGCCAACAAACACCATTACACTAAGTTCAGCTTCCCTGCCCTTTGAGGCTATGAGAAGCGACTGACGATAATAACTGATCACACCCATACACACACTGACAAACGCAGCACCCACAAAATGGCCACTCAAGTCACTCACACATCATGCTATACATATACACTGACTGGCAAAGGCAACACACACAATCTCTTATGTTCCCACATTGTCACACGCATGGATACACTGGCAGACACACACAGAGTTATATCTGTTATTGCTTTTTTTTTCGAACATTCTACAATACAAGAACTTGACTTTTCAAACGAATAATTTACTCACAAAAATAACTTTTAGCCAATTCAAAATTTGTACGGATTGGGTTTTATTTACTTTTCCCCAGGAGTTAGGCAAAAGGCCAGTTTTATCTTACTCTCACAAGTAAGATGTGACCCAAGATCGGGTCGGGAAAGTGGGGTTTGAAAAGCCAGCGCCCGCGAAAGTGAGCACTCTGGCCATTAAAAACTACCTGAGCAGCCCCGTCGGCATTCCCCGGTAGAGTGAATGTGCTATTTTGGTGACTGAAACTAGTTTTTAGAAAATACGAAGAGGACGGGAGCCGACCACCAGTCCACCCCACGAAATTTCGGCCTTGTGCCACATCTTATTTTATAAAGAAAATTTGCTCTACTGTGAACTTGTTTGTAAAATTTTAACGATGAATATAATCTTTTTGTTCTTGTAAGCTTATTTCATTAAATGGCTTCATGCCTTGTCTGGAGCGATTTCTATTAAAAACAACAATACGCGCATATGTTTCATCTATATTATTAAACGCTGATGTTTCTACACATTTTGAACATTTATTATATTTGAATTGTCAGCGTGGGTCTAACAATATCTCAAAGAGGCACCGTCGTCTATAACCGACACACGCTACGATCCACGCTCCTACACTTACAGAAGTGAGTAAATACTCACATGCGTACATTCGCCCGTATTTATATTGATGAAAGCCTATTCTGTTTGCATCAAATCTGAAAGATATGAGATACGACAATTACAGAATATTGCTGGTCCGGTGGAAATCGATAAACACGCGCAGACGGTATCATAGAATGTCGAAGATAAGCGTCCTCTGTAGAAGAAGCAAGTTGCGTGAACTCGAATCAGCGTTCGACCTTAACGTAAACGGAATTTCTCGTGACACTCGTCGGTAGTCAATACAAGATGGCGAGCGCTGAGTGATGACGTCTGACACTTTGAATGCGAGTCGCGTGTGCGCCGTTAATTTACGAGAGTTTTACACTCGGTCGAGCTTTTATTTAGAGCACCTGAGATGTCGTCCTTTGATTTGTGTCATGAGGTAGCGGCGTGTTCTGCTGTAAATCGATGACCCTACAACAAGACCGACCTTTTGCTTTCACGAAGCGGGGAGGGCGCGGACTGTCGGAGGCGACACTACAAAGCTAAAGTTATCAGTTTTATGGTAGCAATCTTTCCAAGTGTAATAAAGATAAGATTACACAGAGCGGCACACATGCATTTACGCGTATGTGAATACTCTATATATTTCAAGTCATCCTATAACTTCTGTCCGGATTTTAATTCTAAGTCTTTCTCACAAAAGAGACGTTGCTTGTCTTTCTGTAGCCTATCGTTATTTCCATGGTAAGTGCTCGACAAAGCTCCAATCTCTGACATCCCCATAAAACATTCACAGCAACAACTCGTCTAGTTACAACAAATGTAATTATTTTTCTTTTCTTCGTCTGTCTACCTAGAGCTCAGCGGACGTTCGATAGGCAGAGTTTCTTTCCAGAAACATCCCGTCTGTTAAACACAAAACTACAGAGTGGCTTCCCAGCAGACTAGACATGGTAGTTTTCAAATTAAATATTAATAATTTCTTGTTGAGCCGTTCTCGTAAGTAATAAACATCTGCCAAGTTTCGACCATGATCTCCAATCCACAATGTGTTTGTCTCACCGTCCACCTGACAAACTCATTAACTCTTATCCCCTAGTGACCTTTGAGTTTTGATAAGCGTTTATTCACTAGTATAAAACAAATTGGAATGCATCATCATCAGCAGCAGCAGCACCACCACCACCACAACAACCTCCACCACTATCATCATCATCATCATCATCATCATCATCATCATCATCATCATCATCATCATCATCATCATCTCAACCACCACCACCACCACCACCATCATCGTCATCATCATCACAACCACCACAACCACCATCATCGTCATCATCATCACAACCACCATCATCACCATCATCATCATCATCATCATCATCATCATCATCATCATCATCATCATCATCATCATCATCACGACCACCACCACCATCATCATCATCATCATCATCATCATCATCATCATCATCATCATCATCATCATCATCATCATCATCATCATCATCACGACCACCACCACCATCATCATCATCATCATCATCACCATCATCATCATCATCATCATCATCATCATCATCATCATCATCATCATCATCATCGGTTCAACCTCTGTTTTACATGCTTTTTGAATTTTACTTCTTAATTAACAATATATCTCTGGTAGGGTTTTTATTCTAGCCTGAAATGTGACTAATTTTCTTTGAAATCATTTTTTTAAGGTCAAACAATATTTTTTTAGGCAAGATGGACGTTATTTCTTTATAGTTAAAGTAATACGTTTATAGGCCGGATGCCCTTCTTGATGCTAACCCAGTGTGTAGATAGGGGCCAATGCTTTTATTGAGACATCATCTATACGTGATTGCCTACAAAGGCTAAAAAGCGCTTCACCTTCCCTTTATTTGTTTTAATTATTCTGGGGTTCGACATCCTCTCACCCATTAATGGGTCCATAAATGCCACAGTATTTTGAATTCGTTCTGACATGGGTGCGCTATTAGTAAGAAAAGTTAATATTAGCTTAAATAAAGTACTCTTTACAATTACACCAATTCCATTTCATGTAGCCTTTTAAGTGGTTGGGATATAGTTGATTTTTAAGTGTATGTTGCAGTTTAAAGTTTAAATTAAATATAAATTCATCGTTTATGGCAAATCGTATGATTTTAGTTTTTGCAAGAGGGGGGTGTCAGCCTCTCCATACCTCCTCTCTAAGTAAAAGGGAAATGATCTGGTAATCATTTCTCAAGACTAAAAGCTAATCGAGATTAAAGGTCAATGAGACAGATAGATTGTCTGTTTAATGATGAAAAATATAAGAAGAAAAATGTCTCAACTTATTTCAGACACGTCGGGGATACGTTATCGACAGTTAGTCCGACAGTGACGTTGTTCATGTCGGGTGAGGTATGGTTCTGTTCATTCGTAGGAGGTTCACCCGTCGAGGCTTTACTCTCTATTTGAGAAGGAGGTTAGTCTTTCGCTAATCGCCTAGTGCGCTATTATCGGGGAATGCCGACGAGGTTGCTCAAGCATTTTGTAGGCTAGAGTGCCCGCATCCTTGTGCTCTCGGTTTTTAGACTTAACACCTGAATGTGTGTCTAACCTCGTTTATAGTTAAATAAAATAAGAGGATTGAAAAATATGAATTGTAATTCATGTGATTAAAGTTTATAGCAAATATTTGTTGCCATTGAATTCGAAGACGACCACGTTGTAATCTTCAGGAAAGCAGTCTACTGGTAATGTTTTTCACACATTTCAGAAATAAACTCTGTTCAAGGAAATACCGCTTGTATAGAGCTCTCCTGGATCATGAAATGTCTGAACAGTATACCAACTTTATATAAGTAAATAGACACCATACAAAGATAATTCATACATGTTTAAAATTTCTGTTTCCTTCGCTGACGACTAGTACTCGGAGCCGTACCAAGCAACAATATCTATCATATATCACCATTACAGTATAACAGAGGTTAAACAAGAATTAGAATTCTAAGAGTTTAAGATGAGCTTTATCATCGGCCAATCTGAAAGTGGACGTCGAATCGTCACAAACCTCAAGATTCCACTTTTTTTTTACTGTTAACCGAGTGTCAGTCTAATTAATCAGAGAGGGGAAATAATCAATATCATCACGCCTAGGTTCATCAGGACCCTCTGACAACATTGTTTGTTATTAATAATAATAAAAAGTGTTTATTTACTTATTTTATGAATGTGCATATAAAATCATCTCTGAGATCTGGATTTTATTTAGGGCTATGAAATTGTATGTTTTAAAGTAAGTAGCAATGTCTAATTGCACCAAATAATATTTATGTATCACATATATTTATTTGAGTAGATTAAACTTAATGATATTTTATTAATTAAATTAACATGTGACCGTTGAAAGCATTTTTAAACATGATAGTATCTAATGAGCATTTCTCTTTCTAAAGTCCAACGCTTTCTCTTTGTGGTACTGGCGGCGGTAGAGTCAGAGCTATTAAAAGTCAGGCGACTCCAGGATCCGTCGTCCTATAGCAAGCAGAGACGCGTCTGGCACGGAACAACCTATAGATGGCGTGAAAGATGTTACGTCGCTTCTAGGAAATTTCTTTCTCTGTCCTGGATACAAAATTATCCAGCTTTGCATTCAAACGCTGAACCTTGCGGTTTCCGGTGTCGGAGGAAAGCATCTAGAATCATGCGGGTTAACAAATAGCTGTAGTCAACGAGGAGAACTTAACCCAATCCATACAATCTTTCGTTAGCTCTTGTCAGAAGTCCGACTCGCTTAAAAGTAAGAAGCTTTTGATGCAAATAATGCTTCATACGTTTCAAAAAAGCAATTCTGAAGCCGAAGCGACTCGAAATATCCTCTTTGGTTACGGAGAAGATTGCTCGAATAAAGAGACGCACAGAAAATAATTTACAAATGTCAGAAATGGGAATCCCGCCCTTAAGTATCATGATGCCCAGTTGAGTTTAAAGACTAGCTCCTTGTGGGATAACTTAAAGAAAGCACTGCATTATCAGTTAAAAAGTTGGCAATGAAGGTTTCCTCAACAACTTTACCCATTTCGAAAAGATCGTAAGCATCATGAAGCGGACAATATCAAACACGCGAAGACGTAAAAAATATTTAGAACGAATATATCAAAAGAAAATTGGCAAAATCCCCAAGACATTTCATAAAGTGGACAATGGAAGAACTTGGCAAAATAATGACTACACAAAACTCCTACAAGCAAAAAATGTATCTTGACCGACTTTATGTAAATAAAAAGTAAAGAACAGTAAGAAGTACCCGTAAGCATTCAAGAATGCGCAGACGACGCAATTAAATGACTCGAGAAATACACGTTGAAGCATTTCTTCGCCTTTAGGCTAGGAGAAAAGTGAAGTATCTGTTTTGATACTACATTTAATCTTTTCTGTCCTTTGTCAGTGAAGAAGAGATGCTGATGGACTGGGACAATTTTTATTTTGTTATTGTTACACCGGCCGTTCTTACACAGGTGAAACTACACCGGTTGTCACTATAAATAGTGCGAGTCACCAGAGACACTAAGGACAAAGCACAGTCTTGTAACTGTCTAGCCAAGAGCTAGTCAGTTTCTTACTTTGTTAATACACTTGTTAAACCAACCCTCGACTTGACTTCCTTTATTTATTATTTACTGTGGAACAACTTCACAACAGTTATAATACACAGTGTCTTTTGTTTAGGAGATAGACTTTTGCTTACATTATAAACCAACCTTTGTCTAACTTTGCTTTCGTAGGGAGTACAAGAAAATAGGTACTAGTAAAATAGCTACGATGAAGAACAGCGAGAATCATTAAGCAAAGACAGTAACAAGGTTGAAAGAGAAAACAGATAGGAGAACGGTAGCAAATACATTGACTATTTATTATTCTAACTAAATAAATTACGTACAAAAACTACGAAAAGAACAATACAAAAAGGGAAACGGAATCGTGGCGCACAAAACAACCAGATTCCAACTACATAACAGTCGAGATAGATAAGACAGATGAAAAAAGTAAATGTACACAGTGTAGACAAAAATACGAAACAGTTAGCCTAATTATAAGCGATTTCAACAGGAATATGAAAAATAGACATGGGTGTTTAGGGGGAATCTTTTCGAGCTGAGCAAACTAAAGTGTATCATATGGATAAATGGCATGTAGACAAACCGGGGACAGTGCATCTTCCGCGCCAGTATTCACTGCAAAACATGACCTCCCCATCCTAACAAAATAAGAACAACAAAATATAACATTGGTTGAAGCTACTAAAAATATCAGCGTAGTGTCTGCAAGTATATAAGGAGCTTTTATGGATAACGGAATCTAACTGTCAGCTGCCATGGAATATATAGGATAAAAAAAAAACACAACCAACGAAATTTGAGTTACAATGTGATTAACCAGAACCTTAATCGAGTGATGGGAATACTGTTGACTAACGTTATCGACACACGGAAAGAATCAGTCTTTGTCTAACGTGTGGAACCTCGGGGGTTTCAAGTACATACTTAAATAGTATTCATACGTATCGACAACGTGTTATCGCCGTGCTTTGTAATCCATAAAATGCGGGCTTAATGGAAGTCGAGAAAATGCGTTTTAGCACATTACAAGTTAAGATCATTGAGCCATAACGATCACTATTGAAAACAGTGTTGTTAGAGAAATGTCTACTACGCGATTAACGTCCAGTAGATGATACGCTGTAACATTGAATACGATGTTGCCGGAAAAAGTCTACGGGATGAACATTCAGTGGCAGATACGTTGTTACATTGAATACGGTGTTGTTGGAAAAAAGTCTACTACGTGATAACGATCCAGTGGCATAAACGTTGTTGTAGTGAACACGGTGTCACCGTAGAAAGTTATACCACGTAATAAAGGTCCACGTATTTTCCATCAACATAAACCATTTTGCTATTTTTTGTTTTTATAATTTTTTATTCCTTCAAAAATGAAACGGAGATTACTATAAAAATTGAGGAGACATTCTGTCCCCCCAGAGAGATCGATCGTTCATTATAAGCTAGTAATCACTGATAACCAGACGTTAGATAGCTTCAAGTGAGTCCAAGATGATAATGAGTATTTTAAATAACAATTTGGATACGTACCACTTAGTTAATGATTTTTATGAAATCGTCTTCAGTTATTATTCATTTTTTTTTCTTACTATGCGATCACCACTTATCAAGGCGTAGCTCCACTCGAGGATAAGGGTTAATAAGACAGAAATAATTGTCAGTCTACAGATGGTAAACATATTGATACATTGTATGAACTGCGTTACATTACTGTTTATAAAAAGAATTTATCGACTTGAATTTGTAGACGACAAAGTTGTATTTAGCAGGGATGTAGTCCCACGGTATTGAATTCCACAAACCGGAAGTCCTTGTACAGCAGTCTGTCAACAGAAACTCCTCCAGATGTCAGGCAAATGAAAGGGGAAAGGAAGCTATTTTCTTATTGTAGTTGCAAAACGACTAAGACTGAGAAAATAGATTTCTTTCACCGTGTTCAATGTAACAACGTATCTGCCACTGAATCTTAATCATGTATACTGTTTTCCGATAACATCGTATTCAATGTTACAATGCATCAGCCACCGGACGTTAATCGCGTGGTCATGCGCCTAGCGCCAAGTTGAATTTGCTTAGAATGTTTTCTTTGATAAACACATCTACACAACAGTTATGGTGTTTCGTTGAACATTTCTAGTTTAACTTTTGAGATTTAGAGCTCATCTCATTTCATCTCTTTATAAAAAGTTATATATATATATATATATATATATATATATATATATATATATATATATAGGGTGGGCAAAAATAAGGGTCCTATTTTTAAAAATTCATAACTTTTTTATTTATTGATTTTTTATTTTTATTTAGAATAAGTAAAGGACCCCTTCCGAAGCAAGCATGAGCCGTATTAGCCCTCATTTAGAAAACATTATTTTTGCTTAAAAAACTCAAAACAGTGTAAAAAACAATACTTTAGTTTTTGTAAGTTTTAAGAAGTGTTTTTCGGCTAAAATTTGTTTTGTTTATTTCAAAAAATCTCGGAAGGGTCAGTCTACACACACATAAAGTTTGGTGAGTTTAACTTTTATTTTGTGGAAGTTATTCAAATTCAAGTTATTCAAATTTAAAGATAGGACCCTTATTTTGGCCCACCCTGTATATATATGTGTGTGTGAGTGTGTGTGTGTATGTGTAGGGTAATATCCTAAACTAATGAACATATCAGTATGCATTAAATATATTCTAGTCAACACAGTGAGACACATTAAAAACACTATTTTCTTTGTAAATGTGAACATCAAAAGAGGTTTCATATGTATAATGTTTTCATTAATTTTGAAATATTTTTATGGACCGATCATTAAAAATGTTGGAATATATATTCTCGGCAACACGGTGAGTAATATAGGCACATCATTTTTAGATGAACTTTTCTATTTAGGGGGGTGCCCAGCTGCACTTCTCCCCCCATTTATTTTTAAATAAGTTAGATACAAAACATTCAATAGGTAAAAAATTGCTCTACATCAAATGTTGAGTTATGATAATGATAACAATCTTAAAAAGAACCAGTACGCGTGTGTAGACGTCAATACTATTAATGCGTTCAGTAAAATCTTGAACTATTAAACTCATCCTTGTGAATTCTGGAATGTCTATTCTAGGAAACAGAGTGAGTAATATGGAAAGATAATTATTTATTTGTAAAGTTTACCATTAAACCGTACCATACCATGAAGAAAGAAAAGCAAAACATTAAAATGTCCACCTACTCCATATTTATTGCTTTTATTGATGCTGGGACGTGTATTGTACTAATTTATTTATAAATACATCATTTTTATTCAAAATATTTAGTTTAATGTTGAACTTTTTTATTTGAATCCCCATTTGTTTAAAGTTATTTTTATCTCATTTATTTTTTCGGGTAGAAAACGGTTTGATTTTTTATCGTCCGGCAAAACATAAAATTCTACTTAAACACAACCTATATATTCTTAACACATATGTAAATGTCTTCCATAAAAAAGGAATACACAATATGTAATTATTACATTTAATTTATTTGTCCTTTTCTGTAATCTGACTATACGTATAAATGTTTGTGAAACCTCACTTTTCTTTGTTTTTGGTCCCCCAATTTATAAAATCGAGGGACCTATGTTTTGAGGCATTTCCGTTCGTCCGTCCGTCCGTCCAGATTTTTCTCCGCAACCATCCATTGAATTTCTCTGTAATTTTGCATGAAGTTGTAACTTTTGTCAGGTTAGAAAGTGACATTCTCTGATTTAAAAAAAATCTGGTTAGCCCCCCAGGGGATCAAAAGGCCCCAAAATGGCAAAAAATGACATTTTTTGCCCCATAACTTTTCATCCATCTATTCAATTTCTCTGAAACTTGGCCAAAATGTGGAGGCACTTGTTCCTAATAGAAAATAAGTATTGCTGACCTTGGAAAACATCTGGTTCGCGCCCCCTTGGAGTCAACAGCCCCCAAAATTGCAAAAAATGACCCTTTTCTCCCATAACGTTTGATCCATCCATTCAATTCTTCGGAAACCTGGCCGAAATGTAAAGGCAATTGTTCCGGATATGAATGAGCATTCTTAACCTCAGAAAAATTCTAGTTCGCGCCACCAGGGGGTACAATGGGGGTCAAAAATGCCCCAAATTGCCCAAATTTATTGCATTTTACACACGCCACATCGAGTCACATACAGAGGGGGACTACGCATGCGCGGCTTGTTCCTTTTCTTTCTTTTGTTTCTTTCATTGCCATATGTTTTGTGTCTATTTATTCGTCCATGTGTTTTCATCGTAAGATGTCTGCTTATATAAATGATCAAATATGCAGTAACGAATGTACTCGGTTTTTTCTCTATACGCGACCCATCTTCGTTGTATCTTTTGTGGTAACTTTTAAGATGTATCCTTACTGCCAAAAAAAAACAAACATCAGGCACCAATATTAAAAGGCATGTTGCATAAGCAACTTACAATATTACCCGACTTAAAGTTAGCAGCAAACTGTGTTCGGTCATAATCAGTTCCTAATATTAAAGACTACACGTTTTGGGTCGCTTACTCTTGTGGTTTTCATGTTTTGAGCTAATTTTTATTTATTAATTTATTTAATTGCTAGGTGGAAGTACAGAAGAGTTGACAAAGTCCCTCAACCTCACCATGTTTATAATGTTTTTCTAAATAATCTTCTACAGTTTACTTACTGCTTAAATAATAATATTATTTAGAAAGTCATTCTTTACATAGAGATGGGGTGGTGCTTTGTTAACTATTCTGTGCTTTCACCTATCAATTTAATAAATACATTAATACATTTGGGGAACTGAAACTCTCGCCGGAAGTTATATTACGGATTTAGTTTTATATCAGGAACTTAATCTGCACAGACCCGTTTGCTGTGGACTTTTAATAAGAGATTTTTCTGTTCTGCCGGATGCATATCCTGACTCGTTTAGCGACGTCGCCATCTTTAATTGATACCAAATGATTTTAGGATGCCATTTTCGTTGACATCGGGCGTGTATTATGCATGGACGAGGTTACATCGAATAAGGTAATGATGATTTAATTTCTTTATTTTTACCCTGGTTAAAATAGGAAAATATTCCATTAATCATCGTTTACTAACTGACACCATACTTGTACTTCCATGTCTGGTTCGTTTTTCAATAGCGCTCTCTTTTCACGTCGCGTCGTCCGGCAAAAAAGCGTTAACTTTGCCACTCAATTCTCGCTGTCTTAACGAGATTTCGTCTCCCGCTTTCTTTCATTTTAACCCACTTCTTCTATTTATTATTTAATATTCCAACCATACAGACACACTCTCTTTTTTATAATAAATCTGAGGATTAGTAGTGTAGCAGTAGTAGAAGTAGTAGTAGTAGTCATAGTAACAGTAATTGTAATCTAATTATGCTATTATTTTTTTATCCTTCTTAGTCGACTTCTCATCTCATTGCTCACTTGTTATCATAACATTATCTACTCCCTACGACCAATCTTCCTCCTCCCTCCATTCCTCCTCGCCCTGTTCATCATCATCATCATCATCATCATCATCATCATCATCATCATCATCATCATCATCATCATCATCATCATCATCATCATCATCATCCCTATTATTCTGCTTCTTTCAACCTTTTCTTTTTCCTTTTTTTGTGGCATCTTCTTCTCGCATCTTCTCGTTATTCTTTTCAAATCACCACCCAATATTCTTTGTGTGTTGTCGTCGCCTTTGCTTCTTCTTAGCCCTGCTCTTCCTTAAAAATAGGAAACCTTTGAATAAATCACACAACTAATCAAATCCTTCAAACGCAATACACAGTCGAAAATATTCCTGTATTCTATCTTTCATTTTCCTTTCCTCAACCAGTTCTGAGATCCCAATCTTTTCCCACCTGCCATTGTTCAATCTATGTTTTTGTATAATATTTTCGCTTTCTTTTCATTATTCAAGTGACATTTTCCTTTTCTTTTGTAAACCAATCAAATCCTCGAAATCGAAGTTGCAAGTATAAATTCATATTCCGCTTTTGGAAATCCACTTAAAATAAAAACAAGAACAGATCCCTTCATTACATGAGTCCGTACAATCTGTGCGTTTAACCATGCAGATCCTATCTAAACATTTAAGCATGATATAAAACTATAATTTTAAATCTAAGCATGACATAACTAAGCACATTCTATTTGTTTATCTACCTCCCACAGCGGTAAGATGTTACACAAGGTCGGAAAGTGGGATTTCAAAAGCCAGCTCCCGAGAATTTGAGCACTCTGGCTCACAAACAATTCCTGGGCAGCCCTGTCGGCATGTCCCGGTAGGGGCGCCTCAGGCAGTAAGCAATAAACTTACTTCTCCCCCCAAAAAAGAAGGCAAAGCCTGGGAGGGTGGACCTCCTAGAACTGCACAGGACAAACCCATAGACCGGCGTAAATGAAGCCCCGAAGGCCAAGACAATACCGGTTGATGGGGTGCAGTATTCTATTTCACACTTAATCGTGACAAAGAAAAATGCTAGATTAACCAAACGCATGACATAATGATATAATACTTTTGCGTGACAGAGAAACATTTTTTTTAAACTCAAGTGCTATATACACAGTATACGTGACAGACAGATAAAACGCTGTTTCTATCTAAAGCGTGACAGAGAAACATTTTTTAAAACTCAAGTTCTATATACACAGTACACGTGACAGACAGATAAAACGCTGTTTCTAACTAAAGCGTGACAAAGAAACATTTTTAAAACTCAAGTGCTATATACACAGTACACGACACAGACAGATAACACGCTGTTTCTAACTAAAGCGTGACAGAGAAACATTTTTAAAAACTCAAGTTCTATATACACAGTACACGTGACAGACAGATAAAACGCTGTTTCTAACTAAAGCGTGACAGAGAAACATTTTTAAAACTCAAGTGCTACATACACAGTACACGACACAGACAGATAACACGCTGTTTCTAACTAAAGCGTGACAGAGAAACATTTTTTTAAAACTCAAGTGCTATATACACAGGACACGTGACAGACAGATAAAACGCTATTTCTAACTAAAGCACACAGGAGAAATTAAAATTCTATTTTAAACTTAAAACGCGTAACAGATTGATAACATGCTGTTTCTAACTACAGCATAGCAAAGTGACAAAAAATTTGTTTAAAACTGTAGCGTGACAGACCAACAATCATGTTATATCAATTTACAAGTGACTGACAGATAAAACGCTATTTCTAACTAAAGTATACAGACGAAATATTAATGCTATTTAAAACTTCAGCCTGGCAAACCAACAAATACGCTATATCAACTTTACGCGTGCTAGACAGATAAATCGCTGTTGCTATGTTAAGCCTACAGGAGAAATCATAATTCTATTTTCAACTTAAGCGTGACAGATAAACAAATATGATATATTAAGCTTACCCGTGACAGACAAATAAAATAGTCTGGCTAACTAAACGTTGGCAGTAACAACGATTCTATTTCAAACGTAATCATGGAAGACCAACACAAATGCTATATAAAAATCACACGTGACAGACTGATAACATTCTGTTTTTCACTTGAGCATGACGGAGAGACAACACATTCAAATTTATTTCAATTTTGATCGTGAAAAATCTACAAAAACGCTATTACATATAGAATATACTGTTCCAAACTAAAGTGTGACATACAAACTGATAGAGACCTGAATATTATATTTTAGATTTAAGTCTAACGAACTAACGAAAATACTATTTAAAACTTAAGCGTGATCAACCAACGAAAGAGTTATTTTAACCGTTAGTGTGACAGACTAATGGAAAGGCTTCTGTCATACATAAGCATAACAATGAGACGGCACTATTCCAAAATGAAATACGACAGCTCGACTGGCGGGCAAATCGTTAACTAAAAGAAAACACGATATTAAACCTATCCAAAACCAAATATTAAATAGAATTATTTCAACAACCGCATCGTTTTAAAAGAGTAAAAATACTCTAATATTTCAATTTGCTCGGAGAAACAGTTGAGATTTTTTTTCATACATTTAGGAGTTTTGTTTTACTTGAATCTTCAAACACATCGGCTTTCAATCATCGTCAGTTGAATTATTTACCTTGGCATTAGTTCTGATTCACCCATTTTTGTCTTCAACTCTGTTAAATACGACGCCGTTATATAACTTGCGGGTTAGGGGTAGAGACACGAATGATCCTCGCTGCAAAACATTCACAACAAAAACTCGACTAGCTACAACCACTGTCAATAAATTCCCTTTCTCACTCTGTTTGCCTAGAACTAGGCGGAATTTCCATGATCAAAGTATATTTCTTAAAACTGCCCGTCTGTGGAGCACAGTACCTCGGAGCTGCTGTTCGACTGACTATAACATTGCCGTGTTCTAGTTTAATGTAAACAAATTCTTGATGAGCCGTCTTCTTAAACAATCAATTTTCTACCAGTCACAACGATCGTTAAAAATCCCATCGGTGTCTCATCGTCTATCTGCCCCACCCAATAACCTTCATTCTCGAGTGGTCTTCGGACCTAAGTAAATGATGACTTGTTTGCAAAAAATTTTTTTAAAAAGTAAATACTTGGTATGCCGATTCTATACACCAAATATTACGTTACTTTGGGTATATAAACCGTTATAAACCATCGTTTTATTTTGAAACCAGGTTGGTGATAAACTCACGTGTTGAGCCACTCATCGCAGTCGTAGCCGCTCTAAGTCGTTGCAATCATAACCATCACCGAGATCTAGACCACCCCATTGTCCACCGATAAAAACTAAGCCAACAGGTGGTGTTTTCGTGTAACAGTATTTATTTTTTAAAACAGAAACATAAAACACATCGACTTCTTATGTTTGATAGAAATATATACAAAGTGATAGAGAAATAGTGGGAAATAGACAGGAAAACAGATAAATCGTTATACTTTGTCACATTGTACGCGATAGTCTCCATCTTCTTAGAGTTTCGGGACCAGCAATGTTTTACGTCCACTTGCTTCAGTTATCAGCTGAGAAGAAACTGAGACCCCTTCGATCGGATGTCACTTGATTTTCTCACTTCCGCTTGTAGATAACCTTAACCTTTAGGATGTTACTTACATTTTTCCGTCCAAACTCTCCATTCGCCGTGACCTTTGAAGGCCGACAATAAATAGGACATCACTGTGGTATATTTACAAGAGTGTTTATTTAAAGTACAGAATAGTATGTTACAGAAAGACTGGTTCGAGACTGCTCCGCCCTTCATTGTAAGCTCCTCTATACATAGCGTCTAGAAGAATCCATATAGTCATGACATATGGGATATCACCATCACGCTATAATCCCCCCTTTTTAGCGTGGCTCTAATGGATTAAATACTTTTTCTTTTTATAGTATATTACAATCAGGTCCGTAGTCTGACGTTTTATTTTAATCTTCGATTTTCAAAACCTGTTTCTAGGATTGCTATTTCGAACACGACATCTATTAGTCTATACTCTAATGTATTATTCTCGACATCATCTTCACATCGTTTTCGCATCTGGTTTATGTGTCTTTTGTGTTTAAACTGGGGTCTATTTACCATGTAAACCATGTTCCGAATCTGTTTATCGACTATCCCGGTTTCCCAGTAGAGTTGTATATTTTTTGAACACCCGAAAGAAATTTCTTTCCTTAACTTGAAGGCGTCCCTTCGTGACATTTATGCACGTCCTGGTTGCGTATCGAGTGCCACTAATCTATCAAACACGGTTTTAATCGTCCCTGCAAACATTACTTCTGCTGGCGTCATAGAAGATAACAACTCTTTATTTGGAATCATCTTATATACCTGAAAACATTATTCAATGGCCTTCTTGTAGATGTACCCTCCGCTTTTATACGCGCACTTTTGAACATATTCACGAACCTTTCTGCCTCACCATTGCTTCTTACATTGTATGGCGCGATCGTGATATTAATCAACACAAATATTTTACAGAAATTTTTTAATTCGCTAGACATGAATTGCGTTCCGTTGTCTGATACAATACACTCAACGACTCTAAAGTTGATTAAAAAGCTACTTCCGATTTATTTTTATTTTACATTTTGATTTTCTTCAACTATTAAGCAATAAAAACCATCCAAGAAGGCAAGACAAATATATGTGGATCCAAAACTATGGTCTATCAGTTTTCGGTCAGGGTCTGAACTTTTTAAGAGGTGTCTTCGCTGCCAAACACAACCTTTACATAGTTTCAATTCATTTGTTCATACTTGTCAAATACACATAATTTCTCATGAGACTTACTCGGGTTACCGACATAAAATTCTTTTAGTATTCTTTTCTGTTACCCTAGGGAATAACCACTCGGCCACCTTACATAACTACTTCAGCACAAATTAGTTACATTTCTGAGATTTGTCATTGTTTCTGTTTTTGTTTTATTTTTCAGGTTTAAAACATATCGTCGTCTAACGCTTTTCTTTGATTTTTTCGAGTGTAACTGGAAGCTCTCTACTGGCGTTACATAATGTTTGTAGTGAGGCAATACATTTCCGAGATTTGTCATTGTTTCTGTTTTTGTTTTATTTTTCAGGTTTAAAAAAAATCGTCGTCTAACGCTTTTCTTTTCTTTTTTCGAGTGTAACTGGAAGCTCTCTACTGGCGTTACATAATGTTTGTAGTGAGGCAATACATTTCCGAGATTTGTCATTGTTTCTTTTTTTGTTTTATTTTTCAGGTTTAAAAAAAATCGTCACTAACGCTTTTCTTTTCTTTTTTCGAGTGTAACTGGAAGCTCTCTACTGGCGTTACATAATGTTTGTAGTGAGGCAATAACGAAACTTTTCATTTTTTATCTTCTTCTAATATAACCTTTTTTTCTATTTTTTCTCAGATGTTTTTCTAGTCAAAGTCGTTGTTTTTGCTGGTGTTTAATAATGTTTAACATGCCACTTTTATATCTATATATTTTCGCCCCTTAATATATACTACATACCTTTTCGTGTATTTTCTTTTATAGGGTTGTAACTTTTCCAACTGGAAGATATATTCTTCACTTCTTAGGAAAAGAAAAAAAGTAAGTTTGTTCAAACTATTTATGTGTTCCCGAGAAAACAATGCACAACCGAATATGAATCGACAGATCTCTTGTTTTTTCTTTCGTGATCAAACGATTTAGATTTTAAAACATCGTTTTGTGGCATGATTTGAAATTTTCCTTCAGAATAAAACATTTTTCAAATCTATTTTATGACATTTGAGACTTTCCTTTAACAGATTTAGTACATGTTGTGCGTTTAAAATTCAGTATGTCTTTTAACTTTTCGTTGTTACTAATATAATAAACAATTCTTCCGAGCACACCCACTAAGTTTTTGTTCGAAATTCTCAGATCGACAGTTGTAGTAACGGTTGTGTTGTATCAGACATAAGTTCCAGTTCTCGATGCCAGTATTGTGCGCAACATAAGTCAGGATTATGTTGTGTTCGAATGAGTTTGAGTTCTCGTCGTCAGTGTTGTGAACTTAAAAGGCCGAAAATAAGTAAACCAACGTGGTGCTATATTTACAAAAGTTAATATTAACATAACTACAGCATCGTGTGTTACGGAAACACTGGTCTCTTTTCGTCGTAGACTCCGCTATGCAAAATGTATAGAAGAGTCTATATAGTCCCGGAATAGGGTAAATCAGCATCACACATTCACACTAAGACACATTGATAAAAGATAAGCCCTTCCCTCAGCACTTCTTAATCTTACAATTTTCTGTATGTTAAGTATCCGTTAATTAATTAAAACATATAATGGCTCAATAATAAAATAGAGATGCAATGATTTCGAATCGGGACTATTGGTTTAAAAATAATAGTGCGCATGTTTCTCTGAATCTATTGTGTCACTTCCACTAATACCGTTGAGAAATATATAAACCAATTTTTCCTCGACTACGAGATGATGGTGGAGTCAGATAAGGCGATGAGCCGTGTTAGAGTCCAATTGGTTCCATAACACCGCTTTTACTGTAGATAATGGCGACATTTACGTGGTACCTCCTGATAGTATCTGCTTCTAAATAGAACTGGGAAATAAGCCAATAACTGAATCAAGCAAATCAAAAAGTTTTAACATTATAATTTATACGTTTTATAGGTCCCCCGATTTTATAAATCGGGGGACTTATGTTTTGAGGCATGTCCGTCCGTCCGGATTTTTCTCCGCAACCATCAATTGAATTTCTCTGTAATTTTGCATGAAGTTGTAACTTTTGTCAGGTTAGAAAGTGACATTCTCCGATTTTGTAAAAAAAAATCTGGTTAGCCCCCCCCCCCAGGGCGTCAAAAGGCCCCGAAATAGACAAAAAATGACATTTTTTGCCCCATAAATTTTAATTTTTTAACGGCCTTAATTTTTGAAATGTTAAATTTCTTTTCTTCTTCTTCTCTTTCTCTATGCCTCCACTTCATTCTCTCCAAATATGATCTGAGGTTAAGATCGGATTCTAACTCTGCCTGATGAAATCTCAGTTTATAGTAACTGTTGATCGATAACATCGACATGCCAGTGTCGCAGATTTTGTACATGTCTGTGTAAATAAAATTATCATATATAAAGCTCTATTTTGATATTGAGCACTTTTTATAAACCCGGTTAAAATTCTCTGGATTACCACCCTGTGGATATTTTTCACCTGGATCATTACCATTATATATATATATATATATATATATATATATATGTGTGTGTGTGTGTGTGTGTGTGTGTGTGTGTTAAAAAAGACAAACGGAAAACAGGTTAAAATACAGGAGAAAAAGTGAAAGTTTGGAAACAATTTTATTTTTATTTTGAAGGCACACACATGGGAGAAGGAAAACACGATCCGATTGGACTATATGAGAACATTTTTAGCGACATTGAAATATGATTTGACAAGTAGGTGACATATTTTTCTTCATCAGAAATATTCACAAAAATGATTTCGTAATGTTGCAAAGACGATATTGACATAAAAATGTTGTTTGGCACAAGACAAATGAAACAAACCGTACAAAAAATATATCTCACAGAAATGTTATGTTTTTGGGAAATGTATAAAAATAAATAAAAAAATAATAAAATAAAAACATGGTTATTGGAATATAATATGAACCTGACTTATATTTGCTCTGTAGTCACTAATTGACCATTATCGAGCTGGATCTTTTAAGGAGATTGCAAAGTAAAAGGGCACTGATAGTGTAAGCTAATACATATATTGTCATTAATAATAATTATATATATACGTAATTCCACGCACGTGACAATTTAAACATGCCATCTGTCCAACTGTTAACGTTATTCCCATTTAATTTCTTGCTTTTTCGATGTACAGCGTTGCTGTTGTTTTAATCCATAACTGACTACGAATATTCCACGCACGTGACAATTTTAAATCTGAAAGTGTTCCATCTTTCCAACGGACAATATTTTGAAATTCCTGGCGGTTGTTCTCACTCATTAAGCTATACGACTCCGCTGATGAAGGTCCGATTTTCTCGGATCTGAAACCTTGGTCCGGATGTTGTTGTAACACTTTATTTAATATTAATAAATATCATGCTCTTATTAATTATTTAGTTAATTTTACTTTTGCATTAATAATTGAGCACTCTGCTGGGAAACTCTCCCAATTAAGAAATACGGTATATATATATATATATATATATATATATATATATATATATATATATATATATATATACTACCACGGATGCTTGATAAAATAGATCTGTTTAGTATCGTTTCTATCCTCAGTAATAGGAGTATAATTCTTCTCAAATTCCGTTTTTTTTAAATTTTTGTCTAAATTCAAAATGCCTTTCTTTGGGGTTTTGTATTTTTGTTCAAATTAAAAACGGACCTTGTGTTTAGCTCTGCCCTCGTAGAGAAGTAAATAAATAGGGAAAGTGGAGGTGAACTGAGAAGAGTTTAATAGTAGTAGCACAATCCAGACGTTAACTGGAAGGGAACCGTTGAGAGTTGATAATTATTGTCGCTCATATTCCAGGGGAAAACATCGGTCACTACCACAGATACAGCATTGCTAACAACATTCACTGATTTACAATGATAATAGAGTATTATTGCCACATCAAGGCTTGCGTACTAACCACAAGCCTCTCGCTCTTGGACAGGTTGCAAAAACGAATTTCTTACCTAATAGGGTCCGCACTGTCTGCCAAGTTCCAGCCACTGTTGCATCGCCTCAGTGTTGTATCCTCGTTTCTTAAGTTCTTCCACGGAATTTGCTCCAATAAACCTACTGCACTTGTATTCCCTCATCTGATTTTCACTGGAATTTCCTCCATGCTCCCTGTTTTTTTTTTACCGTACTAACATACAGAAAAGTAAATGTAATGTAAACAAACATCTTTCCATCGAACTGACAACCCATGTTGTTCCTATAAATTACGTTTCAGTTACAATATGCCTTATTTGGTGTGAATAAAAGTAGAAAAAAGAAGGTGTACGGGGATACCTTCTGTCTAATATCTTATTAAGTCTGACTATATTATGATCACCCCCGCCGCTTATGTCTCGGCATCAATAGTCTCTATTCTTATTTTAATTATCTATTTGTCTATTTTACTTACTAGAACGACTTATCAATTATCTCCGATACTCGCACATGGGGTCAAGTGGCCTTAGAGTAAACTCCTGTCTACCAAACAAAAATCTAATGGCAAGCATATTCCGGGTGATCCAATACATCATATTGTCATTTATTAGTATATACAGTTAGGTATGTTTATATGTTTATATATGTGTATTCACAGAAGTCATTTATTAGTATATAAAGTTAGGTATGTTTATATGTTAATATATGTGTATTCACAGAAGTCATTTATTAGTATATACAGTTAGGTATGTTTATATGTTTATATATGTGTATTCACAGAAGTCATTTATTAGTATATACAGTTAGGTATGTTTATATGTTAATATATGTGTATTCACAGAAGTCATTTATTAGTATATAAAGTTAGGTATGTTTATATGTTAATATATGTGTATTCACAGAAGTCATTTATTAGTATATACAGTTAGGTATGTTTATATGTTTATATATGTGTATTCACAGAAGTCATTTATTAGTATATACAGTTAGGTATGTTTATATGTTTATATATGTGTATTCACAGAAGTCATTTATTAGTATATAAAGTTAGGTATGTTTATATGTTTATATATGTGTATTCACAGAAGTCATTTATTAGTATATATAGTTAGGTATGTTTATATGTTAATATATGTGTATTCACAGAAGTCATTTATTAGTATATACAGTTAGGTATGTGTATATGTTTATATATGTGTATTCACAGAAGTCATTTATTAGTATATACAGTTAGGTATGTTTATATGTTAATATATGTGTATTCACAGAAGTCATTTATTAGTATATACAGTTAGGTATGTTTATATGTTTATATATGTGTATTCACAGAAGTCATTTATTAGTATATACAGTTAGGTATGTTTATATGTTAATATATGTGTATTCACAGAAGTCATTTATTAGTATATACAGTTAGGTATGTTTATATGTTTATATATGTGTATTCACAGAAGTCATTTATTAGTATATACAGTTAGGTATGTTTATATGTTTATATATGTGTATTCACAGAAGTCATTTATTAGTATATAAAGTTAGGTATGTTTATATGTTTATATATGTGTATTCACAGAAGTCATTTATTAGTATATATAGTTAGGTATGTTTATATGTTAATATATGTGTATTCACAGAAGTCATTTATTAGTATATACAGTTAGGTATGTGTATATGTTTATATATGTGTATTCACAGAAGTCATTTATTAGTATATACAGTTAGGTATGTTTATATGTTTATATATGTGTATTCACAGAAGTCATTTATTAGTATATACAGTTAGGTATGTTTATATGTTTATATATGTGTATTCACAGAAGTCATTTATTAGTATATACAGTTAGGTATGTTTATATGTTAATATATGTGTATTCACAGAAGTCATTTATTAGTATATACAGTTAGGTATGTTTATATGTTTATATATGTGTATTCACAGAAGTCATTTATTTGTATATACAGTTAGGTAAGTTTATATGTTAATATATGTGTATTCACAGAAGTCATTTATTAGTATATACAGTTAGGTATGTTTATATGTTAATATATGTGTATTCACAGAAGTCATTTATTAGTATATAAAGTTAGGTATGTTTATATGTTAATATATGTGTATTCACAGAAGTCATTTATTTGTATATACATTTAGGTATGTTTATATTATTAAAAACTTATTAATCGATGATTATAGAATTTTTATATACAGATGTTAGGCATACTTTGGACTATAGTTAGTCTAATCTATTTTCATAGAAAGGTATTAAAAAGGTGGGGAAGCCATCTGTTAAAATTCAGATACTTCCGATTTTGTGAAATTTATACAATAGGTATTATACATCAGTTAACAACTATTTCTAAAAGTTCAGTTTCATTCGTGTTTGCTAACAGATTTTTTGATAGGAATAATATGGGCACCACCTCCCATTTGAATATTCATATATTTCAGATTTACATTAAATTTGATCCATTGTTATTAAATTGCACTTAATTAAGATTGTATGAATTTCGATTTCTTATTAAAACTCCTTAAGCCTTTAATTTTAAACCTTTTCTAGAATCAGATTCATATAATGGATTTTGATGAAAATTGGAATGAGGATTGTGGACATAAGGTGTAGAATAATTATATCTTGATTTTCATCTTCGAAATTGGACATACAACTCGTTTAGTGTTCTGATCGGAGAATTACTTTTCTGCTTTCTGACTCTGGTCTTTGTTTCTAGTTACCTATACTATTTTGCTGTCATAATGAATGCTCGACCAGGTAAAATGTTTTTAGTTTTATTTTCATTGTATATGTTACGTTATGTATTCATTGTTAAGTGTATTTAATGCTAAATCTTAATGTCTATCAACACCCATTAATGCTAAACCGTTGCCTGAACACACGTTTCAATTTTGGATATACTTTTTAGAAAATCATGGGTTTATTTTTTTATAACGCTGTTAGTACTAACATGAACGTACTTGATCTAAAGAGTTTTCATTGCGTCTAAATCCCTAACTCGGTCAACCAATCAACGGTTCGATCTCGCACATTTGCACATGCGATTAAGTGGCATTGGACGTTAACTCTATCAAACTAAAAAAATGGCAAGCATGTTATGATCATCTGATAGATCTTCCTTTATTTTTTATACAATTAATTGTTTATGATATATAATGAGTATCGGCATTAAGTTATTATTGTGTCAAATGTAAAAGTAAAACCATCTTGAACAAGTAAAAAGTTTATATGTTTTATTTCCATTATTTATTTTACGATATATGTTCATGGTTTAGGTTATTTTTTACATAAACCGTTACCTGAACACACATTGCTCTATTGTGATATACTTTTGGAAAAATAATAGGTTCCTCGGTTTCCAAACGGTACTAGTACTAAAATGAACGTACTTGATCTAAAGGGATTTGATATCGTTTATTGGTACTTCTATTAACCATGAACCAGTTATCTTAAACATCGCGTCGGCAGCGTTCGGGCATGCTACGTAAACATCCGAGAGATGCCGAGGCAAATGGTGGCAGCCGATAACTTCGATACGTTTCTGCGCCGTATTTTTTCCGTTTTATTTTCAAGAAAGATAGCAAATAAAAAAAACAAAAAACAAAAACACGTGCTACTTCTTACGGAATTCCAAGCTCTACATTTAGTGTTTGTACACCTCCATGAATACTTGTCCGTTATTCCTTTTCTTTCTATCAACCGGCACATGTAATAACATTTCTGACAGGTTTTTTTCTTTTTACCAACAGATTTCCTTCCTTGCAGAAAGAAATGATTCCTTCTCGAGATTCGACACTACTACACAGCTCTTAGTAATTAATTTTTTCTTTTTTATCAGGAGGGGGGCATTCAATAAGAAATACACCTGCACTGGCTTTGATCAATTGCTTCTGGCTTTAATCAAGTTCAATACTGGTTAGAAAATTGTCGTCTGGTAGCTGACAGCAGATTGGCTAATCGCTCGGCACCTCTCGTGTGTTTACGTAGCATGACCAAACCTTTCTGACGCGTAGATCACAAAAACTGGTTCATGTTCGATAGAAGTACTCTTTTATTTATATAACTAGATCAACCAATCAACTATCCGATACTTGTACACGAGTATTAGTGGTGATATGAACGCAATTGATCTAAAAAGAGATTTGGTCTGATCTTAGCATAGCCAGTGTTAGTGTACTTCTGAACCTCGATGATGTGAGTTTTAAGCAACTTGGTTGATACATTGTTTTGTTTTTATAAATTGTAACCCGATATCTGAAGACGAGATCACATCATGTGATATTTTATAAATTGTAACCAGATATCTGAAGACGAGATCACATCATGTGATATCTTCATGCAGGCGTGATTTCTACGATTCACCTAGAAACATGCCATTGTTGATCAAAAAGATATTGAAACAAGAAAAAAAGGGTGCTGCTGTTTTTCTACCACCCATCGTTTTCCGCTGACCTGTATACTGCAAGTGTGTCGTGAGCCGAATTAAATTCACCTTTTCATTAATACATTGTTTAAGCTTCTCACACCTATGTCTTCGTCGTTTTCTGTATCCCCATCCTCGCCGATATCAAGCGACACATAATATATACCCAGTTGATAAATAACACATCGCCATCAATTCTTTCCAACAGTTCCCACCCCCTAGAGGAGAAAAAGCTACTCCGAAAGTCAACATGCCATTTTAATGAGAACAATTCTTTTTTCGTCGACGCGAACAAACATTGATTTCCCGCCTCGTGACATACAGAACAAAAATGGCGCCAAGACAACCGGTGTAAGATGTGCGCTTGATGGAAACACGTTAGCGCGTTCCGATTGTTCGCCGTGATGGCAGCCACCATTCGTCTTTCTAATCACATGATTCACCCCGGGTACCGTGCACGTAGTAGGCAAACCTATTATTCATACAGCACACATCATTTCAATTCGAATCTTGACGCGAAACCCACTTTTAATTCTGACGAAACGCGGCAACCCACAAATCTAAAGATATATCTGAATATATCTACTTTCGATTATATTTTACAAGCAAAAGGTCGTATTATTGGTGTGATATATATTTTCACTGACGATTGAATCTGCTATGCGGAGTTCGAATACTATGGGAACTATTATGCTCGACAACGCACAAATACCGTTGTGAATAGTATTAAACCACATTCTCATATAGTTACTTCTGTACAACGCACCATTTTCTAAATCGAAATCGCCTCAGACAATGCATGAAGCCACTTGATGTAAGGAGCTAACAAGAACAAATATGATTATCGCAAGGACAGAAGACGCTTATTGGCCTTAGTCTTGAAAAGATCAAGGTTATAAACAGGAGGAAAACAGTCAGCAGGAAGAGAGTACCACAAGCATGTGATGCTTGAAAAAAAGCTACTCGAATAGAAAGCCGTATTTCAATTAGGTATGAAAACAGCGAATCGATGGGGACCATTAGACTAGGGAGTCGAACGAGCTGGAACAAAAAAGCGGGAAATAGATCATACAATTCTGAAGAACACATGCCATAATATTATTTATAGAAAAGACTGAGACTAGCAACATCACGTCTGTGAGAGAGAGAGAGAGGGCGAAGAGAAGAAATAGGAACAATCAAATTACAGACACGTTTCTGCACCTTATCAAGAACCCTCAAATAGGACAGAGATTCAACAACTCAAATATGATAACAGTACTTCAATTAATAATATAGTTATACTAAATCTTATGTCTAGAATCCATATTCCAATTACATGATTTTCATTCTAAAAATGTAAAAGATTGAAGTCTCCCCAGACTTCTAGTGTTCTCCACCTCTTTCGATAACCATTACCACTGACTTTATGTGATAATAAAATAACTTATGACAGTTCTAAAAAGCATCTTTAAGAAATTAAAAGAAAATTTAGAACAGACAAACACATGTTTTGGAGACCACGTGTAGAGATGCCATATTTTATTACAAATCATTTAGATTTTTTTATATTGACATTTTTATTATTTATTTCGAATGGTAAACACATTCCTCTTCAGACAAAAGGAAGTTTGAATCAATTTAACGGCACGCGACAAGAAGTTCAAATTTAAAAAAAATAATAGGCCGTTGTTCATTCTAACCACCGTGCGACGAAGTCTGACCACCGCTCCGGCCACATCGAAGTGTAAAGCTACCATCACGGAAAGATTAAAAAGGAGATCATAGAGAAAGAAACCTAGACCTATCGATATAAGTCGAATAAACCACACACACACACAAACATATATATATATATATATATATATATATATATATATATATATATATATATATATATATATATATATATATATACCGGGTCCAATATTTTAACATTCCATCCAAAATGTCACGATTGGTTTCACGATAAAAACTGTCCGTCGATATCTCGTAAAAAAGTAAAACGGAAATGCTGCCTTTGAGTCAGGTCTCCTTATCTTGTCATCTCGATCTTTCATACTCCCCCCTCTCCTCACGTCAGCAGAATATACACTCTTCAATCAACGAACGCAGACAGTGATTTACGATGACATTTTAAATTTCGATCGTGCATCTGCATAAGTGCTTCAACCGAGTGTGCGATGGACGAAAGCCTAAATATCAAATCACAGGCAAAACATTACCTTTAATCGTCGAAGTCTGTATTCTTTTGATGTTAAAGCGACAACATATATAAATATATATATATATATATATATATATATTAATAATTGAGGTTATGTATCTGTCTGTCTGTCCGTCAGTCTGAAGCCGTAACTCCATCAGAGTAATAGTACTATTTACTTAGTCTGCCAGCTTCTATATATAGTCTACAAAAACCGCCGTAAACATATAAATAAAGTAGAAAGAAATTTCAAGACGAAACTGCGATTCGAACAGAACACGTGTTAAGAATCTTACGTAACCCAATACTGTTTCAACTTCCTTATATACTGTTACAAAACATACTCAGACACCAGACGGGTTTTACAATTTACATAATTCATTTCTTTTAAACTTCTAATAAATTCATATTTACAAATATACACTTATAACTGCTATTATCAAATTTACATATGTATTTACAATATTTTCCGATAAGGTGATATTAATAAAAATTATTCATAAAATTAATTAAACACATTTCATTAAGAAATCTGCGTGTTTTTTAAACCATAATTTGAATGGCAAGTACTGTTAAAATTGCCAAGTCATTCTTTTGGAAGTGACGTCATTTTGAGAGGATTTTTTTTTACATTATATTTCTTTATTTTCATTACGCTGTTAAGACAAGGTGTTTTGTTGTAAATTAAAGTCAAGCAAGGCATATCCCAGCCATCAGTAAATGGTATACCATTTTGGAAAAATAAATTGCTGACTCATTCTTTCCGGTCCTTCCGGAAGTGAGGTCTTGTGACAGGATTGTTTCACATTATCATTCTTTATTTTCATTACGTTGTTAAGACAAGGTGTTTTGTTGTAAATTAAAGTTAAGCAATATATATCCCGACCATTACTAAATGGGTGACCATTTTGGAAGAATTAATTGCTGACTCATCCTTTCGGAAGTGACGTCACTGTGAGAGGATTTTTTTACATTATCATACTTTATTTGCATTACGTTGTTAAGACAAGGTGTTTTGTTGTAAATTGAAGTTAAGCAACAAATATCTCGGCCATTACTAAATGGGTAACAATTTTGGAAGAATAACAAAACTGGTTATTTGATATGACGTAGGCGCCTTTAGTAGCATATTTAAACATGAGTTCTTTGATATGACCGAGGCGCATCCTAATATTTTTTTCTCTTCTTTAACTATGTATGGGGAAGGGTAAAAAAATTGTTTTTAGTGGGAGGGGTTCAATTTTTTTTTCTTTTCAACTAAAGATTTCTTATGTATGGGGGAGGGTAAAAAAATTGGGGTGGGGGTCGACATTTTAAAAAATTTATTTTTAACTAAAAATATTCTTGGTCGGAAACAAAGAAAATCGATGTCTAACCAGCCAAGAAATATGACTGGGGCTCCATCGATTTACGGGTGAGCGTTCATTTCTGACGCGGCAACCTAGCAAAAATATGCGACCGGAGGGAGCATATTTTGCTACTATATATAAGAACTCAACGTTTCACTGAACTGTTGCGTGGACTTTTTCAAGAGCGAAAGAATGCTAAAAGCGGCAAAGAAGCGGCAAAGAAGCGGTATTTTTTCGCTCTATAAGAAACCCACACCAGAGTTGGGCGAAACGTTGCGTTCTTCGGTTTTCAGCTGTTTCTTTTTTATTCATACCGTCGGATTATTTTATCCTTACATTTATTAATATATATATATATATATATATATATATATATATATATATATATATATATATATATAAAGAAGAAGAAGAAGAAAAATCAAAGAAAAGAAAGGAAAACACAAAGCTGAGAAAGATCCTAACTTTAAAACCGGGCTGATCGTCCTGAGATTTTTCTTCTACGCCGAAAGAAAATTTGATGAAAACAAATGCTTTCGAGTTTATTTCACCAAATCTGCCGTCGACGATAAACTTATTACATCGTTGTGACGAAACGAATACATCCCGTGCGAGAAGATTACATAGCGTCGAGTAAGACTTCCACGACCACTGCCGCATGTATGATTTTTTAACACTTGCTCCTTGAGTTCTGCTAATGACTTTTCAATCTAAAGATCAGTGTGTATCTTTGATAAGTGTGACTTGTGACATTCCTGGAGCATTGGACGTTTAAACCCGTAGTAACAAATGTGAGTGAGAAATTTTTTTTTTCTCGTGATTTGTAATAGACATTATTTTGTTCATTGATTTTGCTCGCCATTATGAATGTATCCCCCTTGCCTTAAAATAGTACTTTGTTTTTCTTGTTATTTGTTTATACACGTGTATCCCTTCTCCTGTTAGTTTATAAATAAATATTGTTTGAATTTTAACTTGGTGTTTGAGATGTCTTTAACCTGCTCATTATTCTTCCTTGTTTTCTATGTGATGTCTTCAATTGGAGAATCTCTTCCTCTCCCGCATTCTGTTGTTGGGACCAAATGACATAAGAGCCACTTACAAACACTTTTACCTTTTTTATAGTAATTATTGCCGCCGTTGTCCAGAGGAATGCTGTGTGGTACAATATATATATATATATATATATATATATATATATATATATATATATATATATATATATATATATATATATATAAAATTGGAATTTAATTAAAAAAGAAAAGGAAAAAAAATTGCGAAAATTAAAAATAATAATAAATAATAAATAATAAAGTATATAAATAAACACATATTAATAAGATGACAAGCTTTAAGCTGAATAATTATACAATTGAATTATGATAAATAATATTGATATCTAATTAGCTTTTCTAAACTCATTTTCTGCGTATCTATCATCAATTCTCTGCGGTATTTCGTCAACAGTTGTTCCCATCTCGCCTTTTCGACCACTCGGTCATATTTTTGACCTTTTGATAATGAGAGGTTCCGCTCTCGAAAATTAAAGTTTACCTTTTCCGGAACTTTTTAAATTGCTTGACAGTAAACTTTTTTCTATTTACTGCTCTGGTATTTAATCTGTTTAAACGTGAAATATTAATAAACTGATTTGAGATTCCATTCTTATTTTCTCTTCTCATTTATTTTTGTTCATCTGTTCCACCTTCCGGTACCTATATCACATTGCTCCTGCCTCGGATTACAAACTTACATTTATATATATATATATATATATATATATATATATATATATATATATATATATATATAGTTGGATAAAATAATGAAAAAACTGTGAAATTTTAAAGAAATCCATCTAGGAAACGTTTTGGTGTACACGGGATTATCCAAATGATTGTTAAACTGCTCTAATTTTGACTTTCGTGGTTTTGTGCCCTTTCTTTACAATCCTTACAAGGGCTCTACGATCTCGTTTTTAGACAGCTTAGGATTTCTTCCAGAATTTAGTTTAGAGGAGGATTTTCCCTTTAATTTCATAAGCTGTCATCACCTTCGATACAGCTCCTCTCAATACGGCCCCCATCTCATCCACTTCCGTTTGAGTAGCACTTACTATACGTGCACCACCAATCTGCCTTCTTTGGGCATCTGATAAATCTGTCATTTAAATATTTCTTACTAATATGCACTACCTGAAAAAAAAAATCAATCAATTAATTCAGGATAACCAGAAATAAATAAAATGTAACAAAGGTTTTGTTAATTTAAAAGAAAGATTATAGGTGTTTTTAAATTGATGCAAAATTTACAATATGCTTCCATTATTTCTGTCCACTCTCTCTCTCTCTCTCTCTCTCTCTCTCTCTCTATATATATATATATATATATATATATATATATATATATATTCTTAACCTCTAATAGATACTTACAAAAAGAATGAACTCTATATTTGATACCTATTCCGCTCGCATACGCGTCCTCATATTTAAAAGTGGAGGAAAAACAACCGACACCACACATCCATTTTACACCAACAAGGACGAATAAATCCAATAAGATCAGGATTTCCACATACACTGATAAGTCCAATTTTACTTGGCGAAATATTTGTAATTATTATAAACTAAAATGACAGTTTATATAAAAAAAGAGAAAATCTGTTACGATTTTTCTTTTAAATTAATATCGCATCTTAAATATGCTTTGAAGGTATTTTGCCTCTTTTTTTATTCTTAACCTCTAATAGATGCTTACAAAAATATGAACTGCATATTTTATATATATATATATATATATATATATATATGTGTGTGTGTGTTTGTGTGTGTGTGTGTCTGTGTGTGGAGTATGTCATCCAAGCAACAAATGTTAATCTATAAAAAGATATTGTACACCTGCTACAGTGTTCAACGGTTGCCAAACAGAATTATGACGGTGCTCTCCACGCTTACCTTTCAGAACGAGGCTCATATCTTCTCACTTAGGTAGCGGACGGGGGATTTGATGAGACTTGACTCTGGCGTAACACATAATCAATGGAAACTTTAATTTACGCTCCAGGAGGTTCTCACCCTAGCGTCAATTTTCAGTCTCTGCGGCCATCCACAAAAGATGTAGCATCATCGCTTTCGGTTCACTAGTAGAAAGGCAGCATTCTCTGTTTGTGTTTCTTCTCTGTGGAACAGGCTACCAGACGAGGTCGTGATAATGACTATTGTCTCAATGAAAACGCCAGGTGTCCCCGATTCCAATACTTCACGTTTCATACGAGACATTAGTCGGATAGTAGCCATTTTGCTCTCAGGCAAATGATATGAATCTAGATACGCCATGGCACAACCTCCATAATAGACTTTTGGGAGCTTTGTTTTTAGTAGAGATCATTGTCTTCATATTCACTTACAATTGAACTCTTTGGTATTATTTTATAGTCACCTTAAGCTATTTTCATGACAGTCATATTGATTGAAGCAAATATAGAAAATATTTATAATAAAAGTCTGTCTATATTCGTTTCACACAGAAAAGTATGTTTCATTTTCATTAGACTTGTTTTCTTTGGTTTTTAGAAAAACAGTAAAGTTACAGAAAAAATTAGACGCGAGTGTGTGAAAAAATATATTTCTACATCAAGTTATTTTAACTTGATGTAGAAATATATGTTTTCACACATAAAGCATAATGTTACAGTCGTGAACAATTCTATTAGAAGTTAACAGTACTGATAATATTGCAGGATATGACGTCATGGAAAGAAGTACGTTGTGGAGACGCGAGATTTATTTTACTATTTGGGTTTATAATATCAAAATTAGCGGACGTTTTTTTATGGTCAGTCACTCCTAAGAGATGAGTCGCAAATTACACCCCATCTTGATTTAGATTTCTGGAAAAGGTGAAAACTAAATAAAGCCAGAATATAATAATGGCTTATTTATTTTTTCTTCAATTATTACATCTATCAAAAGCAAAGAAAATAATGAAGCTAAGAGACGAAAAATAAACAAAGCAATTTTCCAACGTGTCAACACGAACAAGACTCCAGACAGACTACCGACTAGAAATGATTGGTACAGTGCTTCAAATTTCGAAAACCAGTGTTTTTTTACCTCGCCTAATAAACCGGTATCGTCCGGGCATTCGGGTCTGGATTTACGCCGGTCTATTGGCTGTCAGTCCTGTGCAGTTCTAGGAGGTGCACCCTCCCAGGCTTTGCCTCCCCTCTTTGGGGAGGAATAAGTTTATTGCTTACTGCCTGAGACGCCCCTACCGGGTAATGCCGACGGGGCTGTCCAGGCATTTTTTAAACAGCCAGAATGCTCAAATTCTCGAGTGCTAGTTCTTTCCCACTTTCCCGACCTTGTGTTACATCTTACCTTGTGGGAGGAAGATAAATAGAAACAATATTGATGATCAGGTAACTCACAGATCTGACAAGACAACGAAATAGTATTTGGAACGTACAAACGATTAAATTCCCGCCACAGATTTTAAACCAACAATTAGAAAATATCAAATAAAGAAGTATCGGTTCATGTGGAACTGTTGTATTAACGATAAATTACAGACAACAAAGAAAACACATTGGAAAAAAAGAATGACACCACCAGGAAAGAACAAATGATTTTATCAAGACTGCGTAAAACAACATACAAATATTGGGAATAGAAGCAGTATACACATATCACTCAACGTTACATATTGGGAATAGAAGCAGGATACACATATCACTCAACGTTACATATTGGGAATAGAAGCAGCATACAAATATCACTCAACGTTACATATTGGGAATAGAAGCAGCATACAAATATCACTCAACATACAAATATTGGGAATAGAAGCAGCATACAAATATCACTCAACGTTACATATTGGGAATAGAAGCAGCTTCAATTTGCATAAAATGCCAGAAGGATTATAGAATACGTTATACGCTATGTAGTGATGAATTGTCTATACCTAGAAGATATTCGACAAAAATATTACAAATATGCATATCTGAAGGAGGTACTCTTACAGGTAAACGCAGGTGAAATAGTTGAATATTTAAAAGAAGTTAGTGCTTACAACAGAATCTAACAGAAAGTTTAAATTCTACAACACCATATTCCGTAAAGTAAAACAAAAACGAACACATGAATAACTATTTGCTGAAGCATAACATGAAAAAAAAAAGTTTTCCATAATGACTGGATTGGGCATTAAATGATCCGAAAAGTGTCGATATGCTGTAAAACAAAGCAAGCACACAAACAAGCACATTTCAAAAAGCAGAAATCCTTGTTGGCTTTTACGATTTGAAACATGGCATTCAACCTGTAAGGGTATAGGAGCATTATTTTTTTTAGCTTCTAATAATTAATATCACTTTACATACTAAACCTGTAAATCTATGAATTAAGTACACCGTTGTGTTTCCACTATTAACTGAGGAAATTAGTAAAGTTTATATACCGTAATACAAAAGCATAACACCTTACCCTGTGCCGATTTAGGGCAGTCAAAGGTGATTTAGACATTAGGTTTACAAATCACAAAAAAAAGTTTCCCACTTAATTTAAATTTCAATAGAAGTTACAGAATACGAGAAAAGATAAAAGATAAAATTGATGTCAGAAGACATCTATTTTGTTACATTTTGGTAGATTCTCTGCACAGACGGAGTTTTCCTCTGGTGTTTATTATTTTTGACAAAGTAAAGTTTCTTTTCCCGAAATATTACATAAATCATTTTTAATAATCATCCGAACAACACGCAAACAGCTAACACCACACTTGTGGTTATGCAAGATTTTAAGAAAAAATAAATAGTAAGTCCCATTTCGTATTCGATTTGTTATTTTTGTTCCTTTCAGCTTACATCCTACCCGGAATTTGCATTGCCCACATCATGTAAAACATACTATATATATATATATATATATATATATATATATATATATATATATATATATATATATATATATATATTAAAGGGGTCTTAATTAAGACAAAGAGCACCATGGGCAGAAAAATAGCCCGCAAACCCGAATGCTCTATAAAAATATACCGAGTTATGTTGTCCCAGCGTCCCGTAATATTGCAAGTGTAAGATCAGCTCAATGGTAGAATTATCAGATAAACCAGAGTTACTGTAACGTAGATCTTGTGTATGAAAATATTTGGAACGCAAATAAATTATGATGTAATAAAGTTTACACAAGCACTATGTTATATATATATATATATATATATATATATATATATATATATATATATATATATATATATAGGGCTTTACGGAGCCCTCCAAAAAGGACGCTCCTTTTTGTTGGAGCGAAAGAGAAGAGGGCTCATTTTATATTCATCGGGAGTTGAGCGGTGGTTTTCTAGCTCCGCGTTCCTCGCTCCCAAATTAGTTGATGTTTTTTTAAACATTAGTTTTTTTATTCAGCAATAATAAGGTAAAGGAAAAGTCTCAGCTAAACTCTTTGAGTACTTTTAAAATTATATCTCTGGCAAATATATATGAGATAGGGAGAGAAAGAGAGAGGGGGAGAGGAAGGGGGAGTGAATGGGAGAGAGAGGGAGAAAGAACGAGATAGTTACACATGGAAACAGAACACTGAACTTCTCCGGGTTTTTTCACATCTAGATGTTACATTTTTGATAGTTTTTGTAAGGCAGGAGACAATTTGCCCACAAATGACTTCAAATGCGCCAGTCAGTCTATAGATGTCTTTGAAGTTATTTTCTTAGAGATTTGAACTTTTTTTGTATTTATGACAAGGATGTTTATTGCTGATTTAATAAATATGCCAATTTTTCTTTTCATTTAAATTGCACTTTTATGCTACATTTTATTGTCGTCTTCTTGGCAACATTTTGTTATTCTTAAATTCACAACTAGTATGTTTTAACCTAATCATGTTTGCTTTTAAATTCGTTTAATTCCGTTAAACTTGCTTTTGTAAATAGAATGTTCAAAGTTCGTTTTTTGTGTGTAATAAAATGTTAAAGAAGTAAAAATATCTTTAGTCCAAAGAAAAAATATCTTTAGTCCAAGGAAAAAATATCTTCAGTCCAAGGAAAATAAAAACAATTAAAACTAACGTGGCCGCCAGCGATTAAAACCTGGAAGTAATGTTAGATTCTCAACACTTTAAAAAGTAAATGAGAATTTTATTTCAGAACCAAAAATACAATTACGACCAACAATAAGTGTCATCCAAAATTTTGGCGAATACCAAGCGAAATGATCGAAAAATAAACCAGCCGTCCATATTCTACAATTAAACCGATGTTTTAATTTAATTAAATTAAAGAAAATGTCTTAAATTTTAATTTAAAAAAGCAAATAATTAGATTTTCTGACTAATTTGTTGTTTTTTAGAACCGAAAGTAGATTAGATATCTTTCTTAATCTTAACAAATTTATTATCGAATATCAAAATTGTAAACAGTTTGCATTTATTAAAGATTTAAAATATATACGTTTTCACCTTTTTTATTTAAATTTTTAATTTTAATAAATGCTTTTGCCCGACCTAGGAAAACTTGCTCCAGTTAATTAACCCGATATTTTTCCAACTCCCATGGTCTTTTGTATTAAAATTTAAGACAATAAATGGATCTCTGAATTGTTTATTGATAATTTATTGATATTTTTTTGCCAACTTATGAAATATATTTTCTATTCAATTTTTAAAAAATAAACTTCATTGTTTTTTTTCGCCCCAAATTGTACTATTGAAAAAAAAATGGATAAATCGATTTTTTAAAAGTACTTGCGCGTTTCTCTGTGATAAATAATAATATACATAATACAATATAGTTACGTTCTTAAAACAAACAAATATTAATCAACCACACGACGATTAATGTTGCCCTTGCTGTCTCTCATCTCACAGAGGAAGGTTTTCTTTAAAAAGAAAATAATCACTAATAATGTTTATAAGTAAAACTTTATTTACTTAAAACAACTCAAAATTGAATAGAAAACAATATCGGTTAAATTTTCCTCGCCATGTTGTTAATGTAATGCAAATTAAAATTGTTTTAAAATAATTCAAGGATTTTTCTATTTTTATTTTATACCTCAAGAAACGAACATTTACGTATGCTTCGTCCGACACGTTCTCCTATTACCCTTAGCACATCTCAAAATATTAGCGAGTAAGAATATTATCTTACGGTCTTACACTTAAAGTGACATCCCCATCCATATTGACGAGATTAATATTTGTATAAAGTAATATGCCTAGTTTACTCATCAGCGAGGTGTTTGAATGATGAACACTCAGGCAGGGTGATATTTGCCATGACAATCGGTGGTTGAATATGTTTCTTGTAGTTATTGAAGGAAAGTAGCTTTGTCCTTGCGGCATTAAAAGTTACCATCCATTTTTGACCCCATTCCACTACAGACTGCAGGTCATTTTCTAAGGATTCAGCCATTGCCCCAGATATGTGCGCGTCGGGTTTGTCCACATAACGAGAGTAGAGCGTGATGTCGTCAGCAAAGCTTCCTATCTCAGTCGCATGGCATCAGGGGGTAGTTTATGAAAATCAGGAACAATAGTGGTCACAGAATAGATCCTTGGGGTACACCAGCATTTATGTTGCGAAGATGAACAGCCATCGAGGACAACCTAGATCTTTCGTTTTGTTAGGAAAGATTTAATTATATTAAATATTTGTCCAGTAATACCATATGCGTGCAGTTTTAGGCGAAGCCCTTCATGTCAGACCTTGTAAAAGGCCTTGGATATATTGAGCGCTACCGCCCTAGCTTCACCTGCCTTGTCAAGTGTATGGTATATGCGTTCAGAAATGACCGTTAGGATATCTGCAGTAGATCGTGCTTGTCTGAATCCGTATTGATGATCAGAAAGAAGTTTAGCATTAACTAGGTGGCTGACTATCGCTAGCTTGATTAATGATTCAAAGATTTTAGCAAAGATCGGGAGTAGACTGATTGAGCGGTAGTTTAGTGGATCAGTTCTATCTCCAGAATTCTTGAAGACTGGTACCACAGAGGCAATTTTCCAAGTATCAGCGAAGCAAGATTCAGCAAGGCATTTGTTCTATAGCTTAAAGATGACAGGGGCCAGCTCAGCAGAGCATTTTTAAAATTTATATTACTAGTATAAGATCAGACCCACAGGATTTGGAGGTGTCAAGGTTTTTTATGATGTCTCTCACTTGAGACGGGGTGATGACCAGGTTCTCAAGTGTGGCTTCAGTCCGCAATGGGAATTTAGGGAGGGGGTTGTTTGCCGAGTCCAGAGTGGAGTTTAAGGCGAAAAGCTGGACAAGTAGTTCAGTCTTATCAGTTGACATGCAAACAACATCGTTGTGATTTGATAACGGGGGAATGATCGAGTGTCCATTGTTCATCACACTATTGTAAATTTTCCAGAAATCACGAGTACTTAGTTTCTGTGAATGAATGCGTTTTTTGGATTATCTCTGTATACCTTCTCTTTGCTTCATCTATCACTACTTTGCAATCATTTATTCCCTCTACAAATGTTTGTCTGTTCGCAGTTGACTTATGGCGGCCGAATTTTCGGAATGCCTTCTGCCTCTTAGCAATAGCAGCTACACATTCTGAGGTGAACCATTAAGGAGAGTGGGGTTTGCTGAAGAATTTTCGCGTGGGGGCATAAGAATCAATTCCTACTTTGACCCATTCGGTTAGCTCATTTGCACACTGATCAGCAGGGAGTGAGAAGGTCACACCTCATGGAACGTCGCTGATGTGATCCCTGAGTGATTCAAAATCATCCTGCTCATAGTTTCTCGTCGTTTTAAGCAACGGCTCTTCAGATTTTGGACGAGTTTTTAAGGTGATAAGTATCATGACCACAATGTGATCAGAGTTTCCGAGCGGGCTATGGACATTCGCCACACAAGCTTCAGGTAGTGAGGTCAACAATAGGTCGAGAACTGAGGCTTGCTGATCCGCGCGATCCGGAAGGCGGGCCGGAAACGTGACAGCCTGGTAGAGGTCGTGAGCTGAGGAGACATTAAAGGTAGAGTTCCCAGCTGCATCAGTAACACTAGAGAATCCCAACCAGTCACGGTGGTGTGCATTAACATCCCCAAATACACGTATTTGGGCATTCGAGTCGAGTGAGAGCGCTCTAAGCATTCAGAGACAGAGTCAAGTAGTGAAAAGTCCTGGCTCGAAGGAAAACGATATAAGAAATATAAGTAACTAACTCTGTGATGTAAGGTCAATCTAAAGCACATGTAGGCTTGGTCATCTGATTCGAACCTATGTTCTCTAGTCAAGGGGAGGGTGTTCCGAACATAAAACCCTAGCCCATGCATATGTTTGTCAGAGTCCTTACGGTAGAGTGGAAGGTAATCAGTCATGTCAAAGTGGTGAGAGGGAATTGAGGATTGAAGGTCCGTTTCACTTAGAGCTACGATATCCGGAGAGTTTGTCAAGAGAAAAGTTTCTACGTCGTTAATGTTGGTTCTCAGTCCCCGGATGTTTGTGAATGCGAGCCTCAAGGGCGGAGGCGAAGATGTTTTTGTTGGGTGTCTGGTTTAGGTTTTTTATTTTTATTTTGTAAATTCATATTTGTTTTGAGTTAGAGTGGGGAGGGCAAATTGGGTGATGAACGTCTTAGCGGGAAGAGAACTGAATGTATGGTTTGATTTACTTATTTATGACGTATAAACGGTCACGCTTCCTGTGGAGTATTGATTTACTCCTCCCCAGGAGTTAGGCACAAGGCCAGTTTTTATATCTTACTCCCACATGTAAGATGTGACCCAAGGTCGGGTCGGGAAAGTGGGGTTTAAAAATTGCCTGGGCAGCCCCGTCGGCATTCCCCGGTAGGGGCGCCTCAGGCAGTAAGCAATAAACTTACTCCTCCCCAAAGAGGGGAGGTGAAGCCTGGGAAGGTGGACCCCCCAGAACTGCACAGGACAAACCCATAGACCGGCGGAAATCAAGTTCCGAAGGCCAAGACAATACTGGTCTCTGGGGTGCAGTATCCATCGGAACTGTGGAGTAAAGGAGACTGTAACATAAAAAAAGAAATAGAAAAAAGACACGTATAACAAAAATAGTGAATTACGTAGTTGAATTTAGCAGATTGTCAAAATGTGTCCACTTCTTGGAATGTTAAATTACAGCAATAAATCCTCACATTAACAACTAGTAGAGAACAGATAAATAAACAAAAACTAGTAGGGCGGCATAAATACATAAGTAGCTAAAAGAGAGATGGGTGACTTAGTCAATTAATCATAAATGATGGCTTATTAGAACAATTGAAACAGATTTTCTTTCAAAAATAACTCAATCTCAGAACTAAAGTAAATGTTAGCATGTATTTGATGTTATTAAAATATATATTAAAAAAGCAGAGCAAACGTTGATAAAATCATATTTAGTATAATGATAGATAGATATCGGCTCCATAATCTTGTACAGTCACACACACTGATAATTGTTTCCTTTGTCGGAGAATAGCCCTAGCGAGGTTGTTTGGTCACACGATGACAACTCAGACGATATGGCGTAGTAATTCTGACTGGACATTATAGACTCTATCTATAGACATTTACTGGGTTATCAGAGTCAGCAGAGAGCTTCCAGATATCTACAAAAAGAGAATTGACACACTCTCCTGACATCCGCTTAATATCGCCTGTCCTCGATTGAAGATAAACTGCTCCCAAGAAATAAATTCGGCGGCTGACACTTCACAACTTTACTTAATTAGACAATAAGACAAATTAACATTCGTAACTTCCGGTCACAGACACTCCACTGTGCCTGGCATATAAAGATCAATAAATGTGTATAAATTATTCATAGGAGCACTTGTTTTCCTTTCTTTAGACGTTGTTAATTACAGATTATTATAGTGTCCCGCCTAAACATATAAGATAGAAGTGTAACTAACATAGACCAAGAAGTCCCGACAAAAAATACCTACATAGGCAAGAGAGTGGGAGATGACTAGTTCAGTAAATTATAAATTACGGCTAATTAGAACAGCTGAAACAGATAATAAAAACATAACTCAATCCAAAAACTAATGTACATTTTGCATGTTTTTTATAATCTCTATATTTATAAAGTTACGTGCGTTTATATTTTTATATCTTTGTTTGTAAAGCATTCCATCCTGAACTAATTAACAGATCATTAAACATTTTTGAACACAGCTGCTAGGGGTAAGCTGTATAAATGTAGGCTATATTTAGTTTAACTAGTATGTTGCAAAGTGGGTAAAGAGGAAACCCTTTGTGCACATTCAAATACCTCTATTTCTTGTGAAATTTTAACAATAGGTATTAGAGACCAATGATTACATATTCCCAAATTTGAATTGCTTTGGGAGTATTTAAAATGGTTTTAGGGGGACGTAATATGGCACAATCTCCCATTTGAAAAGTGGAATATATCAGATGTGCATTTTATGAATAGTTATTAGACCCGAATTAAGCAAGATTCCCTGGATATCTATTTTATCTTAAGCACCATGAAGATTAAAACTTAAATTTTAGACATGTTCTAGAATAAAAGTAGTGTAATTGATTTTGATCAAAATTTGAATAAAAATTTTAAATATCAGGTTTTGTATCATCATATCTCAATTTTCATCTTCGTAATAGGACAAAAATGTGACACAAAACTGTTCTGTTTTGGGGAATTAATTTTACCCGTCTTGGGACGAGTATTGTTAAGTTACAGTATATAGCAAAAAATCCCTTAGGAAAATGA
Source organism: Sepiola atlantica (assembly GCA_963556195.1). Lineage (NCBI taxonomy): Eukaryota > Metazoa > Mollusca > Cephalopoda > Sepiida > Sepiolidae > Sepiola > Sepiola atlantica. The sequence goes on from OY744532.1 coordinate 96,242,798, forward strand.
ACGTTCACTACCTCATATTTAGTATAATAATTGATATATGTTGGTTCAATAGTATCTCTCCTAACGCCATTATAAATGGCGGTTCTGTTGACTAACTTTGCCAATGAATAATGAAGTGTTTTTTTCTGCAATTGTTTATCGCAGAAAAGGAAGCTTGTTATTGTTTTTCATCAATAAAAGTCTTCCATCTAAGGTCTTCTGGGTATTGTTGTAATTTTATCTATCAAGTTGCAACGATAGTATATTATACTACAGGGAGCCGCGACGTTTCTTGCTTCCTCTGGGTTTTCTTGCATTCGTTTTTCTATGATTTCTTTTATTGTAACGTTAATAAGAAAAACTGTCCACAAAAATATATTTGTTTCGACTACTTTCTTGATAATTTATAAAGATTTCCTAGAAAGACTCTTGAGAGACAGACCGTCATCGAAAGTAGGAATGTACAATATCTGAAAACGGGGGAAAAAAACAGTTGAAAAGTAAGAAAAATATCAAAGATAAATTCTTTGCCGACTTGTGGACATAATTCAACTTAATGGTTCTTCCATAGTGACAAAGAATTTGAAAGATAAATAACATACTAAGTGTTGAATACTTACGCTCTCGTTTTTTGGTGAAAGAATCATACGAATACTGTATTACGCAAATACATTTCTTTTTTTGTTTTATTGACCCCTTATTAGTGTCGTTGGTCTTTGGCAATAATTAAGCCCCGTTATTATTTTCGTTGATCTCTCGCAATAATTACCCAAACTGTCAAATAAACCTCTAAGCACAGTGTAATAAATACACGATTACACATTATAGCTTATGGAGTCTTATTTATGTTATAATAACACTAGCGGGGCCAAAGTGTAGTATGTGTTCTGATACTACGCTTGATCTTTCTGTCTTCGGTCAGTGAAGGAGAATTTTTTCTAGATTGAGGTAATCTTTATATTTGTTCAAATCAAGAGTACCTCCTTTTGACTGGTGATACCAGATCAGGCTGCCCTGTGGCTCCCTGAGACGAAATTCACCTACATTGACGTTTTTTGTTTTCTTTTTTTTTGTAAAACTTAATTATGTTCTACAAAACCAAAAACAAAAACAATAGCCCCTCTCCCTTTCTCCCTCCCCTTTTTTATTTTATTTTTCCTATCCTACTCCCGGTCCTGGATATGACCTTAAACTACATCCGATGGTGAGATCCGGCTTACGGACTTTGGGGAATGTGGAGCCTCCTCTTAATTACCATTGCTCCCAGGTCCACCCTGACCCGGAGTGTTAGTACCTGTTAGGGTCCCAACTATGGGTTAAATAGAAACAGATATTAAAAGGGGAATGAAACAAAAAAGAGAAGAAAACAAATATACTTTAACAACCAAAACAAACACCATCAATAAATATTTGAACGTGTGAGGAACTTGAAGCATAAAAACTTTCACCAGGATGACTGCATTCGGCATTGAGTGGCCTGAAAGGGGTTGATGTGCCGTAAAGCGGGACAACCAAACTAGGCACCATGAATAAATATTTGAAGATATAAACAACTTGAAGCATAAAAACTTTCACCAAAATGACTGCATTCGGCATTAAATAACCTGAAAAGGGTTGATATGCCGTAAAACAAAACAACCAAACTAAACACCATGAATAAATACTTGAAGATATAAACAACTTGAAGCATACAAACTTTCACCAAAATGACTGCATTCGGCATTTAATAACCCGAAAAGGGTTGATATGCCGTAAAACAAAACAACCAAACAACCAAACCTCCTTTTGAAGAGCTAGATTTTCCCCGCATTAAAAACTGACCTTGTGTCTAACTCTACCCTCGTGGGGAAGCAAGTAAATAGGAACATTAGCGGGACCCCGTGGAAATTCCACAGTGATTTATATATTAATCTCTTTAATTAACTTTTAAAATCATATATCTTTTGAAATAATAAATGTTTTGCAGTGTCAATACTATTGAGAAGATATGACCTTTCCTTTTTCTTCCGTAAAAAATCATTGTCATAAACAAAACAAATATGTCTCTTTATTTATCTATTTTAAATTGTAAAAAAAAAAATTCTTTTTAGACCAGAAAGTATCCTGTGTTTTCTTACTTTAAAAATAATTACCAGTTAAATATTTTTCAAATCAATAGACTGTCACTTTTTGAAATGTATTTATTTTAAATTTACTCTTTTAGTCGACGGAGAGACATGATTAGATTCGGGAACAATTCATTTTGAAATAGGCAAAGTCGGAATTGGTTACATTAGCGGCACCAGATTAATAACCAATTATCATCTTTGCTGATCGGACAATCTCATTTTTTAATGTGTCTAAAAGATGAGAACATATGTATGATCATGAACTGACTGATACCATTATTATATTGACAGCAACAACGTAGATAACTTGTTATGATTATATTAGATCCTTCGTAACCAAAGGAAAATCCAGGTTGTCCTCGATGACCGTTCATCTAAGCAACATGACATACATGCTGGTGTACCCCAGGGATCTGTCCTTGGACCGTTGTTGTTCCTGATCTATATAAACGATCTTCCTGATGACATAGAGTCTGAGATGTATTTATTTGCTGACGACATCACGCTTTACTCTCGCCATGTTGGCAAAACAGACGCGATCATATCCGAGGCAATGGCTTAATCCTTAGAAAATGACCTACAAAGCCACCACCCGCTCATGCATGGAGTATTGTTGCCACATCTGGGCTGGTGCATCATCTACTACTCTCTCCCTCCTTGACAAGGTCCAAAAAAGAGTTGCCAACTTAATAGGCCCCTCAATGTAGCATCCTTGTGCTTGTTTTACAAATACTTCAATGGATTGTGCTCTGATGAATTGGCTGCTCTGGTGCACCCTCGACGTAAGTTCACTAGATCAACTCGACAATCGACTAAATCCCATCCATTCACTGTGAAGGTCCCCAAGATGCCGGAGAGCTTTTTACTCGTGCTGCTGGCCTCTGGAACTCCCTCCCTGCCTCCTGTTTCCCCGACAGTACTGACATGCAGGAATTTAAAATTAATGTAAACAGACATTTCGCTACGCAGATCCCAGTTTAGGTTGACCTCTCCCATCCTTCTCCTCTTTTCTTTCTTCTCAGTAGCCCCTTACGTCTACAGTGGCGGCCTACCTTGTTTGGGGTGAACTTCGTTAATATATATATATATATATATATATATATATATATATATATAGAGAGAGAGAGAGATACAGAGAGAGACAGAGAGATAGATAAATTTGTTCTAGTCAAGGGAGATAATCTTAAATAAAATAGATGAATTTTTACCTTATTTACAAGATGACACAGCCACTATATTTTCTGCTATTCAAAATAAACTTAAGTAAATGCTGACTTGTCAAATACATTTTAGTCAGGAAGGCCAAGAGTTTTTTTATCGTCGTTTAATACTAAACAAACCTGTATACGACATGTAAAATTGTCACTAATTCTAAAACAACCCTCTCTATTTTATTTTCAAGCGCAGTATTACAAATTGGGGTTTGACTGGAGAAACACCTAATTGTCAATTATTCTAATACAATCCTCTCTGGGACTGCGGTTATTTGAACTGTGATTTCCGTTTTCAGTTCAGTGAAAATATGGGCATTCTTTTGATCGACATCATTTTTTTATACAACGTCACAGATAAGAATCGGATCGGTTAAGTTTCCCACCTCCTACTAATGAGATGATCACCAAAGTGGGCTCGAATGTAATGACCGGCGATAAAATAAACACTGTTTGATATTCATGACTGAAATGTTATAGTTTGGCATAGATAAACGTTTATTTGTACCAGATATGTTTGGATTGCAGAAACAGATTGTGACTTTAATCAACGATTACATTGTTGACATATTTTAGTTGAATATTAATTTGCATAAATAAATAACTGTCATTGTTCGAATATTGTACTACAACATATCGTTATAACATCTTTAAAATAAAATAATGATTGAAATGTATAAAAATACACTTTAAGAAGCCATATAACAAGCAACCGAAGAAATTTGTAGATATTTCAAAAATTCTAATGCAGTGATTGTAATTGCATAATTAAACAGCATATGTTGCAGTCCATTATAAAACGAAAATACTTCTTTTTATTTTTTCTTCTTATTTTCTATTCTTTATTGTCTCTTCTTTTCTTCTCTTTTTTTCTCTGTTTCTTCTTTTCTTCTTTTTTCCTTCTCTTTTTTTTCTTTACCTCTTGGTTGTTGTTGTCGTTGTTGCTATTGTTGTTCTTCTTGTTCTTCACAGGTACCTACGACTTCATATTTTTCAATTCTGTCATTAAAAGGTCATTCCATTTTTTTGTGATTCATGTTTGCATAAATGCTATCTAGTGTCAACCGAATACATGACAAACAGGTTTCCCTGTACCACCTGGCGTTTTCTTGCATGGTCTTCAGGATTATGTAAATACTCTGCTGGCTGGTGCTTGTTTGTCAAAATGTAGAAGGTGTCTAAGCTATCCTGACAATATACGTTTGATTTTAATAATCCAAGATTCTGTTTTACATCCATTTTACATGCTGGCATGTGTTGGACGGCTTTTAAAAATTGACTTCTAAATAATCTAATCACTGACCAGGTCTTTATCTCTCTTTCTCTCAAGTCCATTCTTATCACTTCCTCTCATGTTGGTCCTGGCATTCCCCTGTCAACTAAACCTGCTATATCAACTGTGTTTCATTTACTTACTCAAGAACCCTCATCCATTCTTTACAACGTGGCCTAATCTTCTGAACACATCTCCCTAAACTGTCCAGATTTAATCTTTCTGAGGTCATCACATCTTAGCCTGTTTTATTTAAGTTTCACATATAGTCCACTTTATTGCTTAGCTTGGTGATCAGAACCACCAGTTGAGCATTGTAGAGGATATATTCCTTACATAACCTTCACATATTCGCAACTTCATTCCTTTACTTACATTTTTACTCTTGAAGATCTTAAACTAGTTGTAAGAGGAGCGGGAGAAAATGGTGGAGAATAAACGGTTCTCTCGAACAATATCACTTTCAATAACAAGCAGACTTGCAAGTACTTACATTTATTCCAGGTGTCTTCCCTATTAATGGAGACTTTATACCCCCACTCTTTCTGAGTCGTTTACTATCAGGTCATTTTATTTCAGATTGGCTGACACAAGCTTCCTAAATAAATCATCATTGTCCTAGTTGGATGATCTTTGGATATACACTGTGAACAAAACTTATATAATTAGATTAGTTTGGGTCCCACACCTACTACCATTCTCTTTATTTATCACCCAATCAGATAAATCATTATTGCCATTTGTGTGTCTGGGTAAGATTTTCTCTATCTGAAAAGGTACAAGATAGACAACACAGCCCCAACATTGGGTTTAATGTCTTCTCTAATTTCATTACCGAAGATAACATCGATCACAATTGCATCACTTAGAATATTTAACATATTCAGTTCACTTTTGGATAGGATCTCCTCCAGAAAATTGATAATTTTTGACATATCCAGCGGGAAAATGTAAATATTGTAATTACTTGAAATGATGGTTTCTTTGGAAATGTCTTTATTTTTAAAGCTGCTCTCTGATAAAACGACCTGACTCGTATGCAGCTTGCCCACTCTTTTAAAAGCTTCAGTTAATCACTTGTACGATACATTTACACGCATCAGGTTCAAGCCACAGTGATATTGTCCAGGCATCAAAAGCACTTAACTGCAGACACCTTAATCCAGATTCTCTCGTTCGAATTGGTTAAAAGTTAGCTTGTTCGCCACGTGCATGTCTTAAAATTTTTTTATCTTAGCGGTTTATGTTCTAACGGTTATACAATCAACCAATCACAGAGTTAGCTTTTCAATCATCTTTCATTATACGGCTATGGGAAGGAAGCTTCCGGTTTCTTCATCTCTGTTTTAATAAAACTATCAGCAAATATATCCTGTGTATATGTGTGTACCTTTCATGAATACACATTGAATTACTTTGTTATTTACTATTCAATTAATTTACTATTCTAATTAAATCAAAAATGGTTAGTATCCACTTCATCATGGCCGCCGTATCTGAAACCGGAAATTGCGAAACGGTGTTAATCCTTCGCTCCCCCCTAATCACCGATTCAATTTTAGGCTGGATTTCTTTTGGTACATGAAAATTTCTTTTCAACAATTTTTTTAATTATTAAAAAAAAATCAAATCAATCTCTATTTATAATTAAAAATTTAAAACAAATATAATTTTGAAAATATGTTTTAGCAAATCATCAAATGAAACTTTTTTTAGAATTACATGTTTTATATTTTTATTTTGAAAATATTTTGGTTAATAATTAATTAATTATTAACCAAATATGATAATATTACAAAGTAACAAACACATCTTAAATAATGCAAACAAACTATATCTTACAAATTACAAAAATACACATATGGCCTAAAAAATACGGTGTTTTTTTAATTAACACCTGTTCGAAATTTCTGATATCTCTTATGGAATGACTCGTTAATTGATCTGTTAATGATGTAAGCTTCTTTTTGATATTTCATAGTCTATCTCGCTAAGTTACCCAAGGATAGTTGTTACACATTTATTTCAAAGTCATTCAGGTTCTCCCCATTCTTCCGATCGTATAGTCAATGTTTTACTTGCATACATAGCAATAAAAACTATCAGTATATTGTAAAGTCGTTTTTTAGATGCGTTTCTATGGCATTCCTGCTCCGTATCTTTCATGGAGGATGGACGCATTCCAACGGACATCCTGTATAGAGAGTTTGCGTCTGGAAGCAGATCCACCTGCCGTCCCCAACTCCGATACAAATATGTTGTTAGGCGAGATATAAAGGCGACCGACATCGACATTGCGTCTTAGGAGAGCATTGCAGATGACCGCTCAAGATGGAAAAGGAACCCTGCACCAACATCGTAAAGCAGGAGAAGAGAAGCTGATAAGCTGCAAGATAAGGAGCGAACACAGAAAGGAGGGAATCAATGCAAAGAGTCCAAGGACCACACATATTTGTGACCTTTGCGAAAAAGACTGCTGCTCCCGCATGTTATCCTTTAGCCACAAGCAGTTCTGCTGCAGCCGAGCAGACGGCCCGGACAACTAGGCTAAGGATGCATATATATATATATATATATATATATATATATATACACAGTACTCTTGATTTTCCCTTGTAAATTCAGATATTATAGATAAATAACCGAAAAGTACCTGGGCAAAGATTTTCCAGTCAACACAAACAGAACTTCATACGACGTGTTTAACGAAAATAATCTTATATTTTTAATTATAACAAAAATAATTACATTTATTCCGAGATTTCTGCTTCTTCCAAAAACGTGTTCGAAATAGAAGGTAGCAAACAGTTCCCCTCAATAAATTTACTACTAACACGTTACCCTTCGACACTGGATCGGTAAATGGTAGACTCTGGCCGACGGAGATCTACTGCTACTATTTTTCTTTTAGACGCCTAAATGAAGAAGTTACTATCCCTATTCTGACGCTAATGTCAGATGAGGATCCTGGAACAACTAAGCCAGTAAACACAACATCTGCCGTTTCTGCTAACCGTTTTGTTGTATAATGATATATTATAACCAGAAGAGGTTTATTGTCAAACCTCGGTCCTCGGACAAACTTGCAAGCTTAGAGGTAGAGCGTTTTAACTTATCAAGGACAGTGGCAACAAGCGTGGTTTCATCCGTATAACGGATATCAGTAGATGGCTCATTTCTAAGCAGCATTGTTCATTTCAGACTTTAAAATACTTTCGCCATAAATTCCAAAGAAAACTTTCAAGAGAGCAGGAAATAAAAGACAATTATTGCAGTTACTTTAAACTAATATGTGATATGTTTGTATTAAACTATGGCTTTAATGAAATAAATTAAATACCTTTGTGTTTCAATTTAATTGAAGTTTCTCAAATGTAAAGAAAGATGTATTTTGTAGATTCCTTTGCTTCTTTACACGCACAACCACCAACACACAAGCACACACACATATACATTTATATATATATATATATATATATATATATATATATATATATATATATATATATATATATATATATATGTATTGTATTAGTTTCTGTAGATGTAAATCCGTTGAAACTCAAGTGTTTATAAAAAGTGCTCAATAACAAGTAGAGCTGTTTATAAGTATAAATTTCTCTGAAATTCTTGGTCTGATGAGGTTGACTTTCTGGGAAAAGTGCAACCGAAACATGTAACCAATAATGTTTGTATAAATAAAAAATTATACTTATATATATATATATATATATATATATATATATATATATATATATATATATATGTATATATATGTATATATATATATATATATATATATATATATATATATATATATATATATATATATATGTATATATATATATATATATATATATGTATATATATATATATATATATAAATATAGATATAGATAGATAGATAGATAGATAGATAGATAGATAGAAGGATGAACAGGAATAAGAAAAGCGTCGGAGGCAGATCTTTTTTCAATTCAGTTGCTCAATGCAAGGTATATTGCGCAAAAAGCAATTAATTTAATAATTTTTTTCCTTAAGCCAGGCTTTTCAAAGATCAATTAATCAAATTAATTGCTTTTTTGCGGAATATACCTTGCATTGAGCAACTGAATTGAAAATGAAAAATGATCTGCCTCCGTCGCTTTTCTTAATCCTTTTCATCTATCTATCTATCTATCTATCTATCTATCTATCTATCTATCTATATATATATATATGTGTGTGTGTGTGTGTGTGTGTGGTTGTGTGTGTAAAGTAGCAATGAATCTACAAAATACATCTTTCTAACTGCTCTATCTGGTATATTGAGCTGTATACTTTTCACAATAGGTTTTAACTTTCCTAAAAGTTCACTTTTAGTTCTCTTCTTTATATATATATATATATATACACTTCGTAGACGTATGGAAATATCCTCAAATCTAAGTCTTTACCTGCCGTGCTAATTTCCTATTCATGTTGTTCAGAAGAAATAACACTTATCCACTTGAAATGTCTTTCCTGACCAACGCAAACCATCAACCGTTTGTCTTATATGAGGTATGGTTTCTCAAATAATTACGTTTGTATTTGTTTCATATATACACTAAATGTCAATTGTCAGTGCGCAGACGAGCTGCAAATTAGTCATACAGTGCAACGATGAGATGATAAAAGTAACAAGTACGAGAAAATTAATTAAAATACTTATAATATGCGTTTTAGAGCTTGCGGGAATTCAAATAAAATACATTAAAACCAAATAAATAATTTTGAAAAATTCTGAGTTTTCAGATACTGAAATTTCTGAAAGGATATTAAAAGGAAATTGCCCGGAGATAATAAAACGTTTAGAATGTCGCAAATTAAATATTTTAAAATTAACTTCCTGATATATATATATATATATATATATATATAGAAGAAATAAGAAATAAGAGTGATAAACATGTTCGAATGTCCAAATTTATTTCAGATTTCGATTGTTCAATGCAAGGTGTATTCTGTAACACACCAGTGTTTATTGTTCTTTTCTTAAGCCAAGGCTTTTCAAAGATCGAAATCTTATCATCCGAGGAGAAATAACTTGGCTGTAGAAAAAATTTTTTCGATCTTTGAAAAGCCTTGGCTTAAGGAAAGAACAATAAACACTGGTTTATTACAGAATACACCTTGCATTGAACAATCGAAATCTGAAATAAATTTGGACATTCGAACATGTTTATCACTCTTATTTCTTCTATCTTTACAATTGCTCTATCTCGTATATTGAGCTTAACCTTTTCACTATAGATCCTATTTACTAAAAGTTTACTTTGGGTTTATATTTGATTATATATATATATATATATATATATATATATATATATATATATATATATATATATATATAGAAATCGGTCCAGACAAGGGATGAAGCCACTTGATGTAAAAAGCTAACAAGAACGAAATATTATTATCACGAAGACAGAAGATGCGTATTGGCCTTAGGCTTGACAAGACTAGGGTTATAGGTAATAGGAAACAGTCAGCAGGAAGACAATTCCACAAGCCTGCAGTTCTTGGAAAGAAGCTACTGAAATAGGAAGCTATATTCCAATGAGGTACTAAAATAGCGAGTTTATTGTGACAACTAGACCAATGAGTCAAACGAGCTGAAACAAACTCAGCAAGGAATATATCGCACATGCCATGGAATTAGTTATAGAAAAGACTGAGGCAAACAATATCACGTCTGTGAGAAAGAGGCTGCAGAGGAGAAGAAAGGGTAGAGCCAATCAATTACAGACACGTTTCTTCACCTTATCAAGACCCCTCAAACGGGACAGAGATTCGCCAGTCTGAATATGACTACAGTATTGCATACATGGTCTGATAGTAGATTTGTAGAGATAGAGAGTAGCACCAGGTGTAAGAAAATGTTTACAGCAATAGAGATGACTGACTTTACGAAACGACAATCGGTTTAATGTATGAACTCCAACAAAGATTTGATGAGAGAGAAAGATGAAGAAGTCACAGGATCGACTTTTTCTCAAGAACAAAGCCATCTATGAGAATCTCAGGAAGAGAAGAGACACGCCTACGATTGAAAGACACGAGCTGAGTCTTAGCAGAATTTAACGAAACAAGCACTTTCATACCCTAATCCTCAATTGAACCCAGGTCAACTTCTAGATCAGCTGCATGTTTCAACTGATCCGAAGGAGATGGGCGAAAAGCAACACCATAATAGAGAGTTATATCATTAGCATAGATATTTATTTTCTGAATAATACTCCCTGGAAGATCATTTATATAAAGAAGAGACAGTGTTGGGCCTAGAATATTTCTAATACCCTACGTTCTTCATCGGGAATGAATGATAGTTGACGGAATCGTTTGGCGGTAAAAACATAAATAAAGCCGTCCAAGTACAGAGTATTTATATCCTACATATGGACTATCATATGTTATCGTTGGAGGGGGGTGTCGGCTAAGAGTTGTTTAAATGTGTTGAAAGAGTGCTTCTGAAAGTTATGTAGCTACTTTTGTTTTATTATTATTTGAATATCTATCTTTGTTGAATTCTAAGATCCTGCGAATATATTAATGTTTATAATATGTTGTCACTACTAAATGTTTTTTTTAAAGTTACACGTCTTTTATACGCTATTTGCTTCTCTTCTCATTTACGCGGCTTTCGCGTACCTTCATTTCTTTAACGCGTGTGTGTGTGTTCATTGGTTCATTATACGTGTGTGCGTGTATATTCATTAATTCATTTTAAACGATTTCGCGTACTTATATCTTCATGACTTTTGCGCGTGCGCATTACGTTCTTTTACGTGTGTGTGGTGGTGTACATTAATTTCTTAGTTTTCTACCTTTTTTCAATCGACAAGCATGAACGTCAACTGTTTATTTTAATATTAGTAATGTGAATTACCTTTGTTTCGCTGTTGTTTTTCTTCTTCCCTTTCATAGCTGACTGCGAGTGTAAATCCTTCGCCGCTGCTTTCTTCCTCACTGTCGCTGTCTAGGTTTTATCTTCCAATGGTCGCTGCGCTAATTTCTTCTAAATGGCAGTTTTCTATTTGTTTCTGTTTCGGTTAGCTGAAATGAACGTTTCTCTCGCCCAGAAAGAAAACTTGAGATTTTTGTTGAGAGTTTTTACAGGCTTGATGTTTTGGGAGAGAAATACTTTACATATGAGAGAGAGACTAGATTTCTTTTAACTAATTGGTTAACTTATCTTATTAGATGATAATTGGATGAACATAACGACATACGTTTTGGAGCTTTTAACTTTTACAGTCTATTATTTGAACGTCTGCCTGTCTTGGCTTCCACACAGAACTTCCCTAAAAAACTTTATTTCTTTGTAAACAGTATCCCTGACGTCATCGTCATGTCGACTGACGTTCCATTGTTTGCGCTCTATTTTAACCTCATACTTTGATGATTCTGATGATTCACTCGTGGGAACTGATTTATTTCCCAAACGTCATCTCACTTAAATCTGTAATTAATTTGACGCTTGTCAAAATAAACACTAGTTAATTAACTCGATATCCAACATAGGACCCTCCATAATGTAACATTTACTTACGGTTGGTGTTCTGTGTGTGGGTTTGTTTTATCTTTTCTTGTAAATTAATCGAATAATTCTACTATTTTACTATTTAGATCGGATATTTAAAAAAATTGTAAGTGGAATATTAAATTACTCTCTAACTCCCTCTCTCTCTCTCTTCCCTTCTCTCTATCTTCCCCCCTCTCTCTATCTCTTTCCTCTCTCTCTCTCTCTCTCTCTCTCTCTCTCTCTATATATATATATATATATATATATATATATATATATATATATATACTAGACGAATCCGTGATCTTGTCGTCTCACAATCACTTCCACTATTTTACCACAATCAGTGTTTTGCGGTTGAGTTTCTAACTATGTTTTTTTTTGTTTTTTTGTGTGCAGCCTAGCGTTCACATAACTTCCTAGTGTTGGGGGCGGGGGGCACACAATTCAAATAAAAACCCGTGAATGTGCGTTTGCGATAAACGTTAGATAGAGAGATCCTCTAAATCTCTCAATAAAAAACCTGCGAAAAGGAGAGACAATTGTCTTTTTAAACTTCCATAGTATTACATGAAGCGACGTAAGGTGAATTACACTTTTTATGGAAAATCAAAGCTTCACTATGAAAGAAGAAATAAAAAAAGGGCCGCGAACGTATCTGACAGACACTTGGGTTAGGCACGAGTTATATAATATGCCCTCATAATAACCAACAAAAATGTCAGCTAATGCCGAGTCTAAAGGACTCCCCATGGACACTCCATCAATCTGGCAAGAAATAATGTATAAACCAATCGGGTAGAACAAAATTAATTTTATATTTTTTATACTTTAAACGCTTTATCTTTTATTTCATACGCAATTTAATTTCTGCACTTTCTCTTTACTATTAATCTTGTTTAATAACGATCGGGTCCTGACGAGATCTTAATTCCCCGCTCTTTTATTTAAAACTATATATATATATATATATATATATATATATATATATGTGTGTGTGTGTGTGTGTTGGGGTGTGTTGAAATAAATAAATAAATAAAGTGCTCGATCGTAAAAATGTGTGAACTAAAATACAAATTATTTATTTTAAAACTTTACATTAAATATGTTCCAGAGACGTACCTAGGTTTCATTAACATGGAAATACCCCTATATTTTAATGGTCAATAAACATGGCAAAATATCCTTCATGGTCTAACTTGAAATGATTAATTTTAAGATATTTAGGTCAAATGTCAAATTCAAGGTGAAACTCACACATTTGACGATAACTTCGGCTCTGTTCATTATGCTTACAACTTGGCCCATATTGCAGGCAATGAAAATCAGCATCTTATATGATCGTAATCTGTGACATTGACCTTGAAATGTTGAGACATGGTCAACTTTTCCAAATTAGATGCATGGATCTGAAGCTCATTAAGTACAGTAAACACCATGCACAATTTCAGCTTGATACGATAAATGGGTTTTGCAATTATCAACGGGATTAATTCGAGAATTCTCTATACAATATGAAGCAGTATGACACGGATAAGACTTTTGCTCATCCTTACGTTGTCAGGCGGAGATACGCAGTCTCACGACTGACTTATGTTCTTGTTGTATTTTAAAATATCATAAACTGTTATATATTTTGAAGACATTCTTCGTGTATGACTAATATTATAGTCTCTTTTCTTCTATATTATAGTTATTATTTATTAATATTCTTTTTTATTTATTATTATTATTATTATTATTATTATTTATTATTTTATTATATGTTATTATTATTATTTTTATTATATTTTTGGTATTATTAATAATTATTACAGACACACTATGCAAATTTGATTACCGCGAGAAAAGAGAATCACACATACTGTTACATAATGGCACCAAACACCAGTCATTTTTTACGTTATCAATGATGAAAATCATCGCCACGAAAGTCTATTAAACACTTCTCAAAATATACGAAGGCAATACGAAATAATATGAAAGTTTATGAAGCGTTTACTAACTTCTTTAACGCTCACTTTTAAACACATTTCTTGAAGGCGTTTTTAAGCCTTTAAACTGTCAGTCTCATTACAGATTACTTTGTAAACACTGTTCGTTATTAAAACATTTTTCTTTTTAAACATAGTTCTTTTTAAACATTTTAAATTCAACACTTTAAACATTGTTCGTTAAGCATATCAAATTAAGCATGGTGCACCTTTTCTTTCTGTTTTAGTTCTTTCAGTTTTAATTCTTTCGAGGTTTAACAGATTAGGACCCCAACAATTTGATGCACAAAAAGTTACCTTACATTTTCTTTCGTCGTCTGGTTGTAATCGCTGTTGGTGCCGCCGGTTTCCATGGCGTATCTCTGGCCGTGATCGATGTTGGTGATCTTTGATCTGTGGATACAACTTTATATACGGGCAGAAGACAAACGCGGAGACACATTTTCCTGAGAGAGATTCAAGTCTTTTATTCTGGACTTGGTTGTGGAAAGGTTTTGTCCATTCGTACGTTCGATTCTCATTCATCCTTCTCGCTGGGGGATGCGACTATGCACGGGAATTTCTGCTTGATCTCGAAGAGATCCAGCCATTACGACGAGCGACTACATAGTCGACCCGACGCTCTCACTTCCAAAACCCTTCTGTTTCATTTGAGGACCCACAGAGAGGTCGACTGTCCGGCTCGCTTCCCAAACCGGCACTATTTTAAAAACCTTAGTTTCTCACGAAGAAGGAGTGACGTCACAGATCTACACGTGTGACAGTCATGCAAAAGCATTTTAATTCTCTCATGTTTTCTGACCTTCTCTGACCCGAAGTTGTCTGTCCCGGCGTCAAATTTGAAACTTTGTTATGGTCTTTCAAAAACATGATTGACTCATAACGATCCCCTCCTGTGCATGTCAGCTTGAACTGCACTGAACTCGAACAAAGTTTACCCCTCTTACAATCAACACTAGTGGACCTACACGCTATTAGGCATACAGGGCCTCTCATAATATAACAAGGGAGACATACATAAATATTACTGTTTGAATCAAAATAGAATGAGGGGGCTACAGAAATACATAGATAGCTAAGTGAGATGTTGGTGACATCTTTTCTTAATTATTAATTACATCCATTTAAAACAAAAGTGAACATCCCAGAAGTAAAGTATATTTTATGATATATTTTTGTTATAAAAGTCTTTGATAACCAAGCGTTGATGAACTCACACGTAGTAGTAGTATAACACAAACAACAACAATAACAACAACAACAACAACAATAATAATAATAATAATAATAATAATAATAATAATAATAATAATAATAATAATAATAAATATAAATATCCAGCGTAGTTCAAAAGGCTGGACCTATAGATGAACTACTAAATTGATTCTTTTATTTTCAACATACATGTAAGTATCCTCTATAATGTTATTTATACTCTCGTCTGGATGATTTACCGTTAGCAATTCTGTGAAATATGTGGTTTTAATTTGATTGGGGCTCCATTTTTTATGAAGCGTCCAGATATTTGGAGACAAAATCGAAAATTGCCAATAAATGTCAGAATCTGAGTCCCGTGGAATCTTTTTTTTATAGGGACATCTAACATCAGTAGTTTATGCTAGCAAACCAATAACTGGAATATAGCATGACACAAGACGTGAACCCCACAACAAATTAACACTCTATTAAAGTAAAGCGATCATAAGAAATTCAAACTGTATGCTCGAATGTGTTTAAAAAATTGTGCCTCAAGTATAAAGGAGTATTTGAAAGAAGATTGATATCAATTCGAAAAATTATAATACATTAAGTCTAAGTCAATACTTTATTGATGCATGTCGATTTTCTACTGAATCACCAGTTCTTGAAAGTCAAAGATCCTATAAACTTATAACGTTTTGAAATCTCTGTATGACAGAAAAATTATCTATTATGAAAATTAAAAGTACTAATAAAAAATGATAAATGAATAATAGCAAACATTAATTGAGGATAAACTGTTCAAAAATCGTTATGCACAATAGGCATACACAGTACTGTATGTGGGTCTTTGCTCACTTCTATATATTAAGTATTTTTAGAGACTATATTGTACTGTTGATTTAAATAACAGTAAGCCGTTTTGGTGGTATTCTATTAAAATTCTGCTTTATTTCTCAAGAATTGAGTTAGTAAAAAAGTTAAGAATAATTTCTTCTCTCCCCAACTGACCAGTTAAGTATGTAGTAGTATATCTTTTTTGTAGTCTGTTGGTCTTACCGGATTCCAGGACAAGAATTCATCTAGTCTGGTGGAGTATCCAGCTACGTGGTGTTACTTGAGGTAGCATCACTAGGAGAAGATGCACTATTTCTCGTATGAGGGGATCTTATTTGTGCTGCGGATACTATGTAATTTTGAATATTTTGTCAGGGTTTACTTGTAGTGGTAAGTATCCTCATGTCAGGTTGTCCTGACAAACCCTTGTACAGAGAGACCGAAGACACTCGAGGATAGTGTCTAGTAGGTAATTCAAACTCTCCTGATGTCCCTTTATGAAGATTAAAATCAAGATATAATCTTACTAAACCTCATGTCTAAAATCCTTATTTCAATTCCGATCAAAATCTATGAAATACTTTTGATTCTAGAAAATGTCATTTATGTATGGCCATAACTGAAGGTGTTTTAAGAAGGATCTGAAATTAAATGAATCTTGCTTACTTGGTGTCTAATGACTATTGATTTAATATAATGCAACTCTGAAATATTCGATCTCTGCCCGCTCCCTTTGTTAAACCTTTACGGCAATAAATCGTCTTAGTACGGCCACTGCAAATACCTACTCTTTGTTTCCTCCATGAGCCTCACATCCAGCTTAATTTCTATTGTAGCATACGACTTACTTTCAGGGTTTATAATCTGTTATTCACCCGTGTCGTTTCGCATGTTGATCGTTGTCGCCATATCGTTCTGTGTCGCCGTCATCATCATCATCGCTGTGGCAGGCTACCTATTTCGTGTGTTGATAAACACGAAGCCGAGGCTTGTTGTAGGTTCATAACTAAGGTTTATTAAAAACAAATAAACAGAAAATATAAATGCGCGTGTATGAGGGAGAATGTAATGGAGACCGATTACATATATATAGAGACAGACCGACAGTCTTGCTACTTTTAGCTACGAAATACGCTAACGTCCTAACACCCTGCCTGGGCTAGCCGAAACAGCCACATCTATGTCCGTTCGGCCCGGTTGTCAACAGGCAAAGAGAGTTCAACACTCTCAAGCGGAAGTCACTAAATTGTCGACTTCCGCTTTTAGCCCACTCCATTTTAGAGCGCCCCCTTTTGGTATATAACACTATGCACATAGTTTATATCCAAGAACTTCCAATCTGTTGAACATTTTGTCCAGGGATTGCCTTCTTGGTGACTACAACATGATTTTCGTTAAATCTGATGTCAATAAAAATGTTATCATAGATCATCACCATTTTTTCATTCCTTTCATTATTTTCAATACTCTTATAATATCATTCACCTGTCAATCTATTCATTTTAACACTTATCCCCGATTGGATTTTAGCTTTGATAAGTGGTCACTCATTATTAAAAAATAACAAATACAGTACTACTACTACTACTACTACTACTACTACTACTACTACTACTACTATTATAGACACTCTCTGTTTCTAAAAATAAATGAAACTTCCATGAGCAAAGTTTCTTTCTTTAGAATCACCTGTGGAACACAATATCGCGGAGCTGCTTCCCAGCTGACTACAATATAGTCGTATTCAAGTTCAATGAAAACAAATTCTTTTATAATAAAATTCTGCCCAATTTCCACCATCATAACCAATCATCCCGGTGTAGTCTCACCATCCACCTGAGCTCATTTACCCTTGTCCTCGAGTGGCCTTTCGACCTTAATATTTGATGACTCTTTTGTAAAAATGAACAAAAGAAACACTTCTTTGTGTTTTATGTCTCTATTGTTTTATTTTGACCGCAAGAACATTTTTAATTCGAGAATTATATAAAAGAAATCGAATGTAGATATTACTAAACGTGTAATTTGGAAAAAAATACCGAAACCGTAAATACACTGAGAGAACACAGGATCCATCCCGATCCGATACATTTACTGGTTCATTTGATTTAAAACCTTTATTTCATAACTTATTGTTAAAGCTCCAACAATAATGCAGAGACACTACAAATTAAAATTGGACCATTGACATTTATAATGAATTCATGTATTAAAATTGCCACTTCAGAAATGTCACATTGAAAACAGAGTTGCAAAATTATTTAGAAAATATTTTGCAAAAGTCAAAGAAAGTCAAATAAATATGTTTAAATTTAATTACATTACACATTCACAAAACACGAATTTCTTTTCATTTATATTTGAAATGACTAATGCGCTTAATTAAAATATTGAATATGATAGAAAATGCAAAATTCACTTAGTATTGTAATATAATCATGGCGACATGCCGTAAAAATAAATTCCGGTAGTGACGTTAGACGCTTTCCTGTAGTTACGTAAAAAGGGAAGTATTTAGTGAAGAGGAAAGAGTAGTGAAATCTCAAAGAGTTTTGCTTCCATTATTCTGCTTATGAAAGTTATGAATTCAAAAACATTTTTTAAAACTTTAATTTACCCCAAACAAGGCAATCGCCATCGAGACGTAAGGGCCATACCTACAGGGGCATTCTAAATGGGGAGTTCTGCAGCGAGACGTTTGTTCACATTACATTAAAACTTCTGATGGGTCACAGAGGGCAGGGGAGGAAATTCTAAAGGCTAGCAGCTCGAGGAAATTCCAAAGGCTAGCGGTTCGAGGAAATTTCAAAGGCTTGCAGTTCGAGGAAATTCCAAAGGCTAGCAGTTCGAGGAAATTTCAAAGGCTAGCAGTTCGAGGAAATTCCAAAGGCTAGCAGTTCGAGGAAATTCTAAAGGCTAGCAGTTCAAGGAAATTCTAAAGGCTAGCAGTTCGAGGAAATTTCAAAGGCTTGCAGTTCGACGAAAATTCTAAAGGCTAGCAGTTCGAGAACATTCTAAAGGCTAGCAGTTCGAGGAAATTTCAAAGGCTTGCAGTTCGACGAAAATTCTAAAGGCTAGCAGTTCAAGAACATTCTAAAGGCTAGCAGTTCGAGGAAATTCTAAAGGCTAGCAGTTCGAGGAAATTCTAAATGCTAGCAGTTCGAGGAAATTTCAAAGGCTTGTAGTTCGAGGAAATAAGCTATTAGAGTAGCAAACCATCCGATGTCTGAGGGCCTCTACAGTGAAGGGGTGTGATTTCGTTAATTGTCAGATTAGTCGGGAGTATTTACGTCGAGGAGGGCACCAGTGCAGCAAGTTCGTCGGAGCACATTCCATTGACGTTCTTGTAAAACAAGCACAGGGATGCGACATTGGGCCACGGGACAGGGGTTGGAGCTTCCTAGATAGTGTGGGACCTATTAGATTAGATGCTCTCTTTTGGACCCTGTCTTAGAGGGGGAGAGACTAGTTGTTGGTGCACATGTCCAGATGTGACACCAATACTCCATGCATTGGCAAATGTTGCCATTCGAGAAGTATAGGATACTTCCAGGTGTGAAAAGTTTTTTAGCAGGGTAAAACGGGGCTTGTCTACTTTGTGGCAACCTTTGCAATGTCTTCTATGTATTTTTTTCAATTGAATTACAAAAATCTTCTTTCTTCTTTGATATTAAGATTTATGTTTTATACATGATTGTGATCTTTTTCACAGTGTTTATATTACTGGGTATGCAGCTTAGAAAAATCCGCTAAAATTATATTTATATTTTAACATTTCTGAGACCTGTACAATTGGGGGTTAATCCCTTCGATTCTTAATACACATTTTAGTATGTGTATAGGTGTATACATTTCCATGCAAAGTATTAATTGCAAAACTGAGTAATTGATTATTATGGAATTTAGATTACAGCTGCAAGGCGTAATGAATGGTAATGTGGGATATAGTATGTATACTTTAGTTTAAGGTAAAGGACGCAAAGAGGGGGTGGAAGCTCTTTTTTAAAATTTAGATACTCCGATTTTGTAAAATATTATTAACAGCTATTAGACGTCAATTAATAAATATTCTACAAATTTCAGTTTCTTTGAAGGTATTTTAAGGGGCATATTATATAAGGTATTTTAGGGGGCATATCATTTGAAGTATTTAAGGGGCATATTATGGGCTTTACTTATTATTTGAAAATTCAAATATTTCAGATTTGCATTAAATTTTCTCCCTAGTCATAAACACGAATCAAGCAAAATTCCCTATATTTTATTTTTTCTTAATAGCTCTTAACCTTTAATCTTACATCATATATATGTTTCACACTCAAAATCATGTATTTTATTTTGATTAAAATTGGAATGAGGATTCTAGATGTAAGATTTAGTAGAATTATATTTTGATTTTAATCTTCGTAAGGGGACATAAATGTGGCGTAAACCATTTCTGTTCGAGGGAATTCATTTTACCCGTCTTCGGCCGAATATGCTTCTAGATGCTATATTAAACTTTTTTTTTAATGAACATATCTCCAGACAAGGCATGAAGCCACTTGATGTAAAAAGCTAACAAGAACGAAATATGATTATTGCAAACACAGGAGATACTTATTGGCCTGAGTCTTTAAAAGACGAAGATTATAGGTAGTCAGAAAACAGTCAGCAGGAAGAGAGTTCCACAAGCCTGTAGTTCTTGGAAAGAAGCTACTGGAATAGGAAGCTGTATTACAATGAAGTATCAAAACAGTCAATTGATGAAGACCACTAGACCAAAGAGTCAAACGAGCTGGAACAAAAGAAGCGGGGAATAAATCAGACAATTCTGAAGAACACATGCCATAATAGTATTTATAGAAAAGACTGAGACTAGCAACATCACGTCTGTGACAGAGAGGATGCAGGAAAGAAGAAAGGGTATTAAAGATTAGGTATTCTTACAAGGCGGACAGTTGCACCGTATAAACAGAAAAAACTGCGTTCAATAAGTCTAATATATTACTGAAAAATCGATTATAGAGAGCGGCAGAATGATCTCGACTTGTGTTTATCAAACAGTCATCTTTGATTGGTCATGCGATACAATGCTGATTATATTATTTGAGATGTATATACACTGTATTTATTTTCTCATCCGTGTCTGAAACAATAAAAAGATAAAACATAAACTAATTGTTTATTGTACTGTTTGTAGTTTCCTGTCTGTTATAGGAGGTTTCTTTTTTTGTCAGTCTATTAGATTGTCATGCTTAATTTGGAAATTAATTTCAATCTCTGAACGCGCAGATTGGAAAGCCACATCTATTATGATTGCCTAGATCCCAAACTATACTATTACTTTACTACCTGAAACCGAAATTAACTATTACTTCTATTTATAATAAATATGTGATATTTGCTTATCTAAAGCCAAAACTATACTATTACTTTACTACCTGAAACCGAAATTAACTATTACTTCTATTTATAATGAATATGTGATATCTGCTTATCTAAAGCCAAAACTATACTATTACTTTACTACCTGAAACCGAAATTAACTATTACTTCTATTTATAATGAATATGTGATATCTGCTTATCTAAAGCCAAAACTATACTATTACTTTACTACCTGAAACCGAAATTAACTATTACTTCTATTTATAATGAACATGTGATATCTGCCTATCTGAAGCCAAAACTATACTATTACTTTACTACCTGAAACCGAAATTAACTATTACTTCTATTTATAATGAATATGTGATATCTGCTTATCTAAAGCCAAAACTATACTATTACTTTACTACCTGAAACCGAAATTAACTATTACTTCTATTTATAATGAATATGTGATATCTGCCTATCTGAAGCCAAAACTATACTATTACTTTACTACCTGAAACCGAAATTAACTATTACTTCTATTTATAATGAATATGTGATATCTGCCTATCTGAAGCCAAAACTATACTATTACTTCGGGATGTGAAGCCAAAACTATACTTTGCTATCTTTTAATGCCCAATTCAGTTTACTATACGATTTTAGACTAATGCACTATCTTTCAATACTCAATTCAGTTTACTATACGATTTTAGACTAATGTACTATCTTTCAATACTCAATTCAGTTTACTATACGATTTTAGACTAATGTACTATCTTTCAATACTCAATTCAGTTTACTATACGATTTTAGACTAATGTACTATCTTTCAATACTCAATTCAGTTTACTATACGATTTTAGACTAATGTACTATCTTTCAATACTCAATTCAGTTTACTATTCTATTTCAGACTAATGTACTATCTTTCAATACTCAATTAATGGAGGTGAGTGAAGTATCTATTCTGTGATCATCATATAATCCTCCCAGGCATTACCACTTTTTTTTTGAATGTGTAGTGTCGTATGTGTTTTGTTGTCATGAGACAATTCCCCAGGGATTATCTCCCCCTTCGGAGGGTTGTTTAGTATCTGTAGTGTTGTCATGAAACACTCTCTAAGGAATTGCATCCTCCTTTGTAGGGTGGTTTAGTACCTGTGCTGCTGACAGAAGACCATCCACCAAGAATTACCCCTTTCATTGGGGTGGGGGCAATATCGTACATGCTTTATCCTTATATATACAAGCACATCCATGCGACCAGAGAAAGCATATTATTGCTAGTATTAAGAAATCCCGTTATTATTGTTACATTTTTAGTTGTGTCCATCTTTTCTAGAAAACCCCGTAAAAAGGGGCTCACCTCTCCAAAAAGAGACACAATGCGTGTCTTATTTAATAAAAAACACGTTTTTTAGTTACTACAGAGGATATAATCCATTTTAATATAAACACACACAGATAGCTGTCCACTATTCCACAATGCGCTCAACAGTGGTGTTTATTTTCGTTTTGTACACCCCCAACCTAACTCTAATCTAACTTAAACTCTTACCTACACATAACCCTAACCTTCCCATAACTCTAACTATACTCGATGCTTGTCTAGATAATATTCACAAAACTCGATTAAAAATGTGTGCGTCTAGGTTCTAATATTTATTTCAAAACTTATTTTTTATTAGCGGCGGGGTTTTTCTAATAAAAATCTATGAATCTATAGTAGAGGCTCTGTGTGTCCGTCTATCACGTTATTTTTGTTTGAAATACCGTTTTTATCAACAAATGCACAGATGTAATGGACGCATCTATTTTTTTTATGCGATGAAGCATTTCTATCAAAAGGCTCAGTCCGTCATAGTACATCCAGCTTATGTAAGGATTTATGTAAATATACTGTAGTCGTAAAAAGGTTACAATAATGGTCTAAACTTCAGAAGGAACTCCTCTTCAAACATCCCCATAATAAACACTAAAAGATTTCCAAAACAAAAGCTTCCTCTCAGCTGCACAACATCCGACTCACCCTTTGGTTTTAATTACTTTGTCCCTACACATTAAGATCAAAGTGTAGTATCTGTTCCAATGGATACTGCACCCCATACTGATATTGTCTTGGCCTTCGGGGTTTGACTTACGCCGGTCAATGGGTGTGTCCTGTGCAGTTCTAGGAGGTCCACCCTCCCATGCTTTGCCTCCCCTCTTTGGGGAGGAGTAAGTTTATTTCTTACTGTCTGAGGCGCCCCTACCGGGGAATGCCGACGGGACTGCCCAGGCAATTTTTAATGGCCAGAGTGTTCACCTCTCGGGCGCTGGCTTTTCAAACCCCACTTTCCCGACCCGCCCTGTGGTTATATCTTACTTGTGGGAGTAGGATAAAAACTGGCCTTGTGCCTAACTCCTGGAGAGGAGTAAATCAATACACATACACATTAGTTGCTCACGCATATAACATAGTTCCCACTATAAAAATCTGCTAATATGAACACGAGTTCTTTTTTTATCTGGAAATCAATTGTCCTACACGCAAAGCATCTAGTACGTTTTGAACACGGTAAGTGTTCGTTTCCGTCTATATTGCTACAAAGTTCGAAATAACATTTCCGTCAGTCTGTCATGGTTGAGTCGAAAAGAGTTTCCGTTGGACTGTCGACAGTAAGTTTCCCCGTCTTTAATCGCGGTGATTGAATGGACGCATCTAAGGCATATTCCTTCTTGTTTTTTAGCGCCCACTTGAGAAAAAAAAAGACAAAAACAACTAATAACAACAACAATAAAAAAAAAGAAAAACGTATATACAAACGAACATAAATAATTAAAAGAACAAAACAAACTAGAGTAATAATTAAGTCCGCTCGAAAGCGGATATTCGGGCGCGTTTTTAACGAAAACACGTTTACGACTTGCGGAATATTTGTGTTGAAACAGCAAAGCGCGCAAATATTTAGCAAGATTTTTCCTCTTCAAGTCAATAGCTTGTCCAACAAACAAAACAAAAGAACCAAGAAAACAAAACAAAAACAAAGCAAATCTCGTATCTGAGAAATCTGTGAAACAAACGCGTCTGTTTTGTTAGCCAACAAAACCCGAGATTGTTATTTAATCAGTTTTCAATAAATACAAGACAAGTGTTTGACTACGGAGTTCTTATCGGGCCAGAATGACGCGATAGAAAACAAAACGCGTATTGCAATTTCGATCGCGCGTTGCCGGTGTCTCGTGTTGCCTTTCTGTTTTATGGCTTAGCAAACATATTTTGTTATTATTCGAGTTCGAGCCGTGATTCCCCTCAATCAATAGCTTGTCATTTGTCAGTATTTATTTCCATTATTAAAGGACGAACGGAGTTCGAAACAAGGTCAGATTTTTATATGCGGAAAACTAGTTCCCAAATAACGCCCTCTGGATCCAGGCAAAACTGGTCTCAGTTTAGAAGGATTTCTCCTTCAGTGACCGCACACAGAAATAAATGAAGTTCAGTATCAGAACAGATACTTGACTTTGTTCCCAGGCAAAAGGCCGAATCAAAACTTCGTCTGTTTATTATCTTTAGTTTTCTTAGTATTTTATTACATTTTGTATAAATCTCATAATTTCTGACTCCATAATTCCCCCTTCATTGCCGAAATAGCTTGTGATCCTGTAATTCAATTTAATATTCCCTTTCAACAACACCGTAACAAACAACGAAAAATCTCAACTCCAATGTTCCCTCTCAGCTGTCAAAGATTAAACTTCCTGTCATCCCTTATTCGCCCGTTTGTTCTCCTCCTATGTAAATTGATTCCACCGATAAAAATCCAACTACGAGCGTGAGTTTTCCGGTTCTTAGGCAGCATTTTGGGACCTCACTTTTCTTAACTAACCGCAGTTGTATATTCGTGTTAGCGCATCTGCTTTGTTTCTTTCTAACTGAAAAACACACTGCCTTTATTCGCAGCCACAAATTGGGATAATAACTCTCCAAGTATTTTGTTTATCTCCGCTTTACAATCATTTATCCAACACCCTTCGTTCGTATTCTTCCGCTCTTTTTAACTGTAGAGTCTACTCGGCTTAGTAGCGTGGATT
The DNA here is from genome assembly GCA_963556195.1 of Sepiola atlantica. NCBI lineage: Eukaryota > Metazoa > Mollusca > Cephalopoda > Sepiida > Sepiolidae > Sepiola > Sepiola atlantica. The sequence continues at coordinate 96,268,377 of OY744532.1, forward strand.
AATACGTCCTTTTTTCGATCTCTCTCAATCCTCATTTTACAGCTAAATTGATGTTTTTCAGAACAGCATCTAATTCGGCCACGTTAATGTGATTATAGTCATTCTTTTCCATCACTTATACTGTATCTTCCGCCATAAAACCACCAATACCCACAGCCTGTTTCCATACTACTTGCAGTAGCACTCTTATTTGTGTACCAAGTATGTGCTAAGTTCCAATAACAGGGTCCTCTTCTTTTACATCAGATATAATCTGCTGTATTACTTTGACAGTTTTCCCATCAACTCTGCCCTCCCAGTCTGCTCTACTGGCTCTTATGTTCGCATAACTGCACGCCAATCGCAGCCATGCAGCAACTGGATAGTGCCCCAACAATTTGCCGCAGATAGAGTACAACTTCCGTCTACTTATTTCTCCTGTCATCTCTGTGATCTCGTTTCCCATGTTAAACATAAGCTCACCTATCAGATTAAGGCTAAATGCCTCTCCTCCGTCCAGGAATTCTGGTGGCTATGTTGTCAACCCAGCTCCCTTAGGCTGTTACACAACCTCGTTTGTCGATACCTTTGTCACATTAACCAGTATGTAATCTATGTACAAATCAGTGGCCTCTTTTGTTTTATTTCCTTTCATTAACATAGTCATAATCTTTTGTGCGACATTAAGTCCACATACTAACAGCGTCAGTCAGGTTCTTCCATCCGCCTGTACTTTCTCATCTTTTCATCACACACATCTTGTATGTCGCTCCTTGTACAAGACACTACAAAACGGTTCAATTCAAGAAAGTCTAACACTTGCTCGACTTTACCTTTTGTTGACTGGAATACTGCCATCAACGGTAACACGCTTTTTCCTTCACCCTTCAATAGTAAGAGAATACCGTCTGTTATTCATCTTTCCCCTTCTTTTTCAAACTCTGAGTCGATCTCACTTTCCAGAGAATTCTTATAATACTTTACTTTGTTCTGTAACATTAGATACTCTCACAGCCATTTCGATCTTACTGTCCATTTCTCTCCATCAAAATATGCTTCAAAGTCTTTGGCTCATGGGCAGACACGGCACAATGTACGTTTCCAAACTTCACTTAAGCTTTTTTCTATAGCCACATCCCCCATCTCATTGATTAGATTTATTCCAATTATGACGTCGCTCCCGTCAATGATGTGATCCATTATAACTCCTTCCACTTTTATTAGTATTCCACATACGTTTAGTTGTACTTATCGGCCTACCTTACATTTTACGCCCCTTTCATAAACTGCGTTCACAATGTCACTCCTACCACACCTACTCACATGTTTGGAATTTAGTAAAATGGTGGTTCATCCGGTAGCGATAAGTTATGTCATCACTGTATTATTAACTGTAATTTTAATCATTGGAAGAATCCAGTACTGCGCTTTCATTCTATTACCGTTTTAGCTACTCGAGCAGAATCACCCTTTCTCTCGTTTCTCGGAGCCTTGGAAGGATCAAAGTGTAGAGTATGTTTTGACACTATACTTAATCTTATTAGTCCTCGGTTAACGGAGAATAAATCCTTCTAGACTGAGACAATTGTAATTTTTGGTTCAAATCCAGAGTGCTCTTTTTTTAGAATACCAGACGCTGTATTTGGACACACATCTATTTTTCGCCTACTTTTTTATGGCTTTGTGCCCAATTATTTTTGAATGTAATTTTTTAATATTTTCTGCAAATAAATAAATCAATGTGTAGTATCTGTTCCGATGGATGCTACACTAATGTCCTTTACAGTTTTAGGAGGTCAACCTTACCAGGCTTTTCCTTCTCTTTCAGAAGGCGTTAGATTATTAGTAATCTCCTGAGGCGTCTCTACCGGTGAATACCAACGGGGATGCTCATGCATTTTTGTAGGCCAGTGCGCTAATCCTAGTGCGCTGGCTAACTACACCTGAACTTGTGTCTAGCTTCCTGGAGAGGAGGTAAATAAAAATACTTTGACCTTGTGTCTAACCTCTTTGAGGAAAATAACATAGCTTTTTCGCAGGATCAAATGGTAGAATATGTTACGATACTATACTTAATGATATTAGTCCTCGGTCAACGAGGATAAATCCTTGTAGACTGAGGTAATTTTAATTTTTGTTCAAATCCAGAGTGCTCCTTTTTTGGAATACCAGACGCTGTATTTGGACACACATCTATGGGTAAATAGCGCCGGGTACCCGCACTGCCTAGTGTGGCGACTATGAATGACAGTCAGCAATGACGTGGATCTTCCTTTGTTATTTAAGCGTCACATTTTTTTTTTAATATTCTTCCTTTTTTGTTCGTTATTTTTTCTTCTGGTCGACATTCATTCATTCAAACGCCGTCTTGTCGTTTCTTTCATTTTACTTTCTTCAATTTTAATGTTTACTTGTGTGTTATCTACTTTTCCTTTCTTCGTCTTCATTTATTCCTTTTTCTTCGTTTAGGTTTCTTTCTCCCCTCTTTTCGTTATTCTTTCATTTCCCTAGTGAAAAACTTGCAACCGGACACTGCTCGTATTTTGATTCGGGGTTTTCACTTGATAGTACTTAAGTGAAATACGTTTAGTGATCCAACAACGAAAAGCAGCACGTCTCCCAGCGACACCGCTTCGAACAAAACACCTGTTATCGCTAAATCTCTCTCTCAGCCAAATGACCCGAACGCTAGAGAGGTTCCGTGTTTTTTCCTTCCAAACAAGCGAACCATCTACAAATGACGAATCATTTGTAACCGTTAGGTCGACAGTTCGATCAGCCTCATTGCATATTACTTGTTTGCAAAGCACAAGTATTTCCTGTCGTTTGATTCGCGCGGGAGAGGGGGGGGCGTTATCGGATGAATGTTACATTTTCAAACATTTACCTCTCTAAATCAATTATTCGTTTTTATTCTTCCTTTCTTTTTATTCGCGATTTCACTTCCCTCAACATACCTATCATCACTTCACTCCTTTCTGTTGCGTGCTTAAGGTTTATATTCATGAACAAGCCAGACTAGACTTGCACAGGACCTTCTAAATGTCACACGAGTATAACACTATGGGAAGGAGTTTAGACAAAACCGATACATAATAAGGTTATGGATGGCTCTGCTCTTGAGGAGAAATCAACTCCGAAACTTCTTGGTCTTTCTTTCTCATGGAATCATTCTTAGAGGTTCATACATTAGGTCCGTTGCTCTTTCTGCTTCTCGTAAAGCCAGTTCTCTGTATCGCTCAAAACACCTGAGATTATTCTCAATCTCTATAAGTCTTCTATCAGAAAATATATGGAGTACTGTTTTTATATTTGGGCTGGTGAATATCTGCCCTATTTGATAGTCGTTGTTAAAGTGCAGAAACTTATCTGTAATTTGATTGACCCCATCATTTCTTCTTCTCGGCACCCGATCTCTCACAGACGTGATGTTGTTAGTCTCAGTTTTTTTTCTTTAAGAACTATGATGCCATGTGTTCTTCAGAGTTGTGTGATCTATTTCCTGCTTCCTTTGTTCCAGCTCGTTTTATTCGTTGGTCTAGTGGTCTTTATAAATTCGCTGTTTTGATACCTCATTGTAATACAGCTTCTTATTACAGTAGCTTCTTTCCAAGAACCGGAGGCTTGTGGAACTGTGTTCTTTCTAACCGTGCCCCTTCTACCTATAGCCTTATTCTTTTCAAGACTAAGTCCAATAGGCATCTCCTGTCTTGCGATCATCACATTTCGTTCTAGTTAGCTGCTTACATTTAGTGGCTTCGTGCCGTGTCTGGAGTGATTTCCATCAAAATAATGATACGCAAAGCAACTTCATGTTCATACACACGTTATCGTCTTTCACACATGTTTAAAAAAAACGTACATTTAGTAAAAGATAGCAATTGATGACAATTCTGATTTCGCTAAAGTAAACTAAATGCTGACTTTACCTATTTTCCAAATGTTCCAAAATCAAATGTCGTCCCGTCGACTAGAATAGTAAAATTTTAAATAAATACATGTCAAAAAGTTACATTCATTTTATTGATTTGATGAACCTTTAGCTAACAGTTATTTTACGATAAGAAAAAAGATTATTTATTGTTTTTAAAAAATTGAATTGCTAAACTTTTACATAAATAAGGAACAAACCTTTCTGTTTCATTTATTTCACACTGACAATTATTTGTACGAAAAAATAGTCATTTTATCTTTGACAGACAATTATCATTTCAAAATAATAATTATCATTTCAAAATAATAATTATCATTTCAAAATAATAATTATTATTAATAGTTAAACATGCAGAAAGACCGTGCAATTTCAGAACTCAATTAAAATATATTTGAGAGAATAGTTTTAAAAATGAACAATGTCAAATATAATGTGAACTATGCGATATAAAAAACACAATATAGATGCTATGCAAATGAAACAGGACCTCAATTAACAGATTGCAATAAATACAAAGATTAACTAATACCTACTATTATACTTAAGCTGAGATAATTGACTTTTGTTTTTCTAAGACTTTATCCTTATATGTTTTAATCACACAAAATACATGTTAAAATATTACTCAGTTTGGGGATTGAGCTATGTTGCAAAACATTCCATTTTACTTGCTCTAATTTGTTTTAATTTACAATTAATTCATTAGAATAAAACTAGCACCGGAACAGTAGCAGTAACTCGCTATGAAGCGAGCTGACAAAAGAATATTTTGTTCTTTGGATTAAAGAGATTTCCTTGTGGGCTTATCAAGGGAGGCGCGATAGCGCTCTATTCTTTAATAAACTTCAAAAACGACCTATGCTAGAAATCTCATTTCTTTGATAAGTCATACCTCAAAAACCAATACACCAAATTATTTAAAACTTTGCACAAACTTTTCGTTTGATAGGTTCTATAAGTGTGTAGCATTTCAGCATCATTAGTCAAGGCAACCCAGAGATCCAGAAAGGTCAGGCGTGATTTTGTGTTATCCGTGTGTACGTACGTACGTGTGTGCCACCCTGTATCTCATCAACTATTTGATGAATTCAGCTGATTTTTTGGCAGAGATAGAGGTTCTAGTGTATAGTTGATGGCATTTTACTTTCAGTTTACCATATACCTTAGTTTTCCAGAAAATTCCAAAAAACCTTAAAAATGACCATTTTCTTGAGGCATAGCCTTTACTAAAGCAGTGACATTCCATGATAAATGCCAGTATACTGAAATCATATGCCCTAAATAGGGTTAAGATGAAAATTCATATACACTAAATGTACAAAAGCAAGGAAATATCCAAATTTTTACACTTTTATTGTCATTAAGGGTATGACTACATATAAACCAAGCCATTTCATTATCACATCACTACAATATAAATCTCTATGCATGAGTGGATGAAGTGTGTGAGGTGCGTTGAAGAAAGATTCCTACTAGTAAAATACATAGTCCTGTTGTGCTCGCATACCCTTAATGACAATAAAAGTGTAAACATTTGGAGATTTCCTTGCTTTTGTACATTTAGTGTATATGAGTTTTCATCTTAACCCTATTAATGGCATATGATTTCAGTATACTTGCATTTATCATGGAATATATATATATATATATAAATATATATATATATATATATATATATATATATATATATATATATATATATATATATATATATATATATATATCGTCGGCCGTTTTACTGGTGGAATACTCCATTTCCGCCTCTAGACAATGAAGGGTCATCAAGAGAGAATACGCACCGTTTCAGGGCCTTTCTCTCGACGACGTTTTTGTCGTATCGACCCTATTATCTGAATCGCCTTTCAATATAACAGTTCAATGACATCAACACAATTGACTTTTCAACGGCTTAGCGTCTCACGTGTCGTTTGATGACTCAGCGCGTCTCGTCTATTTTTGTTTTTGAGCGTCTTATGTCTTTGTTGTATGAAAACGTTCTCTTATATCGAAAGGGAATTTATTTTGGAATTAATAAATAAATTAAAATAAATAAAATAAAGTAAATAGCTAAATAAATAAATAAATAAAATAAATATAAATTAATGAATACCTAAATAAATAAACATTCCTAAATAATCCAAATGGTTCAAGGGAGATAATTCATGAATACTTTTAGTAAATAAATAAAAAAAAAACAAAAAAAACTTTTGTCTTCCTAAGACTTTATCCTGATAGGTTTTAACTACAAAAAATACATGTTAAAATATTACTCAATTTTGGAATTGAGCTATGTTGCAAAACACATTCCATTTACTGGAGTTAGTGTTACTATGCACGATGGTATATTTAATTATCATTCATCATTAGAGGGGACCATAAGTGATAGATTCACGAATTTGATATTACAAATGGCTGCGTTCCCAAGTCCTTATCGTTGCTGTATCAGCCGGGCATGCGATATTCCCAGCTATGTGCAGGAACAATAATACCAATGAATAAATTTAAATTTTAAGTGATTTTTAAAATCTCAGAAATAGTATGCGTCAGATATAACCTTTCCATTCAATTATCTGATGCAAATTGACATTAACATATATGAGGGTCTCTCGCATAAAATGTAAGTGATTTTGATCAAATACTGAACGATATTGCACCGTTGAAATGTGCAATGTCTTTTGTTAGATTTAGAACATAGCTATTAATTCATTTGGTCTTATAAAAAGGTTTATTATTTATACATATCATGACAATAAATCACTTCCAGAATTATAAGAGAGCCATACAAGAATCCATGTCTACTGTCACTTATTCAGTTGGTAGCTTGGAAACTTGGCTAGTCAGTATATAAAAAGTCTAGATATGTCACATTTAAGAAAATAGTATGGTTTGGTATGTGGACTACAGCGCTTTTGGAGATATTTAGAGTTAAATATTTTTTTAATGCAAAACTTATGCAGAAATGGGCATTTTGGTCAACTTCTAACAAACCTTGTGTTCAAAACACTAAAATCAGTACGAAAGGTTAAAATACTGTGGTATTTGAGGTTGATAGAATGATAAGAACAGACAAAAGAAATTCAACAGGCTACACAAATGATTTTTAAGGTGTTTTTTTGAAAATAGTGAATATAGTGAATTTCCAGTAAGATTTTGAAAACTTAGTAAATTACCGTAACTTCAAATTAGCATATTTTATTTTAATGCATAAAGATATTGACCTGATAATTTTCCGAAAATACTGCACATTTTATCGAGTTTCGCAATATCTTTTAAGTTTTTCTTTCGAATAACATAATTATTCATCAAAAGACACCCTGATGTGATCAAGTGCCTCATCTCTTTCTAACTTTCTATCTATCATCTCTCACTCTATGTTGTTTGACCCTCGGTTGTATTTTATACGGTATATATCACTCTCGCATCTGTCACTATGTCTCTCTCTATTTTTTAGTTAAATCGAAGGTAATAACGAAAGGACAAAATAAAAGATTGGAACAGTCCATTATTACCAATAGGGAATATTACCACTATATTAATACTATTTAGCCCTATAGTTGCATAGAAAACGAAAGAAAAGAGAAAGTGCGAGTAAGTGTAATATACCGAACGAAAAAACTAAGTTTGCTTTTTGTCTTTTTATTAATAAACATGACTGGCTTTGCAAACTCACTTTAAAAAAAAGGGAAATTCTGTGCACAATTCTGGAAACCAAAAGACCGTCTCATTTCTTGACAGATCTTTATTTTCGGAATGAAGTATTATGCAATTTGCTCGTAGGAAAGTTGTCCTACCGAGCATTACCACTTCCTTCGGGATATGGTGGGTTTATTTCCTATAAATTTCCATATTGAGAATTGCCGACGGCTTCGTTGACAGGTTATGTTTTACGCTTCTACTGTTCGCCGTCGAGTGAGTTTTCCTCGCATAGAGCTGACATTGTTTTACATCTTGCTAAAGCGTGAGGCAAGTAAACAAAGGCTATTTTCGGCTCTCTATTTCATACTAACCGAGGAATACTTGGCACATTTTGATCAGGTTCGGTTCAGTTCTAAGAGGCAGATTCCTTTGCATTATCGCCTCCTTTCGGAAGGTGTGGTTTGTGCTGATGTTTTGAGGCGCCTCGACAGACACATGCCGACGGGTCAGTTTACGGTAATATGTGTACCCTTCGAGATTGCCACTTCTCCCTGAACACATTTTACCTGATTCAAACAATCTAACCTTAGTTCAATTGATGAGCTACCAGTCCCATTATTCATGTAATATATATATATATATATATATATATATATATATATATATATATATATATATATATATATATAATCGGAAAGCAATAAAATAAAAGCAAAAGAGTAAGTGTCGAAAAATGTACATTTTTCTTAACTTAATGATATGAAAATAAATAGACATGAACTAAAATTAATTAGAAAAAAAACATATATATATATATATATATATATATATATATATATATATATATATAAAGTTAGGTATGCATGTTTGTTTATATTTTTATGTAAATGATTCAATCATGAACTAATAAACACATCATTATACAATTCGGAACAGAGATGCTATGTGTAAGGATAGGTAGTGTCGGCTATATCTATTTTAATTTAGTTTCATGCAAAAAGGACATAGACGGGATGTCTTCCTGAGAATTGATATTCCTCCGAACGTATCGAAGAGATCAGATTAATCACATATAAGAAAAGTCTATACTTCCTTGCCAAGCCTATATTCTTTATATTTCACCGCATTAAAAAAAAAATCTGTAGATAAACAAGATCAGAAGAATACAAATTCCTGGACAAATTCCTCTGCTCACGTTTGGATACAAAATGGTGGCGGGAAACATCTTCGAACGTTGCAATCAATTGTCTGTTCGAAGTTGATAAGGAAGGAACTCGTTTGTGGTTAACTCACCTGACGAAATCTGTCAATGTCAACTCGAAACTAAAAAAATTAGATCTGTCTTGGGAAACGCTTTCTTCACCTCTGAGCCATATTAAATTCGGTTCTAATTCAAAATGGCTGCGAGTCCTGATCCGACATGATAGATTTACAAATACTAACGCGCGGTGGGGGTTGAAGTAATAAAAAAGAAAAGAAAATGGGAAGGAAAATATTTTCTCTGTTGATGGAAACGATGTATTTGCTAGCGCAACTTTCTTAAGTAGTCTGCATTTCTCTAATCACTCTGTTTTCAATACTAAACTCGACAACAATCTGCCAGCAACCGGAATTTCCTCACGTAGTCTACATTTACTAAATAACATTATTTTCAAAACTAAACCCAAGAAAAATGTACTCGCCACCGCTACTTTCTTACGTAGGATATTTTTCTCCAATAACACCGTTTGCAATATCAATCTACATCGTTTAATGATCTTAGCCCTTCGAGTGCGTAAATGCAAATGAACACTTTTACTCGGCTCACTTTTTGTGGAGGGAAATACACACCGGTCAGACGTGATCGATACGCAGAAATACACTTGCTTTGGCGTGATATTTTTCGTTCTCGCATCCAGCATCTGCACGCCAGGTAGAGACGAGGTCTTTTTAATGCGACGATAAGTCAAGATTATTTCCACCGTTTCATTCAGGTCTTACTCATCACATCCGTCGCAAGGGCTCGTTGTTAGTCGAGCCTTTTTTTGCGATATCCTCATACCGATACTGTATTCATCCTAAGCGGGTCGCGTAGGCTTCGTGTGGAGGATAATGTTTCTGGAGAATATTAAATTCGCAAGCGGTTCTGAATCGCATGAATACTCTGGTCAGGGAAGGGAAACACTTTTTCCTGTTATACCAGTCGAGTGGACGTCCTCGACGATGTGCTTGATAGAGTGTAGGTCGCTGTTTCATAAGCTGCCCTGTTCTGTCGGTGATTGGTATGATTCTGTTGTGTTCTTGTCGTTTAAACCTTCCGATCGTATTAGTTATTCTTTGATAAGAGGGATTAGGTATGTGCTGATCGCCTGAGGAACTCGTAGCGTAGCTGCTCATTCTATATTTGCTTATCCATCATGTACTCCCTTTTTGTGTGCAGGTTTTTTTTTTCCACATTCCGGTATTGGTAAATACAATTCAAATTTGTTCTAACTTGTAAAATCCGACTAATTTAATTTTATATAGTATATATATATATATATATATATATATATATATATATATATATATATATATATATATACATTATTAATAGATAAGTATTTTTATATCCATAGACAATTTTAATTCCGGATCACAGTATTATGTACCCTGGTTTCGTAACCATTCGGTCAGGCCGCTGATCACGGTGTGAAATGCGAGAGAAATATGCCTTGTATAATATCAATGTAAACACTAGTACTGTGATTATACAGATTTACCGATCTTTCAGGAGAGAGAACCTTGCAACGTGGCTAATTATGAATCATCATTTTTTATATCTCAAAATACCTAAACTTTACAGTAGCTTAATAATTATAATAATAAATAAATATTTTTAAATTCATATATATATATATATATATATATATATATATATATATATATATATATATATATATATATGTGTGTCGCGGTTTTATTATTTTAGAATTATGTAACTGTATCGCCGGTCGGAAAAAATAGAACCCGGGATCCAAGTATTATGAATCTTACACACACACACACACATACACACACACACACACACACATATATATAATATATATATATATATATATTTAAAGAAAACTACTCCTGAAGACGACTAAGAGGGTTGAAAGCGCTCGGAAAAAATGGCCGAATTAAGAACAATCGGCGAAATACTCTATATACTGCCACCTGCAAACAGAAGGATTGCTCGACGGTTTGAAAACCTCACGAAGAAGATTTACAAACGCGAAAGTTCCGTGACCTTGAACAACGCTTGCTTGGATATATATATATATATATATATATATATATATATATATATATATATATATAAATTGACGATATTTCAATTGATGTATTTTATGAAATCGATAGACGTTTAGTTGATTTCTATTATCATCTTTGTCCATTGCAAGAGAAAGAATCGTTAAATAAAGTATTGAAGCATCATTTTCTTTTTGTTATTGGCAATTGCGAATCAATTGAGTCGTGTCGAGGTAATCAATAATCGATAGAGAATCAATAAAGTATTAACATTTCTATGGCTGGTTTGGTTTTATCTGCTTTGGTTCGGTTCTTTCGTTTTACGGTATATAAACATCTTTCGGCTCATCTAATACCGAATAATTGTAAACGTATTGATGCTTTAAGTTCTTGAGATGTTCAACTGTTAATCTATGTTGTAAATGTGTCTTTCTATATAGCTGTAGATTAATTTACTTTTGTAGGAAAATATTTTGTATATTTACATTCTGTAAGGGATAGATTATATTCAAAAGGTTGGAAACTAAGTTTACGCCGTTTTTTTAAATTTAAATTTAAAAACGTTATAATGAGAAATAACAACTAATTGTTCAATAATATATTCTCTCTTGTTTATTACAACTTCTCCTAAACGTTAAACGAGATTTTCAATAGCTCGTTGGTCGAACTCGAAAAGAAATAAGATAAAAGCAAAAAGTAGGTGCCTAAAAATGTATATTTTTCTTAACTTGATATTGCAGGTTAATGATATAAAAATAAATAAAAAATTAACTAAAATTAACTAAAATTAACTAAGAAAAAACAAAAACAAACTAGATTACTAAATAACTCCAAATTATAATTCTTCTAGAAAATAGATTCCAGAACTTAAAAACATAATACATGGGAGTAATGACATCAAAGGGTTTACTCCACATTCTACAGAAAATATAAAATCGATCCTAACTTATATATAAAGTTCCATGTCATAGTCAGGGCGGTTGAACTTAAAGTGAACTTGAGTAGTTTATAGGGTTTGGAAATAGGGTATGCAGAAAAAAGGAGAAAAATAGTAGAAAGGCTGGATACGATGAATTTCGGTTACTGGGTTGGAGGCTAATATATTTTCCGATGGTGTCTGCCCGGTACTAATAATTGCATTTCATTGGCTAGACCGAAAGCTATGTCTGCATATATAGGTGACAACGTTTACGGTATTAACTCTGTATCCCCTCATTATTATCGCGTAGGAAGAGACCGTTTATTGAAAGATATGTACCCCCTAACAAACTCAGATATACACCATGCCTAATGATGTGGCTCGTTGAATCTATTCGATATGTTTTACGAATTGTATAAAACCTGTAATCCCTGTTACCCGATTTTATTTTTATCTCAGCGTGGTACGACCCTTTTGACTTGCTTGATTCTCTGGTGACAATTGGTTTTACGATTCTTTCTAGAATGAGGTACTTACAAAAGAGACCACCCGATAAAAAGTAAAGGTACCCCTGTGCCTAAACCTGTACTAAGTACGGCATATACCGTCGCATCATATCCCGGTTACGGGAGATAACATCGTTATGTGTTTGCCGTTCTTGCAGAAGGTTGTCGACGTCCTCCTACAGACAGCGCCTGGTATTTCCTAATGGTCACTCATCTGGCACTGACCAGCCTCAACGTTTCTTAACTTCGGTGATCTAACGAGAACCGGCGTGTCAACGTGATTATGACGTATTAAAAGTAAAGGTGTTGCTATTAAACCGACTGGATGCAAACTTGGCACACCCAGGTCGTCACGCCGGGTCGTCGTCCATTTCATTACAGCCGCATCACAACGTTGTCCATTGAAAGAAGAGAAATCATTAAACAAAGAATTTCGAAACCATTTTGTTTTTGTGTTGAGGAATCGTTCGTCATTTGCTGACGTAATCAATGGACGTAATCGATAGACGATCAATATTGAATTTACAATCCTCAAGTTTTGCTTTTGTCTTTTGCTATTTTTTTCGATTTTGGTCTTTAGTTTTCGGATTTAAAGTTTCCAAAAATGTTGATTTAATTTTAGTGCGTGGTGTTGCGTTTCTATCTTGTTTTTTTTTAATTTGGTCTTTGAACATTTAACTTTGTTCGTTCTGACATTATCACTTTCTCTTTTACTATTCCTTAAACTTTCTGTTATTTTTGTCTCTGTAATTATCAGGCTATTATGCCCTTCCGTATAAAATACAAAAACGATATCTGTGATCTTTTAATCATTGAAAAATAAAAGAACAGAAAGGGATGACGCTTACACACGTCATTCATTTCTCTTTCATTTTAAAGAATACCGTTGTAATATGCCTGCATTTTATATGTGTAGATATATATATATATAGACTCGACGGTACCGATTTAAAACCGACGGTACCGATATTCTGACCTTCTGTAATACATATATACATAAATAAATATAATGCTCTTATTTTTTAATTATTCTTAATAATCACGCACTCTGCTTGAGTTATCTTCCACTAATCGAACAACTTCAAGTAGAAAATTATTTGTAATATATATATATATATATATATATATATATATATATATATATATATTACAAATAATTTTCTACATTATATATTATATATATATATATATTACAAATTATTTTCTACTTGAATTTGTTTGATTCGTGGGAGAGAACCCCAGCAGAGTGAACTCTAGGTCAATTTATCAACATCTACAAAAACATAAGTGCCCTCCCTCTGATTTAAGACAAATTCTAGTTAATACACTGAATTTATATATTCCGAAACCAATTAAAAAAAAAAAATACTGGAAGCTACCTACATAAAAAACAACAACCTAAAATTAACAACATCACATATGACACCAGTGGTAATATTTTAAAATGCTTAACGTAATGCGATTTTGTTCTGGGATGCCATCCAGCGTTGCTGAATTAAACTCGTCCACGACTTCCTGGAACAATGCGAAAAAACGTTCTTTGCGCGTTTCTCCGCCGTCTTTTTAAAAGTCTCTTCTTCCTCCAGCTTTTTGGTTTATTTGCTTTTGACACCTGAGTATGATCCGATGAATAATCGAAAACGTCTGTGAAATTATTTATTAATGCTTTTGATTTCATTTTTTAATACAAATAAGACGATCAGAAAAATTGAAAAAATAAACAAGATATAATTAAACAGACGAATTCTGTTATTTTTAACAATGTTTGCATATATATATATATATATATATATATATATATATATATATATATATATATATATATATATATATATATATACAAACATATATCATATTATAATAATCCCATTTTAAGTAAAATTGAAATCAAGTACTGTCGGAAAGATTAAAAATAAACATTCGCCTAAAAGCACCCGTGCAATTCTTCGACTATGTCGTTGAGTGCTATGGAATGTTTAGATATTTATACTCGCCGCTCTTAGTGTGAATATCACTTAATTTCTCCGTTATCACGTAACAGTCACTCGTGGCCTACTGGGATTCAAGGTGTCTTATTCAACCTGGTTAGCAGCTAATGACCGTCTGAGAGGATTACTTTACTGCGCAGATGAGAGCCATAATCTCGAAACGACGTAGTCGTAGATAAACTATATAAAACATAATATTATAATGATTAATATATATATATATATATATATATATATATATATATATATATATATATATATATATATATATATATGAAGATAAAATACACGATATATTATAAAATGAACTGTTGTGAAGAGAATATGTATGTAAAAGCAAATTATTCTAGTGTTTTATTTGTTTGTTTTTCTTTTTAGCTTTTTCATATATATATATATATATATATATATATATATATATATATATATATATATATATATATATATATATTAGAAATATCGTCCCAAGATGGGACATTTCCTGAATAAAACTTATTTCACCACTCCCTTGACAGAGAAGAAAAAAATCACAGTATAATCTACATACATTTATCTTTAAAATCTCCACAATCAATCTTCCAATTTTGAAAAATGTTCTACGAAGAAATTAAAATTCAGGGAAGATTTTGTGATTGTCATCTAATGACTATATATTAAATTCAATGCAAATCTGAAATATCTTAATTTCTAAATATAACGTTTTGCCCACGTTATGCCCCATGAAAAACCTTTAAAATAGACCACAGAACCTGACATTTAGGGAATATATATTTTCGTGTCAATAACTATTGTGAAAATTACGCAAACACCTTTATTTTCCTGAAACGTTTAACCCCTTCTTTGCATGAAACCAAATTAAAGTAAATATAACTGATTTGAATCGGATTTGTCACAAATTTAGAAGGATTTATTGAATTTCAAAAGGCCATTAAAGTTAAAGTCTATTATTTGAAATATATTTTCGTAAATCAGTATCATGTAAAGCATTTTAATCAAAATTGCAAAAAGGATTCTAGACCTAAGGTTTAGTATTATTATGTATTGATTCTAATCTTAGTAAGGTAGACATAAAAGTGGTATAAAACGCTTTTCGTGGGAAATTAATTTTTCCCTTCTTGAACGTATATATATATATATATATTGGCCGAGGAAGCATTGTTTTTTAAATGGCCAGATTTCTTCATTTTAATTCCGTTTAAGTGCGATCCATCTACGACTTGAACTAAATTTTCACCATTGGATTTACTTCATTTTGAACGCCTTTCTGTGATGCCCCCACGAAACTTTTTCTTCTCCATCGAAACTTCCTTCCATTGGACACCTCATCGGCGGACAATCACCACCTGGACTAACCTAATATCTTTTTACACGAACTTTTTTTCACCTATCATTTTCTTAATATCTTTTCAAATGTTGAATTTTGGCTTTTCGATTGCCAACTTATCTATCTGTATAATTCCTCTTATGATAAGATCTCGATCTTTGAAAAGCCTTGGCTTAAGGAGAGAATAATAAACATAATTTTATTACAGAATATACCTTGCATTGAACAATCGAAGTTTGAAATAAATTTGGACATTCGTGCTTGTTTATCACTCTTCGTCTATCTATCTTTATATATATATATATATATATATATATATATATATATATATATATATATATATATATATATATATATATATAATTCCCGGCATATTACAGTATATTTTATCTTTTAATTTCTATATTTCTATGTATATTTCATTCTTTCTCCATAAAACGTTTTAATATAATATTTGGCAGCAATTTTATTAATTCTTTTACATCATTTCATTGTTTTTTTCTACGGTTTATTGTGACCAGAATTCCTTTCCACTTTCATTTTCCAAGTAATATTTCTTGTTGCCTTTTTGAATTCATTCGAGAGAAACAGCAATTTGATTACAAAACTTTCCCCTGCATTCTTCCTGACTTCAAATAATAAAACATATTTCTTTAATAAAGAACCGATAAATATTGAATATTCTTAGAATTCGCCAGAATATCTGTTGGTGAAAATTTTAATAATTCAACACGTGGACACATGTACTTATTTCGTAAGATTTCGCACGATTGTATTCGCTTTTATTTTCTATATGAGATATTTCGATTAAGGCGAACCACCCAATGCCTCTCAAGATGAAGAATCACTGAGCCATGACGGAATCTTTCAAATTAAGAAGGCTTGAAGATATATGGGACGAACGTGTGAAGCGATAGGAATGAAAAATGCACTCATGCATATATTATCTTATTTCTAATTTACTAATAGTTCTTCCAATGCTCACTTGTAAAAAGAGATGTTTTTTTAATACGTCAATTCATCCCAAACAAAGCAACTATTGATTACGAGTTAGCAACTATACGATTATTGATTACGAGTAAGCAACTATTGATTACGAGTTAACTAAAAATAGGTGTTTTTCATACGTCAATTCATCTCAAACAAAGCAACTATTGATTACGAGTTAGCAACTATACGATTATTTAGTACGAGTAAGCAACTATTGATTACGAGTTAACTAAAAATAGATGTTTTTAATACGTCAATTCATCTCAAACAAAGCAACTATTGATTACGAGTTATCAACTATACGATTATTTATTACGAGTAAGCAACTATTGATTAGGAGTTAACTAAAAATAGATGTTTTTAATACGTCAATTCATCTCAAACAAAGCAACTATTGATTACGAGTTAGCAACTATACGATTATTTATTACGAGTAAGCAACTATTGATTACGAGTTAACTAAAAATAGATGTTTTTAATACGTCAATTCATCTCAAACAAAGCAACTATTGATTACGAGTTAGCAACTATACGATTATTTATTACGAGTAAGAAACTATTGATTACGAGTTAACTAAAAATAGATGTTTTTATACGTCAATTCATCCCAAACAAGGCAAACTGCAATTGAGACGTAAGCGGCTATTGCGAATACGGCGACAGATTTATAGTTAAGAGTTCTGCAGATATACGCCTGTTTACATTACATTTACATTTTTACATGCTTATACACTCGGGGAAACAGGGAACAGGGAAGAAATTCCAAAAGGAATCGATTATATGCACACAAAAATGCCACTTTACTAATTTCACCAACATGTTTCTTACCTCCATTTTATCATTTCCTAACCCATTTTCATTCCGTCAAAGTTATTTTTGACGTTCACTGTGTAGCACTATGATGATCGCAAATTACTCAACTTAAAGCAAATCGCGCTAATAACTTGAATCTTGTTAACACATAGCACTCGGTACAAATTGCTTTCCTCTCCTCACTTGTTTAAGGCATCTTCTTTTCAATAACAGTTTTCGTAAACCTTAGTCACTTAAGCATGAACAATATTTTTCTCCATTTACAATATACATGACTATACACATAATATGCGGGAGTTTGAATTACCTACTGGGGAGTTTGAATTACCTACTAGACACCATCCCCGAGTGTCTTCGGTCTCTCCGTACAAGGGTTTACCAGGAAAACCCGATATAAAGATAGTTCACCCTACAAGTAAACCCTGACCAAATATTCCAAATAACATAGTATTCGACTCCCAAATAGGATCCCCTCGACACGGCTATACACGGGCTCCTACGAGGAATGGTGCACCTACTCCGAGTGATGTTACCTCAAGTAACAGCACTCAGCTGGATACTCGACTAGACAAGATGAATTCTTGTCCTGGAATCCGATAAGACCAAGAAACCACAAGAAAAATATACTAAACATAGTAAACTGGTCAATTGGGAAAAGGAAAATTAATGTTCTTAACTTCTTTACTGACTCAACGTTTTACAGTTAAAGGGAACTTTTATAGAATATTTGAATGTCTATATATCTCCTATTTTTGAGAACTTCGACTGAAGTAAAATGAAACAAAAGGAGAAATATGGGGGAGAAAGGCCATCTCACAAAACCCCGATCACTCTTTTTTACCGATTTAGTGAAAATGGAACGATTAGATAGATCTGCTTATTCGCCACGCCACACTAGCAAATTCCTTTCAGTGGTATAACTGCCACGACACGTAGCTCTCACTCGAGTTCTAATGGACAATTTCTGTTTTATTTTGCAATGTTTATTGAAAAACGTGGAATGTGTTAAAGGGAGTTGCTGACATTTGGTATTCAGGTGTAATAATATGTTGCCAAATTAAAAGCATGCACCATAAAAGCGAAACTTCATGAAAAAAGTCTTCAAATCTCAGGATAACAACACCAAAAAGCGAGGTCGAAATAAGAGTGACACGCGTCAATAACAGTTTCAAATCACATATAACTCAGATTCGATTATAGGGAAAAGAAACTCGTTAAAACATAGGAAAACACACTGGTTAAGTCAATACAAACGTATGCGGGTATGTAAATGCAAGATTAAAATTGGAGATTTCCATGCAAGTTCAGAAAAAAAAATGAAGCAAACTCACTTTACTTGAGTTCTGATGAACCATTCTTTCTAACACACAGCGATGATTCAATTGGAAAAGTTCCCTTTCAGTCGAGGTCTGGCTGGTGCTATCTTTATACATTTTTCGATCATCTCAAAGTCACCACTACAATTTGCCGTTGTGGTATCATATGTTCGTGTCGCTGCGTTATTTCTATTTTGGGAAGAGGTATCAGGTTATAAGATATAGAATTTTCTAAAATTTCTGTTAACTTGTTTTATGGAAGTCGCTACATACAAGGCATGAAGCCACTTGATCTAAGGAGCTAATTATGAAAATAAAAAGTTAGAGGAAAATATAATTACTACAAGACAAACCTAGCTTGAAAGTAATACCACCATCGACGGTCAATCTTTTATGTTGTATGGTTTGAATTTGGTAACACACTCTGATGACGAGATATTTTTGTGCCGCTACTTGAATTTGCGAAAGTAGGTTTTTAAAATGCCCTAGAAGCATGTGTTAGTAATTCTTTGCTTCGAAACTGGCCTTACAGTATGATATAACTCTTGTTTGTAATTTTATTTATGTATAGCTTCATCGCAAATTTGGGAATAACTTTTTTAAGGATTTGCACTTTACTTTGATTTGAAATTTGGTTTCTATATAAATCTATCTGAAAGACATAACATAGATTTTATATATATATATATATACACACACACACATATAAATATATATATATATATATATATATATATATATATGTATATATCTATATATATATATATATATATATATATATATATATATATATATGTATATATATCATATTAACTAATATATTTATCAACAGAGCTTTTTTGTCGTCTACAATCCATTTCTGTTGCTAGATCTAGATGAATGCACACACACATCTCTCTTTCTCTCTCTCTCTCTATCTCTCTCTCTCTATATATATATATATATATATGTGTGTGTGTGTGTGTATAGGATGGCAATACGTACTTTAATATATTTCTACGTATTTTACGTAACAAAAGCTTAGTAAGAGATAATGTGCGATTTTCATATATTTTTCTTATATTGGAAACGACTTTTACGTGTCAAAAACACAATTTTTATAACTACCATAATATCAAGATGAAATACGTCAAATAATAAAATAAAAAGGAAATAAATTATGTTTTTGTTTCTTTGGTGTAAATGGAACTATAATTTAATGTTTCTTACACTTTCATAGTTCGTCTCCGTTGTTTTGTCTTGGGCGCGAGTCTAATTTGTGCCTGTGACATGTTAGATTAATTTCGAAATGAAAGAATATAACAGAAACAACACTAAAAATATTAAGTTTAATCTCATGCGGACACTGATCATAGAAGCTCGAAAACTTATTCATTTATACAACGTTCTTTCTCTACCTTCATCACAACTAAATAAATACATTCGTTGAAACTAGTTTCATAATATTTAAAGTGCATACATATAATATATATACATATATACATACATATACGGTACAAATCACGTTGACACACCGGTTCCCGTTAGATCACCGAAGTTAAACAACGTTGAGCCTGGCCAGTATTAAATGGGTGACCGTTTGGGACTACCAGGTGCTGTATGTTCTCTCTGTTTATCTCGGCATTGTTTCCAGTCGTCTTGAACTGCTTGCCATTGCAATCATGCAGTGCCGACTCGGGAGAGGTGTTGTTAGGGATTGCGCAACCCTTGCTTCATAATTACACGCGCAGCCAGCCCCTTATAGGGGTATGCATAGTCTATCTAGACTAACGGAGGGCCTACCTACACACACACATATATATATATATATATAATTATTTAATAATAAATATTTAATTATTATCTACATACGTATACGTTTCATCCTTGCACAATCATCAGTGTAGAGATAACCATTCAAGCCGGTCGCAGGATTCGAACCCCGGAAGATGAGTTGTTAGTTTATAACCGCAAATCCGACGCTTTAATCGATGAGGCCGGCATGAATCGACCCACAAAAAGTTATTCATGTCAGTAAGCCTCATTTTCATAAGCAGGAGTCAGAGAGTGTTCCAATGAAGGAACGTTGCATGATAATATATGCATTATATATAGTCTAAAGAAGCTTTCAGTCATCTAAAACAAAGAAAGAAAATGCAGTTTAAATTCCCAGGGATACTAACTGTTACACCGGCCGTTCTTACACAGGAGAAACTACACCGGCGGTCACTATAAATAGTGCGAGTCACCAGAGACACCGAAGACAAAGCACAGTCTTGTAACTGTCTAGCCAACAGCTAGTCACTTTCTTACTTTGTTAATACACTTGTTAAACCAACCCTCGACTTGACTTCCTTTATTTATTATTTACTGTGGGACAACTTCACAACACTAACTAAATCCAAGATATCACAGACTTAGCACTTTCATAAGCTGACTTACCACTAGAAAATTCACAAATAAAAAAAGGGTGTCAAGTATCTAACAGTGAAACAAAAACAGGGGACCTAAATATTGGCGTGAAATATTAAACGGGGTCATCAACTGTTTGCTATGTAACTGTTTCAGAGATTTATAAACAGGACAGTTATAAAATCGATGGTACTGATCAAACGACCACTTATCCAATAATCAAATGTAGAAATAATTCAGCTTCAATTTTACTAATATATACATAAATAAAATTTATTATTGATACTACTAATAATACATTACTCTTAAGCGACAGTGTGATATGGTAATTTGAACATCAAATAATATTAATTATAAAAATAATAATAATAATAATAATAATCATAATAATCATAATACATTACCCTTTAGACTACAGTGTGATATGGTAATTTGAATATCAAAGAATATTAATAATTACAATAAAAATGATAATAATAATACTAATAATAATACTAATAATAATAGTATTATCTAAACACTATACCCACGAACCATTCTGCGATATGATGGCTAGCAATAAAATTATATAGGAATAATATATATATATATATATATATATATATATATATATATATATATATATATATATATATATATATATATGAAGTTAATACAGCAAAAAGTAAGAGGCAACTAATATCTTTAATTAGTGAACATACCTTTCACTGTTATCTACTGCATCAATAGCAAACAAATTTCCCGCCTGGATAACTTTTTCGTTTTTGGACCACCATTCACCACTTGGATTATTTTTCATCAACCTCTTTGATAACTTTCCTGGAGCTATTTTAAACTTCTTGACTTGGATGAACTGTATAGGTTTACAAAAAAGTATTTTTTGGGGGCGATATATTTGATTTTTCATATACCTTTATGTATTTTTATATATACTTCTTTATATATTTTCAAAGTTTAATTTTTATTACCTGCAGTAATGTCATTGCGGTAATAGTCCTCTGAGGAGAAGATTTTCTTTGAAAACTCATGAATTAAGGACTTTAAAGTACTTTCCCTGAACATTGAACTGTAATAAAATTTGATTCGCACCTTATTTTATTCTTTCACTTCATCTAGTGCTATATATATATCTATGCATATATATATATATATACATATATATATATATATATATATATATATATATAAAGAGAGAGATATTGTGCGTGTATTTAGACAACTTTCTCTCCTACAATCGACATTGTTTAATACTACTAATGACTTTTATTTAATGTTCTTTTGATTATGTATTGTATTTCTTGTATATGACGCTCTAGTTGCGTATTTCTTCATCTTTTCAATTTGTCTTACAATTTCCAAAGTCAGTGTCTCAGTTGCTTTATTTGAAATTGTTGTTTTTTAACTTCTAGCTTTTTATTCATTTGTTGCCTGAAGATGATTCGTGGAAGGAACCGAAAGTACTCGCAATAACTTTAAAACTGTGATTAACATTTTAATTATATTTTTGATTACAAAACAAAATAGATTATTAAATCGAGGAGAAAGGTATAATGATACGGACAAATTATGTAGTATTCAACGATGCCTGTTATCTCTCTTTCTCTCTCTCTCTCTCTCTCTCTCTCTCTCTCTCTCTCTCTCTCTATATATATATATATATATATATATATATATATATATATATATATATATATATTACGCGTTTGGAGTTAAATATGACTCTTGTTTCAGGATTTGAATCGTGTTACTGGCGTGAATGGTTATTTCTACACTGACGATTCCGCATAGATGAAACGTATGCGTAATCAGATAATATTTAAAAATATTTAGTAGAATAATTATCTGCAGCACCTAGATAGCTTGTCGCTTTTATGAGTGAACAAAAGAAGCCGTTGAAAGCTATTATGTATGTTCCTTACTGTTAAATAGCTCTATGACGACCGACTATAGTTGCCCACTTCCCTTTTACATATATAGATGTTATTTCTCATCTCGTCTGTAGCCATTTACCATATCATTATTGGTTAGCACACTCGGAATTTGAGTTAAATATGACTTCTTCCGGGATTCGAACTGACGGGACTGGTTATTTCTCTCCTGATGATTCCGCAAAGATGAAATGTATATCCATGCATACAATATTTTAATATTTTTTTATTAAAATAATAATAATAATAATAATAATAATAATAATAATAATAATAATAATAATAGTTATATATATATATATATATATA
>OY744532.1:96296664-96394164 GCA_963556195.1 Sepiola atlantica
TACTTAATTACTTGTAAAGGAAGGAAGAGGGGGACATCGCTTGGCTCTCATTTTTTCGGATCTGAATTCCCCTATTTTATTTAATCGCTACATGACTAATGCGACTTGACTCGTCGGCTTCCAAGTCAAAACTGAAATCTCAACTCCAGTTTTCCCACCGGGAAAACTGTGACGTCACAAAATCTCGTGATCAAAACGCAGGTGTTACCTAACCTTTGAACTAAGGTCTCATGACTCGTCACTGCGACCGTGAGAAACAACACTTCACTAAACTTGCACGAGATGACTTCGTTACAAATCGCGCAAGCTAAGCAATGTCTCATACGTCAATCATTACATGCGTCCCATTATATACCATATATATATATATATATATATATATATATATATATATATATATATAATTAACTTGTTACAAATATCCAGGGGGTATGAATCCGAAGGAAGTTGAAACCGGGTTTATGAGAGTGCTCAATGAAAATTCAGAGCAAAATATATATTTTTTGATTTTATTCCATTAATTGCGACAAAACAGGTTTTGTTTCATTGGCGCGAGTAGCTACCAACTCGTCGGGCGAAATGAATTCAAATGGCTTAAAATTTTAAGTTCACTCTAACGGGAGATTGAAAATTGAAAATACAATGATTATTAATGATAATAACAATAATAATAATAATAATAATAATAATAATAATAATAATAATAATAAAAATAGTAATAATAATAATAATAATAAAAATAGTAATAATAATAATAATAATAATAATAATAATAATAATAATAATAGTAATACTGATAAATACCGCCATCAATTACCATCCTGCCACTTGCGAAGTCACTGGGCGAAATAAGTCGACAAGTGATGGCAGGCTTTTTTTAATTCCACTACCAACGACAAGGACTACCGTGGGCATAATTGGCAGGCGTTACCATTGGCATAATCGGTTTTGTTATTGATAAGACTGGTAACACCAAGAAGCCTCTCTTATAAAATGATTCCACTGGTGTTGATCTCGGTATAATATGATCACAATATAAAAAAAAAAAAAAATAAAAAAAAAAAAAAAAAATAATATTTAAAAAAAGTAGAGGGAATAAATAAAAAAATATAATCACAACAAAATTCACTACAAATAGTAAACAAAACATTAAAATAAAATAAATAGAATGCAAAAGTGGCAATTGATGCCCTGAGTTAGAATTGTCGGGCATTTTTATCCACATGATAATTACTTATTAGAATTAGAATAAAATGAGAGTTACGGTTGTAACCATAATTCTCATTTTAAATTTAACTCACTCCGGCCGTCGCCCCATCCCCCTCCTCCCACCCCGGCCGAGATTGAGATTGACACAGCACATGACACGTGCAAAACCTCCCACGTAATAATTTGAAACACGACTTGTTGGAGTCCCCCCCTCCCCTCTCATGTCCCATGTCGCCGTTATAGACAAAGCCCCAACTCTATCAGGAATAAGTTCCTGAACTTGGTGAACACTCATTTCCCCAATGACAGCATACTCCATAAGATTTTCAATAAGGATACACTGGAGCTCGGCTATTGTTGTGGTGACAACTTGGAGGGAATCGTGGGAGAGCACAGCATGAGAGTGCTGAACACCCCAGTGGCCTCAAATTCTAAGAGAGCATGCGGCTGTAGTGGCAGATCAGGCTGCCCCCTGAATCAAGTGTGCCTATCGGCCCAGGTGGTCTGTGGGGCATCTGTCTCCTCGGCTGAAAACCCATCCCAGACTGGCTGTTGTATTGGTCTGGCGGGCGACAACTTCAGGGAAAGATTCTGCGGCCATAAACTCTCCTTCAGCAACCCAGACCATCCTGGCCAGGCCGGACTTTCACTACACTGCCACAGGGTAAAAACCAAAAAGGAAACTCCCATAATAAAGTGGAAGGTCTTGAGGGAATCCAGCACCTGCGGGTCAATAAACTCTCCATGTGGATTGTGCTTGAATGAAAAGCTGGAAGTTGTCCGCTTTAAGGACAAAAACAAACTCTTAGGTAGAAAACAAGAGACGTCTATCGGCTGTGGACATGGTGGACTCTACCTCCTTGGCGGCCCACGTGCCCCACCTTGACTCCACACCAACCCTACTTAACTTCAACATAAAATTAACAGTTTTTTGTTTTTTACAAAAATGAATGATAACATTGGGCCCCCACTATACACTGCCCCGGGGCACACTGTAACCCCCTACTCACCCACCCGGGTTTGCAACCCAATCCCACCCCAACGAGTCATGATGGGTCTATGGATGTATGGCCACCCCTCCGAACTACCAATGATATCAAATCTCTACCTATAAAGCACAGCCTCAATGGCCTCTCAGCCATACTACCAATTCTAACATAAACCCATAACTAGGACGGCTGTCAACACTGATATCACTTGGACTAATCTCAATTACTTAACCCCTCGATCACTACCTTGGGCACTTAATTATTAACTGGTGCTTGGTCCTTGTCGTTGGTAGTGGAATTAAAAAAAGCCTGCCATCACTTGTCGACTTATTTCGCCCAGTGACTTCGCAAGTGGCAGGATGGTAATTGATGGCGGTATTTATCAGTATTACTATTATTATTATTATTATTATTATTATTATTATTATTATTATTACTATTTTTATTATTATTATTATTATTACTATTTTTATTATTATTATTATTATTATTATTATTATTATTATTATTATTATTATTATTATTATTATTATTATTATCATTAATATTCTTACAAACTTGTTATTTCTATTTCTATTTTTATTCTAATTTTATTTATATTTATCTTTATTTATTTTTTATTTCATTTTTATTAAGGCTTTTACATAAGGCGGTTGTCACTGCGACTACCGTGGGCATAATTGGCAGGCGTTACCATTGGCATAATCGGTTTTGTTATTGATAAGACTGGTAACACCAAGAAGCCTCTCTTATAAAATGATTCCACTGGTGTTGATCTCGGTATAATATGATCACAATATAAAAAAAAAAAAAAATAAATAAAAAAAAAAAAAAATAATATTTAAAAAAAGTAGAGGGAATAAATAAAAAAATATAATCACAACAAAATTCACTACAAATAGTAAACAAAACATTAAAATAAAATAAATAGAATGCAAAAGTGGCAATTGATGCCCTGAGTTAGAATTGTCGGGCATTTTTATCCACATGATAATTACTTATTAGAATTAGAATAAAATGAGAGTTACGGTTGTAACCATAATTCTCATTTTAAATTTAACTCACTCCGGCCGTCGCCCCATCCCCCTCCTCCCACCCCGGCCGAGATTGAGATTGACACAGCACATGACACGTGCAAAACCTCCCACGTAATAATTTGAAACACGACTTGTTGGAGTCCCCCCCTCCCCTCTCATGTCCCATGTCGCCGTTATAGACAAAGCCCCAACTCTATCCCCCTCCCCCTCCAATGTATTTTCAATTTTCAATCTCCCGTTAGAGTGAACTTAAAATTTTAAGCCATTTGAATTCATTTCGCCCGACGAGTTGGTAGCTACTCGCGCCAATGAAACAAAACCTGTTTTGTCGCAATTAATGGAATAAAATCAAAATATATATATATATATATATATATATATATATTTATATGTATATATACATTTAGCCAAACATAATTAAATAACACGGAGTGTTTTTGCTTGATAAGACTTTTTTTATTTTATCAATTTTCCGAATGGTCCATTTCGTGTTTCGGTCAAATTGCTGTATGTAAGTTCCATATGTTTTGTGTTCAATTTTTTTCCTTTTTTGCGAGTACTTTCGATTTGATTCGTCAAATCATTTTCAAGTAGTGTTAATTTTGGTTTCGTAAAAATATGTCTGTACTGTTGTGTTTTTTAAATTATTATAACGGCCAGTAATTTACAACGTAAATGAGCATCTGTAATATTGAGATGTTACATGAGAGCGTGATTACCTTCTAAGAGCGTGCAAGACTTGAAAGTACTCGCAAAATAGAAAAGAAAATGGAACAAAAAACACTTAGAACTAACGTACAGCAATTTGACTGACACACTAAATGGACCATTCGAAAAATTAGAAAAAAACTCTTATCACACAAAAACACTAATTAATAATGTTTACCTAAATGAAAATATGCTGCCTAAATACATACATATATATATATAATAAATGTTTGTTTTGTTTATTTCTATGTACGTATACGTCTAGCCTTTAAAATTGGGACTCATCAGCATAAAGATATATCTATTCACTACTTGTCGTGCCATTCGAACCCCCGGACTCAGAGTATTTTTACAACTCAAATCCCGACATCTAGAACCAGTGGGCCACAACTGAATAGCGAATTAACAGTGATACTTTTAACCCTTTATCCGTCGGCTTGACGTCATAAGACCGTCCAACTTATGAGAACGATGTATTTATAGCTAACGACGTCATTATATATATATATATATATATATATATATATATATGTGTGTGTGTGTGTGTGTGTGTATGTGTGTGCTTGTAGAGCAAAACATTCAGAATCCGTAATCATTACTTACCTGATATCCTTCAAATTACATTTATCCGTTTTTAGACTTTTGTGTGCAAGAATAATGAAACCGGAAATTGGAAGGCAAAAAAACTATCCAAACATTCCTGTCTCGCTCTCGATCAGTTTTGCCAGCTGTTCTATACTTGTGCGTCGCTCTCGATTTCACTATACTGGATATTACACTTGGCTTGAAATTCAAGGAATCTTAATTCTATTGGTGTCATATACTAGTCAACCGCAATGCAACTCTTATACATCTGAATTTTTAAAGTGGTAAGTCGTGTTTATATTAATCCTTCTAAGAGCCCTATACTCTAAATAAACTGATATTTGGGGAAATATTTATTAATTAGTTTTTAATACCTATCTTTAAATTTCACAAAAATCGAAAGTATCTGCATTTTTTACATATGGGCTTTCACCGCTTTGTTTCCCCTTTACATAACTCTAAATGAAACATAATATAACCAACATCTGAATCCCTATAAGCCGTGTTTCAAAATCAATGATAATCGATTAATTAGTTTATTAGTGAATTCTGTACATACAAATATAAAAGATATAAACATAAAAATACCGAACTTCATATATATATATATATATATATATATATATATATATGTAGAAAAGAGGGTAGTGCAGTATTAGTGCAGTTCCAACGAGAGAAAAGTATATATGTAAAGGAGTAAGGCTACCAACATTTGTAGAATGTTTTTTTCAACATGTATTTATTATTTTGTTGTTTTACCATTTTATAATTGTATATAACGCGTTTCAAGCGGTGTTCCGCTTTCATCAGATATGAAAATCCTGTATTTTATTTTTTCGATGAAAAAAGTACATTTCTCATCTTTGATTTTAAACCCATAATCCTGGATTTTTTTGAATACTTGGTTTACATGAGTCTTGTGTTGTTCCTTGCTAACGCTGTTTATTAACACATCGTCCAGGTACCCTACTGCGAAATCCATCCCATTTAACATTATGTCCATAATTTGTTGAAATATCGCAGGGGCGACCTTTACTCCAAAAGGAAGTCGGTTAAATTTGTATAATCCCTTATGGGTATTGATACATAGCAGTTTTGAACACTCTTCATCGACAGGGATTTGAACATAAGCGTCGCTGAGATCGATTTTAGAAAAATATTTTCCTCCACTCAGTTTCGCAAATATTTCTTCAGGGCTTGGAAGAGGGTAATGGTGATCTTTTGATGCTTTGTCCAAGCCTGTGGAAAAATCGGCACAAACCCGAATCTCCTTGTTCTTTTTCTTAACATAAACTGTAGGTGAAGCCCACTCACTGTGATCAATTTTTGAAATGACACCCATGTTCTCGAGTCTTTCTAATTCACCGTCTATTTGCTCTATAGCGGTGTATGGAACATTTTTTTCTTTCTGAACACAGGTAGTTCATTTGTTTTAACTTCAAACTTTGCTACCGCTTTTGTACACCTTCCAAGACCGCCTGAAAATACGTCTGGAAAATTTTCTTTTAATTCCCTCTTGAGTTTTTCTGCCTCCACATTCGAATCCTCAACCTTTTGGCAAAAGGAGCTTAAAGGCAGATCCCATAGGCTAAACTTTTCAATCAGATCAGTTCCAAAAAGGTTATTAGATTTTCGCATAACAAAAATTTTGGCTTTTACGGTCTTATTCTGGAAAGAAATATTCGTAATAATTTCCCTTCGAAGGTTATATTTTCACCACTGACGCTTCTCGCCGTTTTTTGTGATTTGATTATAGTGGGTCTCCCAAGCTTCTTCCATGTCTGTACATTAATGATGGAAATGTCAGACAGACTATCAAGCTGTAGTCTTACTTTTTTTAAAAACATTTTGACCTGTACATATTTCCGGATATTTGGTTCTTCAGGTTCAATTTTTGTCAGTTTAATGGCTGTCTTTCTACCAAATTTTTTCTACGACGTGATGCCTTATGTCCTTTCCGGTGGCAGTTATCACATTGTTTGAATATGTAGGGACACTCGTTGTACCAATGGTTATCTCCACATCTCCAACACAGTCCAGGTGGATCTTTTCCATGTTTTTTTCTCTGGTTATTCATTGAAGTCAATTTTTTCTTCTGATGAATTTTTTTAATGTGCGACACTCCGTTTTCTTCTATGTTACGACTGTCCTGTTTCAACGCAACAAAACGTTTACAGTCTTCCGCTAAGTTTTGTATTGTTAGACATGGCTCATTTTCGAGTTTATTTAAAACACGACGTCTGATTTCAGAGTCTTTATTTAAGACCAGACCTTGCAAGAATATTAAACATTTAAAATTATCCAATGATAATTCCTCTAATTTAAAATCGTCACAAAGTTTATTTACTATACTTGCAGACGTAATGTAGTCGTCTTCCCCTCTTCTAGTGACATTCATACACTTATATCTCCTGTGGAAAAGAGAAGTTTTTTGTAGAAAACAGTTCTGTTAGTAAAGTAACTGCCTCCTGGAAGTTCAACTCACTGGTCTTTTTTGGAAGGATAAAATTCACGAACTTTGTATGCTCGGCAGCTCCTAATTTTCTTAGCAAAAATCTAACTTTTTTAGAGTCTGTCCATGTACTGCAGTCCAATACAAAAATATCCTCATATCTTCTATAAAAGTGAGCAAAAGTGACATCGTCTTCTGGATTATAATTGAAAATTTCGATAGCGCTCCACACAGCCGTCTGGGAGAATGCATTATGATTCTCGTTTGCTTTCGTTAACTGTGTTGCCTCCAGAAATTTTCTCTGTTCCTCCTGTGTTTTTATCAAGAGTTCTTCGAAGTGTTTCTGCTGTTGTAGCAGTTTTTCTTGGAATCCTTCTTCTCGTGTTGTAGCCAGCTCTTTTTGTTCAGCATGCATTTTTCTTTGGGCTTTTTGCTGTTCCAACAACTCTCTTTTAAATTTCTCCTCAATTTCAACTTGTTTTCTTTGAAGTTCCATTTGTTGTTCAACTTGCTGTCTTTGTAACGCAACATTTTGTTCCGTTTGGAATTTAAGTAATTGAAAAAGAGAATCTTTGAATTCAGTGTCCATCATTCACGAATTCAAGTTATGCACCACA
This sequence comes from Sepiola atlantica, assembly GCA_963556195.1. Lineage (NCBI taxonomy): Eukaryota > Metazoa > Mollusca > Cephalopoda > Sepiida > Sepiolidae > Sepiola > Sepiola atlantica. The sequence continues at coordinate 96,304,262 of OY744532.1, forward strand.
CAATTTACACTTGTAAAAATAAATCAGTTTTCCCCACAACGTGCTTAATATAATTAGTTTGCTCAACTAATACACAAAACAAGAAATATATTATTCCTTAATAAAAAAAAATCAATCCCAGTTCTTTTGTTTGAAAAAAAATACTAAGAAAAAGATTTTTTTTATATATATGTGTACGTAGTTTTACAAAACCAAGTCCGTCGCTATAAGCCTAATAAGACTAGTTTTATGGAAAATCTTTTTAACCCCTTTTAATTTTGCAAAAATGCGACTTGCTTATTTAACAGTTCTTTGTTTAGAAGCACAAATGACTTACGCGAATATATTTTTTCACTGTCCGTCTTTTGCTCTCGACAATTCTGTGGTAGACCGTTTTAATAAATAGTCAATCCGGATTTTGCTCAAATATCAGATGTTGTCCTAATAATAACGACAAACTTACACAATATCTGTAATAGTTGACGCGGATAACATTTATCTTAACGAGTCAGTGAAACTTGAAGAGAAAAAAAATAAAGGTATCAGTGTATTCAATTATTTCAATAATTGAAAATGTCTTTCGCGTTTTCTAGTTTTTGATTTTTGGTAGCAAGTTTTGAGTTTTTTTGGGGTTTTTTTTCGCTTAACTACTCAGTAGTTAATTAGCTGTTAATCCTTGCGAATCCAAATATCTGACGAAGATGGGTTTTTTTCCGTGAAGATCTTGCGAATCACTTTGGGTGATTTTTTTTTTGCAGTGAAATCGTTTCGATTCCTCGTCGCAAATCTGTTGTGAAGTTGTTCAACAGTAAATAATAAATAAAGGAAGTCAAGTCGAGGGTTGGTTTAACAAGTGTATTAACAAAGTAAGAAAGTGACTAGCTCTTGGCTAGACAGTTACAAGACTGTGCTTTTCTTCAGTGTCTCTGGTGACTCGCACTATTTATAGTGACAACCGGTGTTGTTTCTCCTGTGTAAGAACGGCCGGTGTAACAATATATATATATATATATTGTACATCTCTTAATCCCCCCCATCCCTTTTTATTTGAGTATTCTTACTCTCGTTACTATGAATTTACCTTTTGTTTTTTTCAGTTTTAAGTTATTTTTAAGTTAATTCTAACCAGATTCTGGATTTCAAAGGATTTCAAAGTTGCCTCCCCTTGACTGTTCGTATTCCTATCACAGAATTTATCAAATTTAAAATTTTAGAATTAAGATTGAATTAAAGAAGAAAGAAATTATAGGAGAAAAAGAAAATAAATTAAATAAAATAATAAAATTATAATAAATAGTACATAAATAAACTAATATTAATAAGATGATAAGCTTTAGCTGAATTATATAATTAAATTATGATATGAATAATTAATGTTGATGTCCAATCAGTTTATCTTAATTCTTTTCTGCATTCCTACTTTCAATTCTCTGCGGTATTTCGTCAACAGTTGATCCCATCAGTTTTTCCGACTACTCGGTCATATTTTTTTCGGTCTTTTGATAATGAGAGGTCCCGCTCTCGAAAATTAAAGTTTACCTTATTCCCAAACTTTTAATTGCCTGACAGTAACCTCTTTATTTACTGTTCTGGTATTTAATCTGTTTTACATGAAATATTAATAAATTGATTTGAGATCCCATTCTTTTTTTCTCTTCCTATTTATTTTTTGTTCATCTTTTCCACCTTCCGGTATATATTTCACATTGCTCCTGCCTCGGATTTCAAACTTACACTTATATATATATATATATATATATATATATATATAAATGTTGAATTAAATTAAGGATAATTGCATTGTCGTTTAATAATAATCGATCGTGATGATATAAAGCTCAAAACATTGAATAGAACAATCAATTCTTGAGATGAAAGATGAGAACACATAATTTTAAAAATATAAGACTCTTTACCTTTTGATCTTTATTTTGTTTTATTTCATGTGACATTTTCAATGTTAAATGTTACCGATGATATTTACAATTACATTGTCGGACTTTCTCTACGCTCTGATGAAAAGAGTTTATCTTTGAAAATTCATGGATTAAGGATATGAAGCTCCTTGCTCTGAACTGTTAATGTTCTAATAAATATTGTATCTTTAAATTTTTTTATTCTCATCTTCCATCTCTAGAATATGTCTATGAAGTCTTATAAATAAAGACGAAACGTTGATGTACACATAAAAAAACATCCATTTTTTGGTTTTCCCTTTTCATTTTCCCATCACGTCGGATTACCTTCATCCTTCTCTTCCCATATATATATATATATATATATATATATATATATATATATATATATATATATATTTATATATAAAATTTAAAGTTTATATATATATATATATATATATATTTTGTTTTTTTTTAATTTTTAAATTTTTAAAGCATCTAGTTGACGTTTATTAAAGAATAAGGTAAAAAGAAATACCTTTTTAAGCATATAAAGATGCGATATCATTTTTTTTTAAAGAAAAATGAATCGAAGCCGATTTTTTTTTCTTCTTTATATAAACCGTAAACATTTTTTTCTTTGGTTTATAGTGATACAGATAATTTCGCCAGTTGAAAACCTGGCCTCATCAGTGTGTCTATATCCCGATGTTGTTGGATTTGGATTTTTTCCAAATACTGTAGTGGTGAACGGGCTTAGCGGAAGTTGTTGTTCAAATATGAAAGGCGCGTATGCTCGCGAGACAGATATAAAATTTAAAGTTCATATTTTTTTAAGCATATATATACATATATATACATACATATATCTACCTATATATATATATATATATATATATATATATATATATATATATATATATATTAATTTATTTTTTATTGTACGCGTTTCATAGTTTTACTAATCGTCAGCACGGCTCAACTTTGACAGGGGCTCGAAACCACGACCATGACGCCCGTTTTTACACATATAAAAGTAATATCCCTATCACCGCTAAAGAAGCGATATGTAATTGAATGAGCCTTCATTCGCTAAATAGCGCTTAAGTAAAAAAAAAAAACAATAATATAAAAAAAAACTTAGGTTTAAAGCGCTAACCATCACACATAAAATTTGACAGGGGCTCTGGACTATAGGTAAATTACAAGGCTGCGGGCATAGATAGATAGATAAAGTAAGAAAAAAAATGTAAGACTAACAAATCCATTTCATCTTCAGTTGTACGATGCAAGGTGTATTATATAAAAGCATGCTTCTTTTTTCTTTCCTTAAGTTAGGCTTTTCAAAGATTTGAATCTTATCATCAGAGGAATTACATAGATAGATAAGTGGGAAGAGAGGAAGCCAAAATGTGAAATTGTAAAAATTTGAGAAGATAATAAATAGTGGATGTAAGTGTATGTGACGGTTGTCAAAATGCAGAACATGTTCAGATAGAAAAAAGTCTAATAACAAAATGTCTAGTGAGGAAAATGTTAAGAGTGGAAAGACAAAAAAAATCACCGTTCGCTTTTAATATGCTTTCAAGCTAAACCCAATTTGCTTTTGGCTGGATTTATGAGTATACATGTGGGATCTACTCCTTAAAATGGGGTTTGTGTTTTTAAAGTTTTAGGGGGCCTCATTCTGTGCTAATTGGTTTGCTCTGTAATTAATTTTTAATCTGGGTGCTAAGTCCATTGTTTTTTTATTGATATTTATTGATGTTGTTTGCCGTTGTTATTTCTTTATATATGTATTTTAAAACTTTATAAATGATTCTGCTCTAATTTACTTATCTATCTATCTATCTATCGATAATACATATATATATATATATATATATATATATATATATATATATATATGAGTTAGAATAGAAAACGGAAGACAAAAAACTCAACGTTTCGTCCAAGTGTTGCGTTGGTAAAAAGGGAACAAGCTAGGAGTGCCCCAGAAACGAGAAGATCAGTAATTTCTGGGAATATAAATAGTGATAGGATATAATGATGTTAAATCTATGTTGAGAAAAATGCATAAAAATAGTCCATACACACACACTTACACCCACACACCCACACACATACACACACACACACACACATATATATATATATATATATATATATATATATATATATATATATATATACAAATGGTCTAGACTGATTAGCCTCATTCCCACTGAAGATGGACCCAGATAGGTCCGAAAGTACTTGGAAAACAGATGCAAACTATGGCAAATTCATCAGTCAATTCCCCTCCGAAACTAAGATCCTAATTCGGACTATGTAAAGGATCTACAAAAGGATATCTAGACACGAGTTGTCTATGATATTCAACAATACTTGCATGAAAGAGAAAATGCTCCTATATATATATATATATATATATATATATATATATATATATATATATATATATATATATATAGGCAGCATCTTCTCTTGCAGGGAATTAGATACTAAATACGAAACTATACTTAAAGCTATAGACTTTTGGAATATTATTCTATTAATTAAGGTATTTTTGATTTTTATATATAGGGCTTCTAATATATGGAGTTTTTGTTTGCACTATATTCTAACATTTTGGTATTTTCTACTAAAAGTTTTCTGAATTCTGATCGGGGGCAAGAATACATAATTCCCGCCGAAACCTTTTATAATACTAACATATGATCTGTACCTGATAAACCTCCTTTCCCTGAAGATGGACTCGGATAGGTGTGAAAGTACAAATCCAAACTATGGCAAATTCATCAGCCAATTCCCCTCCGAAACTAAGATCCTGATTCGGACTATTGAAAGGATCTACCAAAGGATATCTTGAGATGAGTTGTCTCTTATATTTCAATATATATATATATATATATATATATATATATATATATATATATATATATATATATATATGCTATAGTACAGATAATAGCTGACATCTTAATTTTCCTCCCTGAAACAACTAACAAAGAGAACATCATTTAAAGACTAACAAAAAATAGAACATACCATTTAATTAATTTTCACAAAAGTGAACAAGACATCTCTGCCCTTTCTTGGCATTCTTCTCATACACAACAATACTAAATGAAATTATAATGTCCATCGTAAACGAACTAATCAGAATGATTACGTTCATATTGATTCGCATTAAAATAATAAATTAAAACAAGCATCATAATTAGATGTTACGTCATAGCATTGAGGATATGCAGCAAGGAATATATATTCCTTCTCTACATAGATTTTAATATATAACTATTCCCCTGAATTATAAATCGTTTTCGCCATTTTTAGCTTTTTTGCACTTTATAAATCCCACGCAACAGCTCGACGAAACGTTGATATTTAAGTATTCGGCTTCCTATTTTAACTCATACCGTCGGGTTTATTTTATTCTTTTATTGTCATATATATATATATAGATTCTCTCCAAATATGATCTGAGGTTAAGATCGGATTCTAACTCTGCCTGATGAGATCTCAGTTTATAGTAACTGTTGATCGATAACATCGACATGCCAGTGTCGCAGATTTTGTACATGTCTGTGTAAATAAAATTATCATATATAAAGCTCTATTTTGATATTGAGCACTTTTTATAAACCCGGTTAAAATTCTCTGGATTACCACCCTGTGGATATTTTTCACCTGGATTATTACCATTATTATATATATATATATATATATATATATATATATATATATATATATATATATATATATATATAGTTACAAATGGGCGTGTTAAATCAAAATTAAAGAAATAAAAACATTAAATAAAATCGAGCAACGTCTAGTTTATCCTGTATCTTTTTATTTGTCCTGTGAACCAAGGAAATCACAGCAGAAAAAAAATTGGTATCCCGTTGAAACCATGCCGTCAACCCACATCCTATCTTGCACTCACAAAAAGCGAATCTTATGTCCAATTAGCGACACCCCACTCTGTCTTCAACCTAACCGGCAGGAAATAAGACGATGCAGCTTTTCGCTGCCGTCTCATCTGCGAACGTAATTGCCCCTACATCAAGAAGACAAGTATCATTGCCTTCTAACTATTATTTCCGGTAAGGGACACACTCCCCCGCTATCCTAACTATTAAACGATACTAAATTAAACGATGGAAAAACACCTGGTGTCAACTATTAACGTTCATGAGTGTCATGACCAGCAAATAGGTATATTTTGAGTATAGTGTGAATTATCCTGATGTCAAGTTGTTCTGACAAACCATTGAACAGAGAGACCTCACACACTGAAGGAAAGTGTCTAGTAAGCATTCAAAGTCTCTCCAAATTTTATATAGATGTTTCCTCTGTTTTGTTTTATTTTAAGTCAGTCGAAGTTCTCAGAAATCAAGGGGCCCCTTTACTGGGGCGAAGCCTTGATCTCTATATGAGATACGTAGATATTCGAATATTCCATTAAAGTTTTCCTTTATTTTTCCTACGTTTAGGTAGTAAAGAAGAAAAGAACATTAATACCCGTCTTCCCAATTGACCAGTTAACTATGTTGTAGTATATCTTTCCTGGGGCTTCTCGGTCTTACAAGATTCCAGGATAAGAATTAATCTAGTCTGGTGGAGTATCCAGCTAAGTGTACTTACTTGAGGTAACATCACTAGGAGAATGGTGCACTATTCTCCGCATGAGAAAGTGTATAGCCGTGATGAGGGATCTTATTTGTGCTGCGAATACTGTTATTTTTAATATTTAGTCAGGGTTTACTTGTAGGGTAAAGTATCCTCATGTCAGGTTGTCCTAACAAACCCTTGTACAGTGAGACCGAATACACTCGAGGATGGTGTATAGTAGGTAATACAAACTACTCTGTAGGTAATTCAAACACCCCAGTAAGTAATTCAAACTCCCCAGAATATATATATATATATATATATATATATATATATATATATATATATATATATGTGTGTGTGTGTGTGTGTGTGTATGAAAAGATGACAAACGGAAAACAAGTTAAAGTGCAGGAGAAACACAAAAACAAGAGCTGTTTTTGTCTTTCTCCTGCACTTTAACTTGTTTTCCGTTTTACATCTTTTCACACATTTTGTCCATCACGACACTTCATTTTCATGAATTATCGTGTATCTTACCCCATATATATATATATATATATATATATATATATATATATATATATATATATATATATATATATGTATATATATATAATTCCTCGGAAAGGATAGATTCTTGAATCTTTTCGACCAGGATTTCATTGGATGTTTTGCTCTACTTTTTAAACTTTAGTAGTGGTAGCAAAACAATAGCACCTTCTTTTGCGCAACAGTCCATGGTTGGGTTTTTAAGCCTCTTATGTTTCTTTTCCTTGTTGCTGCATTTGATGGAGATATGGGCCAGGACCTTTTTCTAAAGGCCTGATGTCTGACCCTTGTTAGCATCTGTCCTGGCTGGAGCACCATTTTCAGAGGCAGGAAAGTTCACACTATTGCTTACATCTTCCCGCCTGGTGTATGAACAGGTTGATGGGCCCTTTTTTACCATGGGTGCCGGCTTGCTAGTATTTATTTTTTGTTTTATCCATATTTTTTTATATTCATTTCCTCATTGTAAACGGCTGCTAATTCATCATTCGAAGCTGCCCTCTATTACTAGAGGGGGTGCCCCCGTCCGCAAATCGGGGGACGTGATGGATGGCTTGATGAGACAGCACACCATTTTTTGGAATATTTAGTCAGGGTTTACTTCAAATAAAACAGTATCGTCATATCAGAGTCTCTGACAAACCCCTGTACAGAGACCGAAGACACCCGAGGGTAATGTCTAGTAGTCATTCAAGTCCTCCCCAGTAGGCATTTAAGTGTTCTACAGTAGGCATTCAAGTCCTCTCCTGTAGGCATTCAAGTCCTCTCCAAATATATATGCAAATGTGTGTGTGCTTTAAAAAATAAATTCATGGTCTAAGATCACAAGGCTATTTAGTAAGTTTCTTAATGGTCTCAGCAAAGAAGCCAATTACTACTTTTTATTGAATATCTTATCAATAGAGTTGTGTAAATGTAATTGATATTTGATCAATAATCTATTAAGTCTCATAGAATAACATTTTTCTTACATTTTTGCGTATAATTGGTCTTCATTATGGTTTAATGTTTTCGTCTTCTTTAATTTGCTTATTTAATTATTTATTAGTATTTTATTATCGTCACATTATTTCTATTCATGATTTATATTGATTTTTTAAAGAAAAATATTCATTGTGTATTGTCAAAATCAGCAATTCATTTTCGTTCATTTATTGCGTGTATCTCTATTTGATATGAAGTTAGTAACGCGTATATGTTTATATATTTCTACGTATAGCATTCAATTCTAAACTAATTAGCCAATCGTTATGAATTTCGGAGCACAGCTATAGGCGTAAGGGTCGGGTATGTCGGCTATATTTACTTTTATTTAGTTTTATTCAAAGGGAGGCAAATTATTGGTGAAAGTCTTTCTGAGAAAATTCAGATACTTCCTATTTTTCTGAAATATTAAATAAAAGTATTAATAATAAATATTCCCCAAATTTCAATTACTTATGTGTATTTTGATGTGTTTTCTTATGAATATTTACATACCATTTGAGAATTTAAATATATAAGCGTTCACCAATTAAGCATGGTTTTCTTGAATTTTAATTTCTTCTCAAGACTCCTTAAAATTATGTTTAAAAACACCTCACACCTGACATTATCCTGTATCTCTACAAAGCTACCATCCGCCCATGCATGGAGTGTTGTTGCCACATCTGGGCTGGTGCATAATCTACTAGTCTCTCCCTCCTTGACAAAGCCCCCAAAAGAGTTGCCAACCTAATAAACCCCTCACTGTCGACCAAGCTCCAGTCCCTGCCCCATCACCGCAATGTAGCATCCCTGTGTTTGTTTTACAAATACTTCAATGGATTATGTTTCGATGAACTGGCAACTCTGGTGCCCTCTCGACGTAAATTCACTAGACCAACTCGACAATCAGCTAAATCCCATCCATTCCTTGTGGAAGTCTCCAGATGCCGGAGAGCCTTCTACTTCAATAGCTTCTTTCCTCGTGCTGCTGGTCTCTGGAACTCCCACCCTGCCCCTGCTCCCCGACATTACCGACATGCAGAGGTTTAAAACTAATGTAAACAGATATCTCGCTGCACATCTCCCAACTTCTAAGTATAAATCTTAATTTAAAACTTCGTAAGGGTACATAAAAGTGGTGAAACACTGTTTTCTGTTAGGAAGGAATTTTACTCGTCTATAAACATGTATAGTTTTAACATATATATATATACTATTTATATATATATATAGTATTTATATATATATATAGTATTTATATATATATAGTATTTATATATAGTATTCATATACAGTATTTATATATATAATATATATATATATATAGTATATCAATAGTATATATATATATACAACTCAAACTACGCACCATACGGACCGCCCACATCCACGTGCGTATGGGGGCGGAGATATACGCATATATGGACGAGGGCCACGTATATGCGCGCGCATGTACATGTACACATGTCCGTGTGGGCGCCCACATGCATTGAATGTGTGGGCGGAACGCGGGTGTATACGTGTACGTGTGCGCATGCATGCATACGGGAATGGATGTGACTGCGCGGGTACTTCTATATATCCGCCTGTCTTTCTATCAGCCTTTCTCTACGTTTCTCTATCTGCCTATCTAACCAGGCGCCTCTGTGTGTGTATGTGTGTGTGCACATATACGTGTGTGTGCGTATGTGTCTGTGTGTGTGTGTGTAGGTCGTTCATCTATGCACACACACAAACACGCGAACACAACAGCCAATTCGGCGCCAGGGCCATAAAGAAATAATACATTTCAAAAGAAAACACAAAACCATTCATTCAGGAGATGACCGATAAATTGAAGGTCAAAATCACACGACTTTGACCAAGAGATAAAAAAAGAAAAAAAATTAAAAGAAAAAATATAAAAATATTAAAACACATACACACACCCGCAAACCCACACATGCGCATGAACACCAAATAATAACACATTTCCTCAAATGAAACAACCCTTCTTAAAATCGAAAGACATTTCTTCAAATGAATTTATATATCTGATGAGAGCGAACTACGACTTGAAACGCGTTATATAAAATTATAAAATGATAACATAACAACAACAAAATAAATAAATGTTGAAAAAGACATTTTACAAATGTTGGTAGCCTTACTCCTTTACACACACACACACACACACACACACACACACACACACACACACACACACACACATATATATATATATATTATATTATAATTAATAATTAAAGCATAAAACACGACAGCAAGAACACCATGAAAACAACACAACTCCTGACGACTATTGCGAGTATTAAAAGCGCTTGAGATCGCCGAAAAATGAACCCTCGGGGCCATATTAAACCAATTACAACCAGCAACGGGGAAACTTGCTCGCCGTGTCGTGAAAGTAATTATAAAAATTAAGAAACGGGAAAACTCCGTAGTCTTCAATCATACCCGTATACATAACGACTTGCTTCTTATATATATATATATATATATATATATATATATATATATATATATATATATATATATATATAATTCCCGAAACAGTTTTTCATGGTAAACAACTGATGATCCCTTAAAATAGTGTTAGAAACAAACTAATATAATAACTGTAAAAACTAAATTGACTTACATGAATGATTTTCCACTGAAAGACTTGGGACTAAAAGTTTTTTGTTTTTTTTTAATATAGTTTTAATGGTTGAGAAACTTCCAAGACTATATATATATATATATATATATATATATATATATATATATATATATATATATATATATATATATATATATATAATATATATATATATATATATATATATATGTGTGTGTGTGTGTGTGTGTGTGTGAGTGTCTATTTATTTAAAAATAAATACTTGAAAATCGCCTAACACTATATTTCAATATATTATGTTAGATACTCATAATGTTGATCGCTGTTAGCATGCGAATCCGTATAACTGATGTTTGCATTGAATTATCTTTGAATAATTTCTGCAAATTATCAATACAGGAACGTTAAATCTGGGAGTGAAAATAATTACGCATGAATCTATGCAAAATTTAATAAAAGACAGATTCAATAACCTTGCTCACTTTCAAATCTGAAACATAATGTTTTCGAATTTAATAAAACTTCGGTGTTCCATATTTCCTTCTTTGTTTTTTTTTTTCTTTTTGTAAAATTGTTTTCCCTTAGAAACGTTGCAAAATTTTGAAATTAGCGAAGCCATTAAGAATACCAAAACTGCATTCTATACGTGTAATTGATGGAACCGACTTTGGATATATATATATATATATATATTAGACCTCTTCAAAATTTACCTTTTTCTTCAAACATATGGAAACTGCTATTATTCCCATTTCCCAAGGTCTAAATTAGCTAAATATACCAGTTATTGTGATCTTGGACCTTGGCTATGCCAGCCTCAAGAGCCATGTAATTTTATTGTTTACGTTTTTCAAAAACGCTGCAAAATATGGGATATTATGTCCTTATTTTCATTGTAGCTTTCCAGAGGTTGATGCTATAGCATTGAAAGTAGTACCAAATGAAAGCTAATAAAATTTTCTTGCATATGGTAGTAAGCACAATAAAACACATGAACACCTGTGTAAATTTTAACTAATTTTAATGCACAAACAGCTGGGACACTACAAAAAATCAGTTTGATAGTATGATAGCACTGCACTGACACATATATTGCATAAGAAACTGTCAGATTGGATGTTACTAATACATGTATTATCACTTGTTCAATGTGGCTTTTTTGAAACTGTCAAATTTTTTCCTGTGGTACTCCACAACTTGTAGTAAGCAGCTTCTTTGCTCTGGGTCACTTGTGATCTGAGTTGCAAAGTCACTCATTAGTTTCACACCTCTCTCAGCCACATCATTGGTCACTTTCACTGACCTCACAAACTTCTGTGCATTCCTGTAGCTGTTATTGTCTTCCCAGGTGTCAGCAGGAGTAGTGAGCCAGTCACATTTCACTCGAAGAGCATCAAACAGAAAGTGAGACTCTGGCCCTACCAGGTCTGTGAGAACTGTAGCTGCATTGATGACAGGAAACACTGGCTTGCCTTTCCTGTAACTCTCAGGTTTCTCTGTTTCTGACAGCTTGACTGCGAGCTTCTCTTTTGCAGACTTGGTCATGCTGGCATGTGAACTGAACAAGGTGAATGGCACTAGTTCCTGGGTCAGATACCAGCGGTGGTTGTTCATTTTCTTGAGAACAGAGGTTGCCAGTTCATAGTCATACTGCTTGTATTACAGCATGTTCTTCATAAGCTGGAGGTCATGGATAGGTGCATCAGCTGCAGATGTGGTGGTCACCCAGTGGCTGGTGTAGAATAAGGTCAGGAACTTGTTCATCCTCTCCAGCTTGAAGATAGTGTCCGTGTTGTATTTTAGTTCCTTGGAAAACATGAGCATCTTCATACAGTAAATGTTCCTGGCCATCCAGCGGGCTTGGTGAATGGCACCTGGCTTGGCCCAGTGGATACCTCGAGGAGGTTCCTCACCAAGCAGGATCAGGCACAGCTCTGCCACCTCTCTGTAATCTGCTCTCGGACTTGCTTCCTCAAGGAAATTGCTTAAGACTGCAATTGTGCTTGTCTTCTTCTGTTTCAAGTCTTGTTCAACTAGGCCCAGAACTCTTGGGCAGTCCTTAACCAACTTGTCCCACTTCTCTTTCACATTGCTGAACATTGGGTTGTCAGGACTCTTGACCTTGCTGAACACAGCCTCCCATACACTTCCAATTATTACCTCTGATATGTGATCGCGACAAGCGAAGTAGAATACCTTTTTGCCTAGTTTTTCTTCAATAAGCTTCGCTGCACCCTTGTTGATTCCACTGTTGCTTGCTGTGGTATCAAATACCAAGCCTACAATGTTGTCTGTGAGACCCCATGCTTCTATCAGTTCCAATGTAGCATTACACTGTTGGATTCCTGTGGAACTTCCTATGAAGGGCACACCAAGCAGCTTCCCTTCTTCATACTGTGGAGTACCAGAGACGAGCACTGCAAGACTTTCCACTGGGTATCTTTCACCAAGAACATCCCGTAGAAGTTTTCCATCCCAGTGTAGTGTGCTGTAATCTGGCGGACTTTCCTTGAAGTTATTCATGTAACTTTGGCACAAGTTATGACGAGTGTTTATCCTATTTCGTCTTGTAGTAGAGGCTGATATAACAAAGTCAACAAGATCTGCGCCTCTTGCCTTCAACACTGCAGACACCATGGCTGTAGTCTGGTTGTCAGAGAGTGACAACCGATCTGCAGTGCTACAAAACTCTTCACTGGTCATAACTGAGTGTGGAAAGTGTAAGGTTATCGTACTTCGTTTTGATGAACAGCTTGGTGTTGTCTCAGTGTATTCTGAACCCTCACTAGTACCAGAGCCTTGACTGTTCTCTGGGTCTTCATCACTTGAAATCTTCCCAACTTCCGCTGCTGCAGCAGTCACTGATGATAACATTCTCTCTTCTCTTTCTTCTCGGAAGCTTTTATCTCTAGACTTCTTCTCAAACACCTTCTCATGACCTGACATGTGTGCCAGGCGAGTTGTCTGTTGGTCCAAGTAGAAAATTGACGTCCTCTTCGTTGGTCTCCTTTGTGAGCAGCCTGTTGCTTCTTATCTCCTCCACAACATCCTTTGCTCCAATATCAAATAACTTGTCTAAGTCCTTCAGAAAGTTAGCTCGTTTCTCTTTCTTCTGGTTTGTTATTTCTTCCCTTGTTTTTAACAATTTTCCTGTACTTTTCATGGAGGATCATGAAACGGTTGACTGCATTTGGTCTAGTTAGTGTTTTAATCCTTGCCATATTCCAGAATGGCAAAACGACATCCACTGTATCATGGGCTAAAGACCTATTGTCACTGTTGGGATTATCATTCCTCAAATGCAGGAAATACTGGAACACCTGGCGATTAGTAGGAAGTTGAGAGCCCCTGATGCTGGAGCTGGATTGCCCAATGAGATACACATCACTGAATGACCTTGTGGCAGGAGTTGCCACCTTTCTTATCTTTTCAGTTGGTTCATCCCGTTCACTTTTATCGCTGACCACTTTCCCACAGCATAGTTGTCTTTCATATGCCATGTTGTCAGCAGTTCACAAATCTTAACAAATCAGCTTTAACTTACAATCTAAAATGAAGAGATAAAACATACTTAGTGATAATAAATTATATACATGCATTAAGAGTAACATTTTTGAGATAAAGTTATGTATTATATGATGGCATCCTTTCCAAGCATAAAAACTATATATGTTTGTGCATTAAAATTTATTAAAATTAATACACGTGTTCATGTGTTTACTACCATATGCAAGAAAATGTTATTAGCTTTCATTTGGTACCACTTTCAATGCTATAGCATCAACTACTGAAAGCTACAATGAAAATAAGGACATACTATCCCAAATTTTGCAGCGTTTTTGAAAAACGTCAACAATAAAATTACATGGCTCTTGAGGCAGGCATAGCCAATGTCCTAGATCACAATAACTGGCATATTTAGCTAATGCAGACCTTGGAGAATGGGAATAATATCAGTTTCCATATGTTTGAAGAAAAAGGTCAATTTTGAAGAGGTCTAATATATATATATAATAAATCCATTTATTTATACAACCATTATTGGCTACATATGCGCAGATATGTTTAAGCTACCATTTTTTCGAAATAGAGCTTCCTCAGATCACGTAAAAATTGAAAATGCTGAAAGAAATAAGACAGCTTAGCAATTCTTTTTTAATTTTTGAAGGGTGGTGAGAAAGGGACGAGAAAAAAGTATATATATATATATATATATATATATATATATATATATAGTATACTGGTTCGAATGGTTTCGGTAGGAATCCAAATAAGAGAGCTCGATGCCCAATTAAGTAGAGCATGTATAAATTTGAAGATGAGATGAATTAGATGCAGATTTAGGTTGTATACATAACAGTCTTTTTCGACCTTATGTTGGTCTCTTCAGATGTACCTTCAACCACGACTTGTGGTTGAAGGTACATCTGAAGAGACCAAGATAAGGTGGAAATAGATTATCATGTATACAACCTAAATGTGCATCTAATTCATCCTATCTTATATATATATATATATATATATATATATATATATATATATATATATAGGTTGCATAGCCGCTTAAATAATTCATACCTTCGTATCCTCTCGCTTTGCTCTGTCATCTAGTGGTTGAGCACCTTCTCTCGCCTCTGCACTGTAGTGGCCATCTCCGTGAGCTGTCTGTAACAAAAGGCCTTTCTCGCTTCATAAGACAACAATCTTTTCATTTTAATTATTTTTTTATTCGGCGGCAGTTTCTATTGCCCGTGGAGGTTTTTTGCTATCGTTGAGAGAGAGAGAGAGAGAGAGAGAGAGAGAGAAAGAGAGAGAGAGAGAGATTCACGAATATCGTAGTTAGATTATTAATGTTTTCCTAACTATTCCTAGAGACCGTGGGGGAAGGATTCTTGCGCTTGTCTTCCCATTAGGGAATCTTCCGTATTCCTACATTGGAATCAGATGTCTTAACAGTTCGCCCTCTGTAACCAAGCTGACTCAAATTCGCTTCTCGCG
The DNA here is from genome assembly GCA_963556195.1 of Sepiola atlantica. Taxonomy (NCBI): domain Eukaryota; kingdom Metazoa; phylum Mollusca; class Cephalopoda; order Sepiida; family Sepiolidae; genus Sepiola; species Sepiola atlantica. The sequence goes on from OY744532.1 coordinate 96,319,895, forward strand.
AGAGCAAGTGACGTCACAGGTCTCTTCATTTCCCACGCAGGGCCAGCCCTTCACAGCTGCAGACTGACCCTCTGAACTCAGGTCTCATCACTCGGTAACCTTGTCATGTCTGCCAGCTCCGACGGTGAGAACCAGCCTTGTTCTGCACTCGACTGCCCCGTGTTAATTCGCGCAAGTCAAACCCGACTTCCACAGATGCTTCCATCTCTCCAGGGCCATTATCTAACACTCTCATAAATGTTTTTTATAATCCCACAAGTAACGTCCGTCCTTATATAACATATATATATATATATATATATATATATATATATATATATATATATATATATATGTAGCTTGAAATAAAAAAGGCAGAGATGTACTCCCGATAGCTCATTCGACCAATATCTCGTCAGGAGAAATCGTTGGTATCCAATATATATAATTACTGAGAAATAGAGCGAATGTTCTTTCTAGTTAGTTATATATTTTGTACACTAACGATTTCTCCTGACGAGATGTTGATCAAAAAAGCTCTTAGGAAAAGTTTCCGCCCTTTTTATTTAAAAGTATTCATACTTTTTGTAGATTGAAACATATTTTTTATATATTTAAATATATATATGGCACTCACCACATTTTAGTTAATAAAGACTTAAAGTGCTCCATCTCACGTTCTACAAGAAGTAATATAAATAAATTTATATAAATACTATACATTACTTTGTCTGTTTTGGATACTCGTGTTTCATCAATCTGGTCATCCTTGATTTAGGGGAACATTCGGCTAATCTAACTAGAAAGGTTCATCAGTCACGCTTGATTTCAGAGACTCACACATTTAGAAAAGATGGCGAATTATTCTGGCAAGACTAGCCGGATTTTCTCCTTAATGGTCCCGGGTATAGCAATATATACTATTTCAGTAAAATAATATCTATCTATCTATCTACCTATCTATTTATCTATCATGGACTCTCCCGTCGAATTCGACGTATGAGTGCCCCGCCAGGGCTGCCCGCGCGTGAATTTGTAATTGCAAGGGTTGCGCAATTCCAACAACCGCTCTCCTGAGTCGGTATTACTTGATTCCAATGGCACGTAGTAATACAAGACGACTGGAAACAATGCCGAGATAAGGAGAGAGCACATACAACACCTGGTATTCCCAAATGGTCAGCCATTTAGTACTGGCCAGCCTCGACGCCGCTTAACTTTGGTGATCTAACGGGAACTGGTGTGTCAACGTGATTGTGCCGTATGTATGTATGTTTGTATGTATGTATGTATGTATATATATATATATATATATATATATATATATATATATATATATATATATATATATATATATATAATCTTCAGGCTGAAGATTTCACCCGGAGATTAAACGTGGGAGCCTCTGTGTAGTTTGATTGTCATAAATATATTTTCATGGCTTACTACTTAGCTCTAGTTACGTATCGAGCACTGTTGAAGTAAATACTGAAAATTGATACATAAAAATTATATCCCTTTATAAAATTTCATGTGGATACATGAAATAGTAATATTATATATATATATATATATATATATATATATATATATATATATATATATATATATATATATATTAAACAGAGAGAGGTAAAGAGATTATTACTATTTTGTTGTTATATAAATAAAACGCATATTCTTAAGTGGGAGCCATTCAACTTCTGCTTTCAAACTTTAAAATATTGTAAAACTTAACTGACAGATATATCTTCTAGTAGAGAAGACTGAAAACATCTAGAAATTCTCTATATAAATCATGCAGGTTAGAAAATGCTTTTCCGAACTCAAGTTTGTCTAAACATACTATTTCAAACTGAAGTGGGTCTGAAAATGCTATTTAGGATTCAAGGGGGTCTGACAATAATATTCTGAACTCAAGTTGGTCTGGAAATGATATTTATAATTCAAGTAGATCAGGAAATGTTGTCTGAAACTAATGTTTATTAGTGTACGGTTTATGAAACGTACCTAATTTGAAACGTTCTCTTTTTGAACGTACTGTTATCGAAACTTACCGTTTTTGAACGTACTGTTTTGAAACTCATTGTGATACGTACTGTTATATGAACGATCAGTTTTTGAAGTACTGTTTTTGTATCTCACCGTTTTTGAACGTACTGTTTTTGTAACTCACCGTTTTTGAACGTACTGTTTTTGTAACTCACCGTTTTTGAACGTACTGTTTTTGTAACTCACCGTTTTTGAACGTACTGTTTTCGATACTGACCGTTTCTGAACGTACTGTTTTTTAAACTCATTGTGATACGTACTGTTATATGAACGATGAGTTTTTGAAATGTTCGGTTTTGTTTGTGAAATGTTTTGAATGTTTTGAAACGTAGTGTTTTGCCGATAATGTTTTTGAAATGGAATGTTTTTTTTCACGTACTTTTTTTAAAGCACATTGTTTTGAAACATCATGGGTAAAACTTACAATGTTATTTTTTTAGAGTGAAACATTTAAAAAGCCTTTAAAATAGATATTATTTTTAGAAAATAAAATATGAAATTGAAATGATTCATTATAACGTATATCACGTCAAATAGCCTCAACTACTTTATCAAAACCTTTACAGAAATAAAAATCAATGGAAGGAAAAATCATTATTTTAAAAGGTTTCTCTCATAGGAAAACGTTTTCTGAATAATCATTTTATTGTAATACACACACAAGAATTGAAATCGACAAGCCCCATATATTTGCGCAATGAACATGTATATGATTATCGCACCAGATTAATAAAACATTTTGAAACGTAATCTGTATGGACATATTAGGGGTCAGCCTGTTGTAATATTTAATAAAAATAGACAGGTTTATTCGTATTATATATTCTGTGAGATTATATATATATATATATATATATATATATATAGAATATAAAAGATAACTCATGTCTGAATATCCTTTGGCGGATCCTTTCAATATTCCGAATCAGAATCTTAGTTTCGGGGAGGGGGGGTTGCCGATGAATCTGCCATAGTTTTGATTTGTGTCCTAAGTACTTTCAGACCCATCCGGGTCCATCTTCAGGTGGAATGAGGATAATCAGGTATAGACCATGTGATATTATTATAGATGGGTTGGGCGGGAATTATGTAATAAGTACGAAACTATAGTTAGCATTATAGACATTTTAGTATATTATTACTGGTATTAAATACTTGCCTGAAAGAGAAGATGCTGCCTATATATATAAATATATATATATATATATATATATATATATATATATATATATATATATGTATATATATATATATATGTATATATATATATATATATATATATATATATATATATATATATATAGATAGATAGAGAGAGAGAGAGAGAAATGTGATACTTAGAAGGCAATACAATGCAGAGGTGTGACGGATAGACACAAGTTGGAGCAAATACGACATATAATGGTGGAACAAATGAATTAGTTTCAACCTTAATACAATGCGTACATACATATATATATATTTATTATTATTATTTTTTTTCTTTCACAAACACATATATATCTGTCTATCTACACAATGTTACAATGTTATGTAATACCTGTATCAAGATGGTCTGGTAGAAAATTCCGTATGATATAATATTTTTTTTTTATTTTGATGTGTCGGGAACTATACATATACATATACGAGGATTTTTTAATAAAAATTAAAGACATTATCATGACTAATATTTCCGAATCTTTTAATTACATTAGAAAACGTCTTAGAAAAAACAAAGAAAAAGGAATTGAAAAACATAGCATCTAAAATATTATTACACTCGGATATGATATATAGGAAAGAAGAACTTACTCAATGGTATGAGTATATCATGGATATAATCGATACAAAATTATACAAGCCATCTACTGAGGGTATAAAAATAAACCTTGAAATGTTTGTGTAGTCTTGTATGAAAATAAAGGATTTGATGATATAAATCTGCCTAAAATATTTAATAATCCAGAAATCATTCATTCCTTACCCAATGAACTTTAAAAAGAGGAACATAATCCAATAGTAACATATAAACTAGGGCAAACTATACGGAATAAAGTTTTTAATAATAAAGAAACTGTAGAAAATTTAAATATGAATGATAATGATAAAATGTATATACCAGAATGTGAATGTGAATCCTCCCCTTATATAATACTGACATAGGGCATATACTTACCGGTAATCTAGCGATAGGTAAAAATTCTAAATTAGAAAACTCCTAAGTAAAGGCCCAAACTATAGAGAACCTAAATGTTTAAACTATACGAAATGTGTTAAGGAAATAAATAAAGCGTTAGATAATTTCACTGCATCCATGTCAAAAAAGCATAAATTATTACACTCTACATTTGACGCATGGAAAAATAAAGTACTTAAATTCGTAAATAAAAAAGTAGAACGTTTAAAAGAATTTAAACACCCTAAAAAAACGAATCCCCTCCTTAGAAATCCACAAATAATTATGGAGCTTAAAATGCTTCAAAATAGGTTTGTAATAGTTCCTATTGATAAGGCGACAAATAATATAGCTTTCATCTGTAAAAAATATTATATACAACGCTTATTGTTAGAAGTAGGAATAATAGGTGAAGCTTCAGATACTTATAAATTAAGTAATAGTAACATCGATCATATTATTCTAAACAATACTGTTATTTATGAAAAATTAGGATAAAAATTAGAAGAAAAGTACAAAAAACTTCCATGTATGTATTGGATACCTAAAATGCATAAAACACCAGTTGGCGCCTGTTTTATTGTTGTCTCAAAGATATGCATAACTAAACCTTCAAGTAAGGCTGCATCTAAAGTCTTTAAATTAATTATAAATCAAATAAATAATTCCCATAAGAAAAGTAAATTCTATAGTAATATAAACCTATTTTGGGTGGTAAATAATTCAAATCTAGTAAAAGAAAAATTAGATCGTATAAATTCTCGTAAACAGGCTAAATCAATCTCAACATATGATTTTAGTACATTATATACAAAAATACCACATAAAAACTTATGAAAGAATTAGGTGATACTATAGATTTAGCTTTTGCAGGAGGTAAATATAAATACATAGACTTTGCAAAATCTAAAGCCTTTTGGTGTAAAACTAAAAATGGTAAGACGAGTGCTTCCAAAACTGGTCTGACAACGCTTGTAAGTCACCTTATAAAAGAGAGTTAGTTTCAAATAGGAAATAAAATACTACTTCAAACAATAGGTATTCCAATGGGGTTGGATCCTTCCCCATTTTGGGCGAATCTATATTTACATAGGATGAATATATATATATATATATATATATACATATATATATATATATGTCATCATTAATAAAAAATGATATATCTAGAGCGTGTAGTTATCATGGATGTAGGCGATATATTGACGATCTTGTATGCATTAATGATAACGAAGAGTTTGCAAATACTAAACATTTAATATATCCTAAAGAGTTAAAAATGAAACTGTGAACACACGGGAGCACAAGCTACATTTCTTGATTTGGATATAAAAATTGAAGATTAAATATTTATCTATAAACTGTTAGATAACAGAAATTCATTCCTTTTCGTATCGTGCAATTGCCACATAAAAATAGTACCTGCCCTATGTATATTTTTTACGGGAGTATCATGTCCGAATTTTTGAGGATTGTTCGTGTTACCTTAAAATAAGTAGATTTTATTCCCCCAATTTCTGACCTAATAATAAGAATTATTAAACAAGGTGGCGATCAAAATAACATATTTAGACAATTAAATAAGGCAATTACTCCCCATCCCGATGCTTTTAAGTCTTATGAAATTAATCAAAATAAATCGATAGAGCAAATCCTAAGCTATCTAAATAAAAATAATGTAGAATATGTATAAACGTATATATATATATATAACATAATTATATATATATATATATATATATATATATATATATTAAAAACATGTATATATATATATTTATTTTTTTTTAATTTAAAAATATTTTTTATATAAACCTAAAAATAAAAATACATTAAACTATAAATTCACCTAAAAAGTAGTGTAATGAATTTGTCCGAACACTTTAAAATACAGCAACATATGTGTAATTAACGTATACATTCTATTAGACACAGACGAACAACAGAGGTAAGGAGGGCATTTTTAATAACTAATATAAGTTAGCTAAACATTTATCTGTTACAAAACTTAGATCTAATATACGGAACGTGTATGTTTTTGTCTTTTAAGGGAAGTGGGGTCTGATCAACTCTGCTGGGAAGCCATGAAATAAAATACTGTTTTGTTTTTAAATTCCCGAAACAGTTTTTCATGATAAACTACTGATGATCCCTTAAATAATGTTAAGACTAGTGTAAATTCTTGAAAGCAAACTAATATAGTAACTAAAAAAAATAAATTGACTTACATGAGTGATTTTCTACTGAACGACTTGGGAATAACATTTTTTATTTCCGTATATAGTTTTAATGGTTGAGAAACTTCCGAGACTATATATATATATATATATATATATATATATATATATATATATATATATATATATATATGTGTGTGTGTGTGTGTGTGTGTGTGTGTGTTAAATCAGGTAGATTTGAGAGATGGAAACACCGGAATATTTAATAAGATCGATTTGTATCACGATTTGCAGCAAGATTTGAAAATATCGGAAATCATAACTGTTACACCGGCCGTTCTAACGGAAGAGAAACTACACCGGTTCTAACTATAAATAGTCCGAGTAGACAATCACAAGGGGAAAAAAGGACAGTATTGTAACTGTCTAGCCGAGTGCTAGTCAGTTTCCTTACTTTTGCACCTTTTATGTTAATACACTTGTTATCTTAACCCAACCTCGACTTGACTTCTTTTTACTGTTGGACTACTTCACAACAATAACTAATACATTTAAAGCCATGAAATGTGAACTGGAAAAGTGCAAAGGAGATATGTAACTTGTTGCTTGCAGGAAGGATGATAGCACGCGTTCTTACAGTGTATGCACAATGGAATTGGTCGGAAATCTGCAGAAAAAGGGTGCAGCAATATCTAGTTACGACTGTGCGGACGTTCGCGAGATAGATTGGCGCAACAGTGGCGACTATAAAGAAAGCGGAAAACGAGGATCTCATACAAGAGTTGCAAGGACACAGGAACAAACCGCAAAAGTCTAAGGGAACATCCTTAGAAAAACCAAGAAACTCTTCAACAATGTAAATCACCTAGTCAGGACATTGATTATCTTGTTCTTCTCAGGACTAAAACGCGCAGAATCAAAGTTGGCAAGCAGGAAATCTTGTATGTCATGATGGCTAAGTTCACTCAAGCTGCAATGTTCTTTTGTTCTTTTTGCTATGAGCGAATACCACATCATTGATTCCCACATCATCGTAAAGTGACTCAGACACAATTTAGATTGTTATATTGAGTTGCTATCGAATCTGTGCCAAGCGCTGGGTGAAGAGGCAGGTTGGAAGAATAGTATAAATGTGGCAGTAGGACTCAAAACCTCATAAAATAATGTTTGAAGACTTCTGCAATTTCTCCAGTTCCAATATCTAACCCATTTAACCTGATTGCAATCCATAGACTATTTTGTGTCTCGTACAGTTCAGAATGTCGCCAACTGTATTGGCTGCAACAAGATGATGAAACATGGGTTTAGGGTTTCTCTGAAAGGACAGCATCAAGATTCAGTTTCCACTATAGAGGACGTTGTGGAGACCCAGAGCTGCTCCCCGAGTGAGCTGTATGCGATAAACGTTCCTCTAAGAAATGCACTTTTTACTTTGAAAATACATCAATTATTGGCCAATATATGGCACTTCAATTCCCTTTCCAAAAGGTATTACATCTGTTTTAAACTACTGTAGTATAAGGCAATCAAGTTTTAGAATTTTTTATTGAACCAAAATAGTTTGTATTTGACGATGTACCAAGAGCCATGCTCGATGAAGAACTTTATTGATTGCGTCCATCGATACATTCAAGTGTGCTCTCGATATATCAATGACAGTGTCGTTGTCATTAAGTGAGGATTCTCCGATAAGTTTCTGACAATTGTCCTTTCTATTAGAAATAAAGCGTGTTCTACCAGTCAATAATTTATTCTCATTCTCACAATGAGTCTCGTTGTAATTCTTGATAATGCTCCGAATTATCGATCTACGAAAAGTTAACGGACAGTAAGTACTTCTGCAACTTTGCTTGTCTGAATCAACTATCATCATTCAGAGATACTTGACAAGTACAGCCGTTTTCGCCATGAATATAGAAGGAATTTGTTATCGCAGTATGTGTTATTAACTGCATAGGTAACATTTAAGATAAGGTAGGAAAATAATCTGAACACCTAAGATTAAGTAAGGAACAAGAATATATGGGATCATAAGATTACTATATATGCATGAGATCATCTATAGCATGAATAGGGACAACGGCATAGGTTAAAGTTATCCTATGTATAAAGCAATGAACTGGTTAGGGGTAGATTTATTAGTAAGATGAGAAGGGGCCGTCCAAGGTTGGTCTCTAGCATAAATAGAATAGGGTATATCCGACAATTAAGATAACTGAATAAAATATAAAGGATCGTATTTAGGAGCCTAGAAAACAGCTAGTCTCGAATATGAACGCTACATAAATGTTGGATGTAGATATGGAAATATGAGGCTAAAATTATAATGCACTCTATATATAGATATATGCGTGCACTTACCGTATTGGGTGTATTAAGGTAGGCTAGAATGGGACGACTTTATTGATTACTCGGGATAACTCATACTTCCGACTGTAAAGATCTATAGAATGAAACGAACTTGTAAACTTCAAACTAAGAATAATATATAAACTTACCCACCAATATATTTCTAGGAGTAACTTCTTTAATAGTGGTTAGTCAGTACTCTCTCTCAGTTCGTGAATCTAGGAATTTAACATGAAGTCGGATAAAACACTAACCAATTTAATAGTATCTATGAATACATAATAGTAGACTGATTAGAACCTAGTAGTGTGAGTAACGCTGGGGAGTAGATCTTTATTCCAAACTATTTTATCTAAATTATGAACCACGTAGATATGCTCACTAAATATAGTCCAAATCATAAGTAATAAATGCAACAATAGTTTCCCCCGCATTATTGGGCATGTGTAATTGTTTTCTACCATAAAATTGAAAATAAGACTACAACAAAAATAGGAAAAAATAATGTGAGATGGACATCATATATTGAATACCACCTCATTATTCCCACATAATACGGCCTCCCCCAAACTCATAAACCGGCATCCCCAAGCGGCCCATAATATCTGGTATCGGTTGCACCACGCATAAGATCGCACGAACCATAGCTGATATTTTAACCCCACTAGTGGTCCCCATCAGCAATTTATATATAAAAACTGTGGAGACTAATTAAACAAAATAAAAAATCATTAATGTACGAAACAAAACTATACATAGTTTAGACGTAATATCTTTATATGTACTTTTTAATGCACTCATTAAAAATGTTTATATTTACTTTATATGCACCTAAAAAAGATAAACATCAACTTACCATTCCCTCCCCAGAGAGATAATTAGACTTATCGCTTACATGACGTATTTTCAATTCGACAATCATTTCTACAACCAGAAGTTCAGCTTCCCTATGTACAACCCTTTGAGTTTAGTATTAGCCTGTCTATTCTGAGAGTTCCTAGAATCTGGTCCATTCAACTTTAGATTACCTTCAAGCACTTAATAATGTGGATATATTGACGACATTCATATTTTTCTACCCGATGACACACACATTGAAAATCTAGCAAACAAATTAAACACAGTCGAACACTCTGTTAAGTTTACATATGAAACTGTGTAAATAACTCGATACCATTTCTAGACACACTTATAAAAAATCCAACAATAATTTATACTTTTAAGTGCATCGCAACACAACACAATAATGACTCATATATACATTTTTATTCACACCATGACAACCAAACAAAAACATGCATGATAATCGTTTTTGCCTACGTTTTTTCAGAATCTGGAGTCCACAATATCAAGACGAAGAATTCAAATACATCACAAAATTACTAAGAACTTTGCAATACCCCACATATTTCATATTAAATGCAAAGAAAAAATCCTCCAAAAACAATTAGCGAAAATATCATACATCGGTCACTTCTCTCATAAACATACATCTCTTACCAACCAATTGCAATAATACAAACATTTGCAACACTCCAAATAAACTAGGATTCCGACAATACAAACTACATCATAAACTATGAAACGAACATTAAAAACAACATAACATTTAAAAAAAATCTAATACCGGTATATATATATATCACCGCAATAATTGTCATCAGATATACGTAGGGGAAACTTAATGGTAACTAGAGAAAAGTCTGGGTGACCATAAAAATATATAAAAAATAACAATTCTCTGAACGCACTTTTCCCCATGCACTAAAACACGATCATTATTTTAACTTTGAACAGGCTAGACTCGGTAAATATATAATTGATAGATCTCGGCGAAGACGTATTGAATTAGCATATACAACTCTAACAGAATTGCATAACGTAACGCTTCTACAATTTATCTCCTTTTATAAGCAAACTTTTTCTATCCAACTTGAATTTACACTACACCCCAACATAACTTTCCACATCATATCGATAATAAAATGAATAAAACAACAACACACCAAATAAAAATAGATCAATAAAAAACATCCATTTATTTACATAAATATTGTACGCATTTCAAATGGTGCGTTTTCGGTTGTATCTATCTTAATAGTAAATTAAAAATAAACTAATGTACCCGTCTCACTCACTATGTTACCTAGAATGCTTATTCCATGATTCTAAAGTATAAGTTCACTAGTTTGGTATTTTACCAAGCACCTACGTATTATGTGTGCTCACGCGTGCGCATCGATTCTTTTAAACCATTACTTTATATTATTCAGCATTTGACGTAGAACAAATCTTTTACTCTATTGATCTTTATTGTTTATGGCGAAGGGGTTATTTTGGGTAAGCGCCCCTTTAATGATCAAGCTTAAAACAAATAATGCCGTCCATGTAACTCACAACGTCTTCTTGGATATACATTTAAAAATTCATAATGATAGGTTCATTAGTTTACGAGTTTACCTTGTACAACGAAATATGTATATACAAATGCGAATTACTTAATATGAGAGAGGGAGTACTGTCTGCATGTGACCTTAGCCCGAAAAAAACTATCCTACTTTACCTCCAACACTTTCGGTGTTGAAAAACAGAACGTTCATATCGACTCCTTATTAGGGCTTCATTGACGGTGTTGAATCTTAAAGATTTCTCCCATTCTCTATCCCTACTTCACACGTATTTATGTACCAGTCTTTCCTTGTCCATACCTTACAGTTGACTATGCTTAGATGGTCCAGTTTCAGTGTTCCCTTTTTGATTCAATAGTATCTGATCTTTCCTGTTGCTTAAACAGGTTTCTATGCAGATGAAGTTATCCTTCACCTCAGGTAGTTTAAAAATTGCCTATGAGATACTCCATATATATATGATAATTCAGAACCTATAAACTAAACCCCTACTATCTACCCAGACTAACTGAGGCTTCTTATTCTGGTTAATTAAACACTAAGCGCTAATAGATAATCTTCATATATTGAATGTTCAAAAACCCAGGCCCATTTTGTTTAGAATTTTACCATATACCAAGGCGATCCAAGGTATTTTCCTTACACTATTATAAAACCACAACTAGCATTACGTCTTCGTATAAAATTGTTAGGTTTAGAACGATGTTAACTGACTGAATTCTAATGGACGCGCATTTATGATGGTTAATATCGTTTAAGTTTGAAATGTTTTCGTTGCTTTTTGATTGGGTTGATTTGATTTAAACTTTCAACTTGGTATCCAAAGAATTTGACTTCATTTCTTTCAGTTTACTGTAAGCTATTTAAAACGTGAATTTTTTGTCTTCATGTGGTCTAATTTCTACAGATAATTTTTGAGTCCATTTCATACAATTTGTAATGGTTGAAACAAATTTGTCGTTTCGTTTTTTTTTCTGACTCAGTCGTCAGTTATTTGTATTTTCTGGCCAGAAATGTTGGTTTGTATCCCGATAGGTTGAACTCCTGATTAAGTCTGTGTTAAATAAATTGTTGGTATTTTTCTATACGAAAACATTTATTCTGTTGTAGTTCTGTTTAAAGTAATGTCGGTAGTAATTTCACACTCGAATTTTATTTTTCTAAACAGTCACCGTTCTGGCTATATTAATGTTTCTTAGCATGGTCTGTTTATCCAACCGTCTTCATGTATGCATGTTGATAACTGACAAATTTAAACGAGAATCTCATTTAAATTTCACATTCTAATTAAGGATTTTTACCTGTACATATTCTTATACTTCTACCGCCCTGTTCGTTCAGTTTTGTGGATTTAAACCGAGTTTTATATCCTCTATTCGTTCTGCTATGTGAATCCGGTGTCCGACTTTATTACAAGTTAGGCAAGTTTTAAAATGGGATGGGCAATCCGTTACCCAATGAATGGATGCGCAAGGAAAACAGGGTCTCGGCGGTACTTTTTCCTTTTTTTATTGGGCTGATTTGTTTTCGTAGGATCGTGAAAATAATCTATCTGTTTGTTTTGAGTTGCTTTAGAAGGAGAGATTGTGTGCTTTCTGACGTACCTTTCTTAGGTTTGCAATGTTCGATGTCTATCGACTCTTGTTTAAAACTTATAGATCTCTGGAAGTTATTATTCGGGGCCATGTGGTCCTGAGTGTTTGTTTCATGAGTCTAAGCTGAATCTACGAACTGCGTTCGAGCCCTATGCAACGGCCTGAAACCGCCTGCAACTATCACTCCTGCACTGATGAAGGTAGTAAGCTCGAAACGACATCTACTGTAGGTATAAAAACACTTTAATCTATATATATATATATATATATATATATATATATATATATATATATATATATATATATATATAGCTGTACAGGATAAACGTTTAAACTAATGGACCTATCATTATGAGTTTTGGAATATATATTCTCGGCAACACGTTGAGTAACATAGCAAAATACTTTTTTTTAAAAACCTTCACCATTTAGAGAATGCGCTCACCTAAACTAATCCCATTTCCCCTCCGAAAATTAAAAAATAAGTATACAACCATTTAATACAGAAAAAATGGTCTCGATAACATTTTCAGCTATATTAAGTAATACATATTAAAACGGATCGTTAACGCACCTGGGCGTCAATAATATGTAAAAATCATTAGTAAAATCATAAACTATTGACATTTTTATTTTTAGTTTTGGGAGAACCGCTCGACAATCTTCTGTGCTTAAAATCTCGCCGGCTAAGACTGAGAGGGAGCTTCGTCCGGAAATCACGTGGTTTGTAACTTCCGCTTGGTGTCACCAATTGACCTATACAATGTTTCTACTCAACACAGTGATATGTAAAGTAATGAGTGACATAATAGTTTATATGTTCATTAATGGGCTAGAGAGTAGGGTTTAATACTCAGTCGAGTCACATCAATAACTTACAAAATGGTACGTTATACCCAATTGTGGCAGGGATAGTGACTCCCTTCTGTAGGAGCTGTATATACCCATAGTTAAAAGCTTTTTGAACTACATTGGATTGCTCCCGCGGGGAGAAGCGCATATCGACATTATTGCACGAAAAATGTCATCAAACTGTCATATTGTTTACATCACAGTAATCGGAGTCGCTGGGTGCGATCTGAGATGTCAACTTGAATATCAAGGTTTGAGATAGACGCCTGCCGGGGGTTAAGGATCGAATAACCTGTCATCAAAGATCTGTTAAGGACTAGGATCTGCGACGACTGTATTCTCTTTGTCTCTTTTTCCTTTTCTCACACTTTGTATCGCTCTATCGCTCCATCGCTCTCTCTCTCTCTCTCTCTCTCTCTCTGTTTTCTACCCCTTACTCCTGCTAATCTGCAGCGAAGGGGTTTGAAATCAGTTCGGTGTTTACTTGCGTATGCGACAAAAGCGTGTCGTACGCCAAAGCGTTAATAATTGTTCTTTACGGCATTAATAAATACATTTTTTTATATATAAAATGCCTTTTTTCCCTGATTAAACAGCGTTCTATTGTAATACAGCTTTTCCACTAGACAACTAATTCTCCGGAGATAATTAATGACTAATTCTCAGGAGAGAATTAATGACGCTTAATTACGCCGCAGTGCAACCGCCGAAATACCTAAACGGGTATAACCACTTTTTTTTTAAAGAAATGTAACGATTGTTTAGTCCGGATATTTGGTTTTTGCAGTGCCACGACAGAAGAGGCGTCACGGCGCGGAGACACTAAGTTACATTCCCCGGCACACGGTTAAGTCACACTATTAATTAAATACTTAGAAGTATAAGTTGAGGATCCAAGGGTAAGTTGAGTAATCCTGGGAAAGGAGTTGCGCCCTCCCATACATATCGGTGTTGTAGCCAATGTAAAGGGAACCTTCGCATCGCCTTTAACTACGGTCTACCACTTTATTATTTTGTATGTAACAGAAATCACGGGTCCTATGGGTCCTGTTACAGCTTTTGAACCGGACAAAAACTGAACTTAATTCTCATCTAATCGTAAACTGACTCTATGCAATGCAATGCCCTCCGTTCAGTCTAGAGAGACTATGGACCTCCTGTAAGGGGCTGGCTGCGTGTGTAATTGTGAAGCAAGGGTTGCGCAATTCCTAACAATACTTCTCCTGAGTCGGCACTGCTTGATTCCAATGGCAAGCAATTCAAGACGACTGGAAACAATGCCGAGATAAGCAGAGAGCACATACAGCACCTGGTATTCCCAAATGGTTGACCATTTAGTACTGGTCAGGCTCGACATCGCTTAACATCGGTGATCTAACGGGAACAGGTGTGTCAACGTGATTGTGCCGTATATAAACTGACTCTAACTTATAACTTAACTTATCATAAAATATTCCTAAACTAACACAACCATAAGCTTATCCTAACCTAGTATTTTTTATGTCCGGTTAAAAAGCGTTACCCGCTCTATGCAGGTAAGTGTACTAACATTTAGTATAGTTTATTTATCGTTTGTTTTCTCTATAGTTGAGTACTTGGAGCAGTTTATTGGTTAGCCGATTTCGGGAAATAATTGTAGGTCATCCCTGGAGTCACAAATAGCCGTACTGTTATCAGAATAACTCAGATTTGATATTCCGTGTCCAGCGAAATGGAATCCGGATATACATTTATGTTCTATTTAAGAAAAATTGCAGTTAAAACGGAACTTCTTTTCTATACACATGTCTACCTTTCTAGAAGCGTGTGGGTTATTCTCCATACTCATTTATAGGCTAATATACGTTTTATTAATGGGCGTATTATTAAAAATTGTGAACGGGTCAGAAAGTATTTTTCTCTTAAAGACCTTTGAGAAATCAATAAAAGCAATATTAGTCGCCTTATTGAATTCAATCGATTTTTCGATAATTTGTTGCCGAGCAAATTCTTTCACAATGGTTATTCTATCTTTATCTCTATCAAGGTATATTTCTGTCTATGTTAATTTGTCTCACATTACACTTCTGATTTTAAAAGAAGTAAACCCGCTGCTTGTTGCAAAAAAAAAAATGCTGAAGATTGATATGAATTATGAAATGGAAAAATAAATATTTGCACAAAAAGAATTATCAATGTTTATTTAATTTATTTTTCATGAATGCAGATGTGCTTCTGATTAGTTCTCGAGAAAGTGTGACCTGTTTTCTTTTAAAATCATTTTAATCTTTTTCTTTTGTTTTTCTTACTCAAAGGAAGTAAATATTATTTATAATTGGTTTGAAAATAGAATAACATTAAATAGAAACGGCGTCTAATTTATGTAGTAACAGAGTGAATAATTCATTTGTTGTCTGAGGTATTTTCCTCAACAGCCAAATTGCACAATTGGAACTCCACAACCGGAACTCGTATTCGAAAGACATTGGAATCCTTACATGGAACGAAATGAACGAAGACTCCATGTGACTGGGAAGTTATCAAGAATCCTCTGAGCTCCAGAATGAATCGGTAACTATCGTGTATTCTCGAATGAATCGATACAACTGTATATTCAGAAATTAATAAGGACTCTTTGTATTCAGGAATGTATGAAGTCTAATGTGTATTCGAGAAAAATATACCACGCTTGTGTACCCAGGAAGTAATGTAGGCTCCTTTGTATCCCGTAATCAATGAGGACTTATGTGGACTCGGAAAAGAATGAGAACACTTGTGAACTTTGGAATGAATGAAAACTACTGTGTTCCTAGGAACGAATGTGAAGACTTCTGTGTACTCCTGCTTCCAGTAATAAACCACATATTACCATTTTAGTACTCTTAAACGCGCCGCGTTTCCGTGACTTCGCGTCGTCAACGTTCGGGCAGGTCTCGGAAGCGTCCAAAAGTTAACAAGACGAAAAATGTCAAACGATGATGAAAAAAAAAATAGCTAAACAACTGTTATTAATTAGATGTTTGTTTAGCTAGTTATTTGTTCGTCAAAGGAAATGTTTTTAAGGAAATGTGTTTAAATATATGGGATGATTTGTTTGATATTTTAGCAAACGTTTCTGTTTTGGATTTGTTTTACAATGTTGTTTTTAAAACAAATTTTCCATGTGTTTTTTTACATTTTTTGCCAATGTGTTTTATTCTTGTAAACATAAACACCGCAAAAAATGTTTTAAAGCAATTTTGTTGTTTTTCTTCTTTAACGAACGAACTGTTTTAAAGCAAATGGTTTATTTTATTCCAATCATTTGTCTATGTTTTTTTCTCCCTTTTATGACAGTTTCTGGGTTAGGGTTAGGGTTAGGATTTAGGGTTAAGGAATGCAGCTGGCCCAACAGTTTTCTGAATTAGTCGTTCGGGAGACTGAACGAGCTGACAGCGATGATAGAAATTCATTTTTTGTTATTAAACGCGATTAATTTCTTCCAAACTTCGTCAACGCTCGGGCGCTTCCGAGACCTGCCCGTACTTTGCCGACGAAGAGTCACTGAAACATGATACGTCATCTATAAGAGTACCACCCTTTTTATTCTTTAACTTATAAATAAAGTAGAACGCCCTCTTTTGTCTTTATGCATGGTCGCGGAGATAGCGGTAGTGGAGTGAATAACGACTCTGCGTGACAACCTGGGTGTTTCAGGTTCGGATCTCGTCGGTTCCATAGTGCCACTTTCACTTATGGATGTTGGCAACTTTCACGTGGTCCTTCCTGAAAACAGTTAAAGTAAATAAAAACTGAATAAAAATAAAATAAATAAATAAAATACAAAAATAAAAATAAAGAAATAAAAAAAAATAAAAATAAAAAATGAAATAAAATAAAAAATAAAATAATAAAATAAATAACAAATAAAAAATATAAACAAAATAAAAATAAACATAGAAATAAAATAACATTAGAAAATAAAGGTTGAAGAGGATCAATGTTTTTATTACAGAGGCTTTTAAAAAAATCTTGCAAGATGATATGGAAGATAAGAGGGTAGGAGGAAGAGTATAGGGAAAGATATGGACGAGGGTAATTTTGGGAGAAAAAAAAACTTATAAAAATCTCTTATGGGGGGAAACAGGAATAGTAAAGCACATAGGGGGTGTAATATAAGAAAGAGTATAGTTGGGATTATGCTAACAGCACTGGACATTGAAGTGTATAAATATATATGATAAAAAAGTTCTTAGCAATATATACAAGAAACAGGATTTCTACGTAAAATGGAAATTGAGTACTTTTGGTTATCAGTATCGTCAAAAAAGTTCATAAATGAGTAGTGTCATTAAAATAGAAAATCATTTCTCCTACTTCGTATAGTAAGTTTTGTTTGATCAGTCGATAGAGCACTGTATCCAACTACTGGAGTTTCGGTTTCGAATCTCGATGCGTCTGGCTATACTGATTAATCGTAGAGCCGACAAAAGACGTACTTGTGGATAATTATTATATATATATATATATATATATATATATATATATATATATATATATATTTATGAGAAAATGAGAAGAGAGAAAGTGATGGAGAAGAACCAGTCGTTTGATTTCCATTTTTTCTGTAAATATATCAAGATTGAAGACGTCAACGCTAAGAAATAAATGAGAATCACAAAATCAATAATCCTGATGAAATATTGATTAATATGCACGGATACAATTTCAAGAACTTATTTCTGAGAGAAACCAACATTTCAAAAATAAAATACTGACCTAATACAGAAAAATCATAAAAAAAACGTCAGGAAAGAGAACAGTTATGAAAGGCTATTGGTTGCCCTCCTCCTGTCTCGAGAGACAATGGTTAAGCTAAGAGAAGTTTAATGTCATGCCAGGGTTGGTGAATCCCTAGCGGATTCTTTTGTCTTCTATTGTAGTAGCAAGAATACATTCAAGACGATTAGGAGCAATGATTTGCTGAACGGAGAAAAAAGACTGGTGTTATTTCGAAGCTTTTCTTTCTCCTACATTATTTTCCAAGCTTAAAATGCCCAGTGTTCCCTACCATTATATAAAATTACAACACACGGATATCTATGTATCTCATATAGAGGTCAATTGTTAATCCCAGGAAGGGGACACTTGATTTCTGAGAACTTCGACTGCATGTTTTTCATGTATGTTTATCCTTAATGTTTGTGATTTGTCCTTTTTCTATTTTATATATAGGTATACATATTTATACATCGTTTCATCGGTACATGTGTATATGTATACATGAATATATATATATACATATATATATATTAATATATATATATTGTCATGTACATTCACATGAATATATGTATACATACATATATATACATATATATATATATATATATATATATATATAAATATACTTTTATATACTCATACATTGACATATGTATAAATAAATATGTGTATATAGGTGTGTATGTGTCAATATATATTTTTTCGAGTTAGTAGTAAGAGGTATAATTAAAACAAATCCCATCGGAAATATGAAAGTTCGAATACGATTGTCTGCAATGAAATGCAATAACATTTCCCGGAAACTCCATTTGAGTCTGCTCCTCGGCCAATAGACTTATTCTATTGGTTTCATGTACGTCTTGGTAATTAAGTAAGGATATTATTTCTTGGGGAATTGGCTCTAATTTGAGTCAATTATCGGTAGAAGCTGTAACGGAATGAGAAAGACGTATGCGAAGTCAAACAAAAGTGTTAAGTACTATGAATTGAACACTAAGAAATCGTTATGGTATTCATTTTAAAAATCTTCAATTCACCCAAAAAGGCACACTGCTAGTGAGATGTAAGGGACTAATATGAATTAGGAAGCAGATTTATGTGGAGTTGTGTAGCGAGTTGTTTGTTCACATTACATTTAAATTTCTGTATGTTTGTACAGTCAGAGTAACGGGGACCAGGGAGCTAATTCCTAAGATAAGGGGTTCGAGGAAAACATCTATTACAGTTTTCTACTGCATTCTGGCATCTGGGTACCTCTACAGTAGAGGTGTGTGATTTTGCTGTTAGTCAGGTTGGTTAGGGTTATTTATATCGAGGGAGGACAAGTGCAGCACGTTTGTCAGAGCAGAATCAGTAAAAATAATTGTAAAGCAGTCACAGGGAAGCAAGATTGCGGTGATTGGACAGGGGCTGGAGCTTAGTGTACAGTGTGGAACCTATTACTTTAAATATGTTTTTTGGGGGGATCTTCTCAAAGAGGGAGAGACTAGTGGTTGGTGCACCAGCCAAAATGTGTTAACAATACTCCATGCATGCGTGAATGGTGGTTTAATAGAGATATAAGATACTGTCAGGTGTGAGAAGTTTTCTAGCATGTTTAAGGGAGCCTACATTATTTGCAGCAGACTTGGCAATATATTCTATATACGTATTTGAGTTTAGATGTTTGATTCTATTAACCATAGCTATCGGTTGTAGGTAAGATTTCCTTTGATTTTTTAAGGAAAATATCTTTGTTTTAGTAGCATTAAATGTAACCGAGTATTTAACACCTTGTTAAACTATATACTGGAGAACATTTTCTATGAATTAAGCCATTGCTTTAGATATGTGTGCGGTCAATTTACTCTCATGTCGAGGAAAGAGTGTGGTGCCATCAGAAAATATGCCCATCCCGGATGCGGTTGCATCAGAGAGGTTATTTATGATAATCAGGAATAATACAGATTAAAAGGGTCGACATCTGGTGTACACCCGCACGAATGTAAATCTGTTTAGATGTCGTTTCATGGGCGTATACTCCCTGATTTTGGTAAGCACAAAGTTTAATTAAAAAAAGAATATGACAAATACTGACGAAGCTATTATTCATTTGTTTGCAGTTTCACAAAGTTAAAAACGTCAAGTACAATCTTTTTCGCGTTTTTTTATCTTGTCATCAACTTCCGGTCTCAATGGACGAAACAAAATGGATACTTAAAATGCTCACGTGCAAAGTTTATAACTTATTAGTTGAAGCCACGCAAAGGCGCCATTTTTATTAGCTGATTGTTAAGGGCGTATCCTCGACCGGTACGCCACGTCAAAAAGAGTTTTGACATGAAGCAGCCAAGTCAGACAGCTGGTCAGCGTATATCGGCGCGTTTACTCACTATCGGCGTTCACGTGGGCGTGTTAGTCCAACTTGTCACATTATTTTGTACTGCTGCGAAAACCAAAACTGAGACAATGAGCTGAAATGAACGGTTTTAGACTGCGTTATTATTGATGTTTATTGAAATATTAACAGTTTCATCAGTTTCCCTCCCATATGTGTCATATATGACATTTTTTTGTTTTATTTTTAATGGCGATTTTCTAGCAAGAGGCATAAATAGCATTGAAGCCGGAATATAAACAAAACAAACTTGCTGAAAAGTTGTTTGTAGTATTTTTCTAGGCTATGAAAAAGAATAGAAGATTGTCAAATGAAAAAAAAATGATAAAAATTGTTAGTTATTAATACAATGAAAAATAAAGTCTGTTCAAAGTATCCAAGGAAACAGAGATGTAGGGGACGGCGCAATATATTTTTTTAAATTACGTTTATTCTTATTATGTTTAGTATTTAGCAAGGGGACATTAAGTACCATTTTCTTAGTTTATGGAGACTCGACCTGGGACTGAACCCCGGTCTCCCTGCCCATTAGTGAATACACTAACGATTATGCCAAATATGCATGATGATAAATTCTGTTAATATTCTGAATAATGATCTTGACAATGATTGGATGTAATTTACTCGGCTTTTTCTTTTTTCGTTTGAATCAGATGATTCTGGTGTTGGCATTAGTTTCCCCGATGTTTTCCTAGTTAGAAATCTTTCTGGAAATACATTGGGTACTTACGGGAAGGACTACGAGAAAGATGTCAACATCCCGAAGTGAAAGTGGTACTGTGGAATCGACTGGATTCGAACTTAGAACAGCCAGGTCTTCAGTCCGTGTCGTTATCCATTTAACCACCGTCACCTCCCATTTACTCGGCTAATTTAGGTTCGCGGACCAAATCCCGGAATACTCAACCGCCACAAAAGAGTTAGGGATATTCTTGGTGTTAATGAAAGACATGCTTTCGTAAATGTTGCACTTTTTGTTAGTAATGATTGAGACAGCAACAAGTAAGTGTGTATGTTAAAAGGTACGTACAGAAAGTAATTGCCACTTCGGCATTTTGAAGAAGAGCTGTTAGCTCAGCTCAAATTCATTTTCGTATAGTGGTCCAACGAGGTCAGCTCTAGCCATCATTCTTCGCAGTTTATTACATTTGCTTTCCAGTTATTTATATAAATCGTTTACAGAGAAATGTCAAGGCACCATCGGCAGTTGTATCTACTAGCGGCATAACCGTGAGAAATTCCACGGTGATTTCCACATCAATTTGAATAATTAACCGACAATAATAATATTCTGTGTGAAATAATTAATGTCCGTTAATAATAGTTAATACTATTAACAGAAAAATACTATTACCGTAAAAATAATTGTCATTGTCAGATAAATATTCTTTAAATAAAGAAACTGAATATTTCTATTTTTTTATTCATTCAGTGAACAGTATAGCAATTTAATTTTAAACACATGTCATTTTGTAATGTATTTATTTAAATTTATACTGTTTTAGTCGATGGAACAGCATACTTTTAATTTTGAACAATTAAAATAAATAAAGTCGATGGAACAGCATACTTTTAATTTTGAACATTAAAATAAATAAAGTCAAAAATGTTTACATTAGCAACATCTAATTAATAGAAAAAAATCATTATATTTGCTAATCCGACATTCTAATTTTTTCTAGAGTGTTTGAAGTGTGATAACGTGTGTATGGACATGAAGTGTTTTAGCGTATTATATATATATATATATATATATATATATATATATTAGTAAAAGCTAACATACATTATATAATGTAAGTTAATCCATGTATACTATTTAAAATCATTTTTTTAAATATAAGTTCTATTCATAATAGACATATAAACTAATAGAATATTCTATACTTGAAATATTTTGGTTATATATCTCAATTGTATTGATGTAATTACAAAGTATTTTTACTAGTTGAGAAAATCTCGCGTCCATAAAAAATAATGATAGTAAAGTCGAAGAGAGATGCAATAGCACGTTTCAATTACTGGAGATCACCGCTTATCAAAGAACAACATTTCCCGAGAATAAGTGTTAATGAGACACGAGGAACTGCCAGCCGAATGATAATGAACATTATGGGAGTACTAATATTGACCAATGGTATGAACTGCGTTTGATTGCTTATTCAACGGTTTATGACAAGCATCATGTTGACATTGAGTTTGAAGACAGCCGAGTTGTAATTAGCAGGGAAGCAGTCGTGCGGTAATGTCTTCTACATACGAGAATCCATTGCAAAGAAGCTCAGTCTATAAAAAATTCCGCCGGACATTAAATACATAAATAATGGGGAAAGAAATACTTTTTTTCGTTGTGATAAACAGACGATTTCTTGCTTTCAAAGAGAAACTAAAGAGTGGAGTTCGGTCAAGTACGTTCCATGGAAATAACGATAAAATAAATAGAACCGAGCCACATCTCTTCTGTGTGAAATGGGCAGCAAGTGAGATAAGCGATCCTCCCACATTAGATTCCGAAGTCGATTTCATACGCTGTCAAGCAAGAAAAAGAGTGCTATGTGCGGCACCTTACTTTCTTAGGTTGCGAAATTAATTGTTTTTCCACGACATAGTATGACGCTCAGATAACTTTTAAAATGTGGCTCGTCGAGTGACTTAGTTAACCGAACAAATAAGCCGACGTGTACTGGTAAGAACAATGTCTCATTCGGTTACTCAAGTAAACTTTTACTCAAACAGCCACAGAAGACAAAATAAAGGAAAATTCACTTCCCTGTCTTCTTTGGTCTGATGAGGTTGACTCTCTGTGAAGAGTACAAGCGAAACATGTATGCACATATGTAACCAATAATGTTTGTATAAATAAACATTCATACTTAAGAATAGCTCTATTTGTTATTGAGCACTTTTTATAAACACGTGATTTTCAACGGATTTACATCTACAGAAACTAATACAATACGTGTACCATATATATATATATATATATATATATATATATATATATATATATAGTAAATGCTTTTATTCAAACATGTACAATGTCTGCTACACTGGCATGTCGATGTTATCGATCTACAGCTCTCAAGAGCTGAGGTCTCATCAGGCAGAGAATCTTTTTTTGATCCAACCTGGTCGCTGAATTCCAGGAAGAATGAAGTCAAGCAAAGAAGAAGAGGAGAAAGAAATAAAAGTCATGTGAGCGATTTTAAAAATATAATTGCCGTTAGAAATAAATATTTTCATTTTTTTTATCCAACGCTGAGCTGGGGTAGAAAGGGGGAGGGCGAGGAAAAGAAAAAGAGAAGAAAAAGAAAAGGAAGAAAAATATTTTTGCCGTTAGAAAAGTTTAATTTACAGCTATTTGTATTTTTATTTTTTATTTTTATCCAACGCTAGGGTAGGGGGGTTAAAGGAAAAGAAAAAGAAAGGGAGAGGGGTAGAGGGAGGTTAAATATATATATATATATATATATATATATATATATATATATATATATATATATATATATATATATATGTATTATCGCCTATCTACAAACTTTATTCGAAGTTTTTTAAACACTCTTTACACGTTGATATCAACATTTAGCAGTAATGTCAAGTTACACTGTACACGTGAAACGCCGAAATAAAAATTAGGTCAGAGATATATGGTTGACACCTAAACAAGCCGGGAAATAGGGTAACTAACATAACTCAAGATTATCGACATGTCTCTTTTAACAAGAAAATTATGAAAGTAAGTGATTGTTATTCTTCTTTAACGAGACTATTTCTCTTTGTTTATAAAAATTGCGACTATCTCTTTCCGCCCCATTTTCATTTCGGCGATTAAGGAAGGGGTTTGCCACCTATCGTAACTATATTAACATTAAAACGGTGTTTACATACCTAATTCTATGATACAACATAGTATTTTTAATGGTGTATATACATACATATAATAATCCACGAACAGATTATTTAAACAACATAACCGCTACCTAAGTTTCCTTTTCACTGAACAAAAAACATCGCTCATTATTTTTTTTTATTTCTCGACTTTTAACTATTCCACACTTTTACCAATTTAGTAAATACTTATTTTGAAATAGACTTTAAAAGATTTAACCCCTATTTCAAACTTAAAATAGAACTTAAATATACCCCACAAAACAAATTAGTAAAGTCGATTCTAAACAACAGAGTAAATACTTATTTTAAAATATTGGGATGGTGATTTAACGTTACAGAATTGTTCTTGCTTCGTGCCATATTTCACTTGGGTAATGCCGGGACACGGGGCCTGCTAGTATATCTATATATATATATATATATATATATATATATATATATATATATATATATATATAAATATATATATATAACTTCTTTGTAATATAGCAGGATAATCCCAGCAGTGTGCTCGATTAATTGAGAATTAAAGTCAAAAATTAAAAATTAAGAGCGTAATATTTATTTTTTTGGTATAGAAAAATCAGTACAACATTCGTACCGTCGGTTTCAAGCACAGAAAGACTTAGCCATCCGGCTCTTTTCAGCTTCTGTTCTTATCTGTTTCCGAAACAGATGACAACCGAAGCCAAAGAGAGCCGAATGGCTCAGTCCTTCTCTGCTTGTAACCGACGGTACGAATGTAGTACTAATTTTTCTGTACCAATATATATATATATATATATATATATATATATATATATATATATATATATATGCGTAATATATCATTTTATAATATAAGTGTATATATTTGGAAGTTGAGCAAAATTAATGACTCAAATATATCTCTATTCTCATGAGATTAGCGCAAATAGGGTTAAATTATTCGAGAAAGACTAGATATATACGCGTACTTTTCCGGAAACAAAATAAGAAAATTTTAAAAGAAAAAGTACACATAAACAAAACAAACGTGAATAAGGAATTTAAAATCGTGGGAGAAATCGGTCTGTGAATGCCAATAGAAGGCGCTCACGTGGCGCCGTAATAACATTTTCGAGAATTGATACGCAGAATATGAATCCAATAAATATATACCGACCGAGAGATCGATGGGTAGGCATGACCGATGTGGCTCCAGTCGAAAGCAGGCCCTGGGTACAGAGAAGGGGTGAGGTTTGGTTTGTTTAAGTGGGGGGTGTCAAAGACATAGAAGGGAATGGAGGAAATATGGTAATCGATTACAACAGAGGATGTACGAAAAATGGAAAATAAAGAGAGACGAAGAGAACGATGGAGAAATGGCGTAGAATATGATCAGCTAATATGGTAATAAGTTCCGATTTAAAATGGGTGAGGGTTGGTGCAATGGGGACAAGATTGAGGAACGGTTGATGCAGAGACGTAGCTATGAATTGATTTTGGAAATACCGATTAGATAGAGTTTCCTGAATTTAAAACAAGCAGAAAACGGAAGGAAGAAAACAAAGTTATTACCTATCGATAAAGTTAGCATATACCTGCCATAAAAGTGCTCACTACTGGAAGGTTTTTAACAGAGCTCACATATCATTTGTTCACATTGGCTATGCCAATTTGTCAGCCAATTCATTTCGTCAGAGCCAAATTACCTATCAAGTTGTAGTTAATCATGACTTTAAAAATAAATATAAAAAACTTTTGAATTTTCTAAATGTGTCTATTTTTAACGGGTGTCATGTTTTGAATTTTCAATATCAATAAATACATCGGCAAAGAAGTAATTATTTTAGACTAATGCTTTTGAAGAAATGCATGATACTAGCCAATAAAGTTCAATATTGGATGTACGTGCGTATAAAGTTTCTATTAAATCTAGTTCTTTTACAGTATTTGTTTTAGTATCATTGATCAGCATGGAAAATACTCCCTATTTAAAAAATACTAATCCCGTAAGACGTTATTGTCACATATGTTCTTCCTTAAAACTCTGAGGCTGTACGTGTACCCTCTAAATACAGTAGAAACAAAATACTCTCATGTTTTAATTTGACTCAAATAAAATATATCAAGCTTACAACGGACGGACGTTGGGAATATTTTTTAGACTTTCGACTACGTGATCCTGAAATTACTTCGTAATATTTTAAATACATTGGTTTGTGATGTTACATACATATTACTTTTTATACTTTTTTATAAGATCCAAAAAATAATCAAAACTAAAGAAAACACAAAACATTCACACAATATTAAAAACGGCGAAAAGCGCTTCCAAGAAACTGGATAATAAAATCCAAGAATACTTTCGAATGTATATTCATAATTTAAATAAGTACTTATCAATTTAAATTGTATACAAATTATATATATACATTTTATTGAATTACACGAAAATATTAAATCGTAAAACAAATTTAATTAAATTAAATATATTTGAATCTATTTTTATTTAAACCAAGCAACATACAGTAAATTACATTACGTATGGAACGAGTAACAATATTTTAAAATGTTTTACGTAAATAAAATTTATCCTGTGACGCTAATTCTGGTGTCCTGAACATTAGATTGTAAACGTTCTTCTGGTACTACACCGAGTTGATCTTTTGACGTCTAACGACTTCACATATGGTGTTTTCGGCTGTTTTTTATTCCCTTCTTTTCTCAAGCTGCTTTTTTTTTCATTTTATTTTTGTCACCTGATAATGATTCGACGGAAAATCGAAAGTCCGAGTTATACTTATGGAACATTTAATACTTTTTTTTTATTTTGACAAAAAAGATTATTAGAAAAATTGAATCAAGCTGAGGAATTGTTATGTTAAACAATATTTTTATGAAGGAAAATTAATGATGAAAATAAAAATTCGACAAAATAAAATATTTCTTAATTCATTAAATATTAAGACAATGAATATAAAACAAACTATCTTCTTTTCCTTCATCTATTGATTTTCAATTTTGATCAGAGGAAAATCAGAAGAAAAATTCAGCCAAATTTAATTATTATTTGCAAATTTTTTTAAATATAAAAAACAGTGGACAAAAAAGAACTTCAATGAAACATATAAAAATAAAATGTGTTTTTGCCGACTTTTTCTTGTGATTTTTTCTGATGAAAAGAGCTTATTTTTGAAAATACATGAATTAATGGAAAAGAAAAGAGTTTTTTTTATATTCCTTGAATATTTGATTAATAAATTAATATTCTATTTTAATCAATTTTTAATTGTATCATTCATTTTCTTATATTGTTGCCGTATCTAGTATATCGAACATTGACTTAACACGATAGGATATAATATAAAGATATTATATTTATATTCATTGTTTCATTTATATATATATATATATATATATATATATATATATATATATATATATATATATATATATATATATATACATACAAGCAGGACTCCCCGACGTTGATAGGGGCGATAAAAAGCAAAATAGAAGATGGGAAAAAGTGTATGTAAAACCTACATATTAAAATTCCTAATTCTTTTGTTTCTCTCAACCAATTTCTCTATCTTTCTCTCTTTCCACCTTCCTCGTTTTTTCACCTCCCACTACCCTAACCCATCTTTCACCTCCGACCAGCCATTTTGTCTGCCTTGTTTTAATGTATTGTAAATAAAAATAATGTATTTTGTATTTTTAAGTTATTCATCCGGGGAAACACTAAGTTCCTCCCCCCTTTCTCAAAATATAATGAAATCTATACTTGTATTAAGCTATTCCCGGGCAACGCTGCGTTTCTTATATTCTCTCTTCACCTTTCATAATATAATGACACGTATATTAATTTTAGTGGATTCACGGGACACGCTGAATGTCTTTTCTTCTCCTTTTCCATTAAGCATATGCCACATAGGAAATGTACTACTGTATTATTGCACACACTAGAGTATTACGCACCTACTGATTCATAATATAGTACACACCTATTCTATAAAGGATATTCATCACTTCTGATTGAGCTTATACCACTGAGCAACCGTAATAATGTATTCTTACACCAACCTCTGATTCAGTATATATACCTTATTAAGTATATTATATTATTATAGCCGCATGCTCTGTCTAGGGTATTGAGCACTATTTGATTTTACATATACAACTTACTAAGTATAATACTGTATACGGCCTTCCAAGTGTAGCACTTTTCATACACCGGCTCTTTCTAGTCTATTAAGCACTGTTGGATTCAGTATATACCACTTATCAAGTACTCTATCCTATTATTTATTCATGGGTCTGTTTATTTTCTAGTATATGTTTTGCATTAACTCATACCGCTTATAGCACCCGGGCAACACAGAGTACGTTTTCTTGTATATAACAGTATAGTAAAAACACAATGGCAATGCAGCGTGTAAACACACCTGCTTTATATAGAATATTGATAACTGACTGCAAAGCAACGCAAAGTACCTTCTCTGGTATACAATAATATAAGACAATACCGTGAAAATCTATCTCCGTGGCAACACAGCGTTTAAAGTACCTGACTAATGTAAACCTCTATCTAGGATATTGCACACTTTTTTATTAACTTATACTACTTACAAAATATAATACTTTAATATTACTATTATGACTTCCGAATAACGCCGAGTAAACACTTCTGGTATATCAAGAATATTGATCATTTTGGATTAACGTATACCATCTACCAAATATAATACTTCATGGCAACACCGAGTTAACAAAAGACAAAAAAGTTCTTTCTCCTGGGTAACGCTTCGTTTAAACACACCTGATCTATCTAGTATGTTGATCACTTTTAGAATACTATATACCACTTACTAAATGTAATACATTGTAATTGATTACTTCCGTTTAGAGCGCTACTGAAACCACTAAAATAAATTAAAACACGCCTCGAGAGCACTATTTAAAGCATGATTTTCAAGTTTCTGTCCTCCTCCCTAGGCCGTGGAGAAGCTTGAGAAACGCTAAATAATTTTGAAACTCAATAATTACATTGAAATCTGCTCCATAGAGATGCACATAAAGATTCGAATACACTTCAATTATCGTCACCGGTTAATTTTACATAATAATACACTTATAGATCTTATGTAGATTATCTAACATGTCTTTCTGTAGAGAACACACAAGCACACACACACGTTGAGTTATATATATATATATATATATATATATATATATATATATATGTGAAACTTGTTAAGGAAAAAAGTCACATTCTAGTGAAACTACTATAGTTGAACTTTAATGATGCGTTGAAAATATCTTGGTCCAACTTTAATCATGCGTTTGTGTCTTAATTTTCACAAGAATGTTACTTTTTCTGAAATTTTGATTTCATATTTACACCCTCATATATATATATATATATATATATATATATATATATATATTATAGAGTAATTACTTGAACATTTGCCCCCAAAATTAAGGAGACAACACACCTCCACATATGACATTGATAATCGACCACTGTCTGCCTGATTAGAAACTATAAATTTTAGTTCGCCGT
Organism: Sepiola atlantica; assembly: GCA_963556195.1. Lineage (NCBI taxonomy): Eukaryota > Metazoa > Mollusca > Cephalopoda > Sepiida > Sepiolidae > Sepiola > Sepiola atlantica. Next base: position 96,350,012 of record OY744532.1, read on the forward strand.
TTTCAAGAACTATGTCAACACTTCACATGGATGCTTGAAGAAGAGCATGTTTCTCGAAAATTTCCCACAAAATAATATTACATGAAATAAAAGAGTTAGGATTTACTTCGCTTCGAAAATCGTCCATTATACTTAGTACGAAATTGTTAGTTACACTCATATTTGTCTGTTAATTTTCAGTTTTTATTTATCATTTTTTACCCACTTGTTCGTTTATAGTGTTCCGTTTACTGATTACACCTATATATATATATATATATATATATACTAAAATATACGAAAAGAAACGCCCCCAAATACATAACAACCTTCCCACGACGTAGGAAATCTATTTACAAGGGTACCAATGCACTCACCATAAAAACCATCGTCTACTATGTTTATAAGCATAGTCTTGTACATCCCATAGCAATAAACCCAACATCCTCAAAAAACTTCTTCAAATGTGCACCACACTAGGCCCATTCACCGCATTCCCCGGCAAAATATACACCCACATTTACGGCGTTTCGATGGAATACCCCTGGATCCCACGTTCGTCGAATACTACATGACACACATCGAAAACAAAATCTTCCGTAACTTAATAAACAAAATCATTTCATTCACCAGATACGTTGACGACATCCTCATTGCCACTCAATCCCTAGATAATATAAACAAACTCCAATATACCCTAGAAACTACCTCAAGACTCACCTTCACACACGTACTAATTACGAACAATATAATCATTTTCATCGACGTAATTATCGACTCTAACACCCCCGCCATATACACAACATCCACATATAAAAAACCCACGCACAATAACCCTAATTTACTCAACGACCATAGCAAATGCCTCTGAAAACATAAAACTGCCTTTATAAAAAACCTCGTCCACTGCGCACACACGATATCTTCATCCAAAAAATATTCTACAAAGAACTAACCAACATCAAACAAACCTTACTAAATAAGAATTTCTTCAACAGAATTGTTTACCAACACATAAAACTATATTTAACCTTCCTACACCAAAAGAATCAGAAAAAAAGCATAACAAAAAAGACACTTTTTCTAGTACTATAAACCCAAATGCATTCTAACTACAAACTCGACGAAATAGCTATAACTAACGTAATAAACCGACACACTAAACCCACCGACCAACAAAAAAAAATAAAACTAATAATTTACTACACAAAATTTAAAACCATTAACTTAATAATAACAAAATAATAACACTATTAACTCACCCCCTAAACCAAAAAAATGGTACTGTATTTGTTTCAATGACCATTCGAGGAATGTTTCCCCAAGACCCAAACAGACAAACACAGTACTTATATTCGACATCTCAACACCTTACGCATCATTTAAATGATACTAGTGCCATTCAGCGACACATATCCACACACAAATACATAAAATCAACCGAACTACTACAAATACTAAAAACTAATACTAAGATCATACATATAAAAAAATGGACCAACAGACTAAAAATCTTCGAAGCCCTACACATAAAAAATTACAACCCACAATTAATAAAATAGCATTCACCACCAGTACTAACGCCCTATCAGTCCTAACAATTAATATATAATAATAACAATTTAAAAAAAATCATAAATAAACGATTAATAAATGAATATATAAATAAATATATATACATATATATATATATATATATATATATATATATATATATATATATATATATATATATATATATATATATACATATCTAAATTAATAGATATATAATCGAAATAATAAACCTATAAAAATGTCTCTTAGTAACGATAAGACACATCCTCTTTAAGACGGTCGAGAGACCGAAAGCGCCCGAGAAATGGCCCACGACACAACGCATGGTGCCATACTCCACCGTTTAACACCTGGGAACCGCAGAATTGCTTGCCGCGACGAGTTATTGACACGAAAAATTGCAAAAAGATATAACTTCGTGGTCTTTAATGAAGCTTTCATAAACAACGATTTGTTGCCGAACTATACATATATATATATATATATATATATATATATATATATATATATATATATATATATATATATATATAAAAATATATATATATACATATATATATATGTATATATATATATGTATATATATATATAAATATATTTATATATATATATATATATATATATACATATATATATATATATACATATATACATATATATATATATAAATATATTTATATATATATATATATATATATACATATATATATATATATACATATATATATATATATATATATATATATATATATATATATATATATATATATATATTAGTGGATCCGAGTAATGAATGGACTAAGAAACGATATACTTTTTTGTTTTCATATTTATGAGAAATCCACTCTATTTCTTTTCAAATCGTGTATTTATCGGGTTGCAGGTTTGCCTTAGTAGAATAAAAATATGCAGTTTACGTTTACCAGGCCTTCGGAGATTTGAAGTAGACAGGTAGTCAGCCCATATTTCTTCGTCGAGGTTCAAATAACGTCTGTTTCGAAATTCAGGAATGACAGAAGTAAATAGACACCACTACAAAGTACATTTTAATCCTTATATTTTACCTAAAGTAAATATAATTTGTTTCATCTGTTCTTTCTACTTATTCTTCATTTGAGGTTTGATTGATTCCATAATAAGTTGGACTTTCATATCAGTTTAAACTAAATAGACCGCACTTTCAGATTAAGTATAGATGTAATATATTCGGCATTCAGATTAAGTTTAAATTTAATAGGTTGTATTTTCATTTTCATTTTTTATTTTACTAAATTGAATTTTCTGAGTAAGTTTAAATTCAATAGTATTTCTTTTCTTATTTCAGATTAAGTATAGATGTAATATATTCGGCATTCAGATTAAGTTTAAATTTAATAGGTTGTATTTTCATATTCATTTTTTATTTTACTAAATTGAATTTTCTGAGTAAGTTTAAATTCAATAGTATTTCTGTTCTTATTTCGATCTTATTTCGCACTTTAAACATGAGCTTAAAGTCTAAATCAGATGTGATAAGAGGAGATTGTCCTCTGCGCTATTTAAAAGAAGGTAGATACACACCGCTAACTTATCTGTGTTTGAACAAACCATGTTTGAGTACGTATTCCCTGTCTAGGCGCGGTTCTCGCCGACCTGAGGTCTTATCAGACCCATCTCAGTTAACAATCTCCTTAAACTAATGGCACAAATAAGTCTTGGCCTCTTTCTTTTGCCACTTAGAAACTGTCTTGTTTTTTTAGTCAAGACAAATGTACGCAGCTCATACATATATATATGTATACATATATATATTTGGTAAAATCCTACTAACACCCACACTTAGCATTTTATTTTTCAGAAATTTATGTTGCTTTTAAGCCCCCTACCCTTAAACCGATGTATTTATACATATTTTTTTTTTGTAAATAAAAAACGTCAAACTATTCGGGAGAATGTTAAGTAGGTTTTACTCATAGGGTGAATGTGGTATTTTTATGAGTGTAACTAATTTAGGAATATATCTAGAGGACCACAACCAACCACCATATCAGCCAACCCAATTTCGGCCTTGTGCCATGTCTTATTTAAAAAAGAAAATTTACAACACTCTGCTTTTTTAACATTCTAAAGATAAATAAAATCAAGAGTGGGGTACCTTCTCCGGGTTTCTGTTATATTATCCGTCTCGTAATCTAGAGGGTTGATATTGTGCCTAGATAAGAATAACGGAATCGTTCGATCATGTAAAGAAAAGAAATCCTCATGATTCTAAGATCACTTATCTTAAACTGAAGGAGTTTGAGGTGGCTTATCATTACATGGCAACTGTGGTGTCTCTGATCGTATTCTAATTCAGTGACCCAAAGATGCGTAAAGGTAGGTGCTAGCTCAACCCAGTGATTTCTACTTTTTCACATTATAGCTTTTGCTTAGTAAATACTGTTATATCCTTCTTACTCATTGTAAATATCACTATTCTGTTCTCTGTAAGCCGATACACAAGTTGCAACTTTTGTTAACAAAGGATTCGATCAATATGAAATCAGTCGACGTCGTTAGAAGTTATAAAATATTAAATACATCGTGAAAAGAATTAAAAAAATGAGGATGTAAGACCTCTAATCTGCAACATCGGAGAATATGAAACAACAAGTGGAAAGTAATTATGTTTACGTTTACAGGAACAACGTTTTCAAATGTTGCGGTTATACACTAAAAGCAGGACTGACAGAAATGCGTTTTCGTTTTCACAATATACCGTTGTAAAGCCTTTTGGCTAAAATCAAAGTGTAGTATCTGTTCCGATGGATACTGCACTCCATACTGGTATTGTCTTGTCCTTTGGGGCTTGACTTACGCCAGTCAATGGGTCTGTCCTGTGCAGTTCTAGGAGGTCCACCCTCCCAGGCTTTGCCTCCCCTCTTTGGGGAGGAGTAGGTTTATTGCTTACTGTCTGAGGCGCCCCTACCGGGGAATGCCGACGAGGCTGCCCAGGCAATTTTTAAATGACCAGAGTGCTCACCTCTCGGGGGCTGGCTTTTCAAACCCCACTTTCTCGACCCGACCTTGGGTCACATCTTAGTTGTTGGAGTAGGATAAAAACTGGCCTTGTGCCTAACTCCTGGAGAGGAGTAAATCAATACCGTTGTAAATCCAATTACTGAGTTTGTGTATACATTGGAAGCAGTAATAAATTTTTTCTCGTATTTTCATGCATACACTGGCATATTTTGAAATGGTTGTCCCTGTTTGATTGATAAGAAAAAATAATTTAAATGTATTTATCCTGTCTTAGATCGGGTGTTTTTCGTGGTTATTTCAATGCACCGATACTGATTTTGGCATTGAAAACAATTGCAAATAAGTAATTTGATTATTACGTCATATTATGTCACGGTGAACCAATGTTGTTTCTAAGGAATCTAGGTGAGGTGTAATATATAACATTTATAAATTACATATGATCTGTTATAAGCATGCATTAGGAGACATATTTAGTATTGCATGCATGCGAACAGCAGACTCGATACTAGTGAGTAATATTTGATAAGGATAAAACAGACCACACAATGAATTTAAAATATATCTGATTGTTAGTTAGGCCGCCCATGAAATTCAATTTTTATCAAAATAAAAGAAGTCACTCATTTAACAGGGGTTCACACTGAGAGTAAATTACTTGTGAAAAGTAAGGTCCCAGATTGTCTGCAGATAAGCCCTTTTGAGTCAACACGGTCTAGTCGTTGTCTGCAGTGGACATCGGGGTGGCCCTTTTGGGTGACTTGATAGGGATAACTTAGAAGAAGACTGGAATATAAGTTTCCGGTCAAAAGTACATATATTTCAGCATATGGGGAGGATAGGGATTTAGAACTGGCCATCCGATTGTGAGGTAGTCAGATTATGAAGTCTGAGAGTCAGTCGCATTTGGGTGGTTCCTAGAAAGAAGTGGGCGCTTGGGCTCTAAACTAAGGGACTTGTATTTTGATTTGGTCGGGTAAAAACTTGCCAGTCTGCTATGCAAGCTAAGAAAGCGAGTACCATCGTAACATCCAAAGGAAAATAAACCTTGTTAATTGTTTTTAAAGTAGAGTTATTGTTTTATTCAGAGTGATAATTCTTTTTTGCGGAACTGACTGAACCTAACAAAACTCTTGACCGGCACAGCGAGCAGGATCATCACATCCGATGCAGCAGACGCACACGTGTGTGTTCATTATGTGAAATCTTCCTTTATCAACTTATATTTTGATAATACTCTTGTTCGAAATACTTAAGCTAAAGACATGATCGACGATAGAAAAAGTAATGAATATCACGAAGAAGGATAATCAGGATTTCACAGCATTTTCAAGCTGTGAAAAAGTTCAATTATTCGAATCACCAGCTATTATATGAAAGTGTTTAATTCTTTTCCAGGGATTAACTTCACTAAAAGACGATGAAATATGAATGACGCTCTTAACTAACTTCACTTATTTTGTCCTTTAGTCCTCACATTCCGTGAGAGATGTTTCTGACAAAGTCGGGATAATTGCTGTTTTCTGGGTCGGAATCTATTCATCTAACACTTATCGTTGGCTTGTATTTGACCTTGAAGTAGTAATTTTAGCTCCTTAAATCAAGTGGCTTCGTGCATTGTCAGAAAGAGATATTCCAACTTGGACGTTGTTCAAATCCAATGTCAATATTTTTTTATACAAAATAATCAGTTCATACTATTAATCAATGTCTATAGTCTTATAGTGTTCCTCATTTTTCGACTAGAAATCATTTCTATATTATCCTCGAATTGTTAGGTCTTGATAAGCTGTGACCCAATAGTAAAAATAAAATACATTGCAAGGCACATTTTGACGAAACGTTATTTGGCGGATTCGTTTTTACAAATGAAGGCGGATGTAAAAACTTCTAATGATTAATACGCATTGAGAACATTAAGTTGACTTTTTCTACAACACACAATGTTATCTTGATTCGAATTTGCTATTGCCTGTTTGATCGACTTTCTGTTAACATATAGAGATAAAGAAGAATACAATCAGCATATATTTGAATTATTAGAAAGAAAGGAATGTTAATTCAAACTATAAGATTAATAATCAGATTTTTCTGACAAAATAGAATTTTATGGGAAAATCATTAACGAAAATAGGGTAGTCTTATAGATGACGCACCATGTTTCTGTGACTTTGCGTCGGCAACGTTCGGGCAGGTTACGGAAGCGTCCGAGAGTTGTCGAGGCGAAAACGATGCAAAAACTGCCTAGCGCTAAATTGAACACTGGTAATCGATAAATTACGACGAAGAAAATCAAACTAGAATACATATATAAAAATAAAGAACGAACCATAGCTAAACAACTGTTATTAATTAGATGTTCATTTTTTGTTTGTTTGTTTTTTTTGTCAAAGGAATCATTGTAAAGCAAATGTTTTTAATAATATATTTTTAGTATGTGCACCGGAAAGTTTCAAAATATGATTTTGTTTGATTTGTTTAGCAAATGTTTTTATTTTTTTATTTTTTTCAATGTTTTTTTATTTAATGTTTTTCAATATGTCAATTAGTCTTTCAGGAGATTTAACGAGCTGACAGAGATTATAAAAATTCATTTTTTCTTGTTATTGGGCGCGATTAATTTCTTCGAAAAGTTATCGGCTGCTTACTGTAGTCTGATTGGTTAATAGTTTCGTCAACTTTCGGGCGCTTCCGAGACCTGTCCGAACGTTGACGACGCGAAATCATAGAAACATGGTGCGGCATCTATACGAATACCGAAAATTGTAGAGAGCAAGATTTTGGCAGAGTAAATGTACTTTAAAATTGACCGCTTGTTTGCAAGCTTTTTAGGTTTAGCTAATTATTATAATTTAGGTCTCCAGAATGCTTTTCTGAGATCCCCACTGAATGAGTTAGTGAAAAAGACACCAATTTGATTTAAACAAACAAATGTAGAAAAGACATTCGAGTAAATAATAAATAACTATTTTTTACGTCTTATGATTCCATATGTAAAATAATTGTAGACAGTTCGTACGTCATCCGATCTTCCATTTTGTATAGGATTTGTATAAGCTCCCCAAATAGCTGCCAAATTCTATCGACTAGTTTTGTTTTATTTACAAAGCGGTGACAGGAAAAATTAATCCACCATTTAAAATTGTTTTATTTTTGCGGATTTCTATTTTTTATTTCTCTTTATGTCTTAACCAGCAGGAAATTAAACGGAGTCGAAATGGGACTTACTATTTATTTTTTCTTAAAATCTTACATAACAGCAAGTGTGGTGTTAGCTGTTTGTGTCTTGTCCGGATGATTATTAAAAATTATTTATTTGATATTTCCGGGTAAAAGAAACTACCCTTTGTCAAAAATAGTAAACACCAAATGAAAACTCCGTCTGTGCAGAGAATCTATAAAAATAGATGCTAGAGAATAGGGCATATCGTTTGTTTTTATGTTTTTGTAATTATTCATCGTTTGTTCTGATTTTAAAATGATTTATCGTTTGTTTTGAATTTGTTTATTTATTGTTTGTTCCTTCAATTCATAATTGCAGTATTTAATTTCATGCTGCTTTAAATGTTATACACACATTGTAAATAACAATAATTTCGATACAACAAATACGTTGATATTGTAACGTAAAAAACATTATCTTCATTGCTTGATTTTGCATGTCTTTATTTTAATAACTTCAATAAATAAATGTTTTTCAGATTGTTCACAATCAAAATTAATTGATTTTACTCATGAATGCATGAAACAACGTCATGTTGTTTTTGCTTTACTCAGCAATAAAATCTTACTTAACTATTAATTTTTAATTAATTTTTGTTTAACATCTTACTTAACTATTAATTTTTAATTAATTCATTAAAAAAATTATATTGAATAAAGTTGAGTTTTAATATAAATCGGATCGAGTTCCTTTCTTTTATTTAAAAAAAAATATTTCAAGCTTTTCTAAAAACACATCGTAATCAACAATACAACAAATAGGTTTATTTTGTAACTTACAAAAACTCTGATCGGCATTTTGTACAGATTCCCGAGTTTGACATAACGATTCTCGAGTTCACGAAGACTAACATGAAGATGGTTGGAGGTTACATTAGCCGAAATGGTGTGAGAATAGTAGTCTGAAAATAAAAAATGTACAACTCAGCAATCTTCATCTGAAACATTACAAAACATCAAAATATTTTGTTTACTTTGAATTAAAATTAATGTTAACTTAAATAATAAACAATTACATTAATTTAAAAAAATGTTCATGCGTACAGGATTTTAAGATATATTATTATACTGAAGCAGAGTTAATTAACGTTTGTTTCCCTGAGGCTTTTTTTTAACTCCCACAACTTTGCATGTTTGTATTTTTTTTACATTTTCTTTACATATTTATTAATATGTATAGAAAATTGTTTTAAAATTGTTCTCAATCAAAATAATAAACAATTTTTTAGTCTTTAACATCCATAAAAAATGCGATGTTTATTTACTTTAACGTTGAAATAATTGACTATTCTTTTAGAATTAATTTCTATTTTCAAATTAATGTTCAATAAAGTTCAGCCCAATTATAAATCGGATTGTGTTCCTTTCTTTTCTCTTTTTAACAACTTTTAAAGTTTTCTAAACTTTTTTGAAGCTAACATTCATTATTGACAGTTTCGACTCTTCAGTATGTCTTGCCTGCACCAAAAGGGTATGTCATTTCCGATTGAACACGACCTTCATAAGAAGTAGTTTTATTAAATAATGCTGTGAACAAACAATCATAAAATATAACAAACCAAGCTCTAATATGAGTATACCATTTTTGCCTGAACTATTCGCGTGATTTTCCGTCAGCGACTGTGTTGTGTCGAATAAATGAATAGTTTACATCTAAAGTCTCGTTCTAGAATCTTATTACACTCTTTGTGATAGAACATGTAAAGATTTCTCCTTTTCACTCGAAAAGTAACGGAATGTCATTAAATGATGTAGATGCATGGGATACAGCTCTTAAAATCTCAATGGTGGTACTACTGAAGCTATACTGCAGCAATGTGTATAGGATATCACCAAACGCGAATGCAGTTTTGAGGAGAACTCCTGCAGAAGTTATGCTCACAAAAGAGATAAAGTCGGTCCTCAATGCATTACTGCAAAATAAACAGAAAATATAAGTATATGAAGCCCGTATGTATCGATTGGAAATATAAATGTGTGACATTAATAAACTCATCAGAAATTTAGTATACACAGTTAAGGCTAATAATTTGGTGCATGGAAGGTACCTACACCAAAGAAAGAAAATATACATCGACGAAGAAAATATCAGTTAAGAACGTAGGTATGTTTTTTTTTTAACATACTTGTTGCGCAAACGGCTCCAGAAAGTAGGTGATCAACTAAGAAAGTGAGAAAGGTGAGAGAAAAATTCCAAACGGAAAAGTGATAACTCTCAAAGGAGTTAAATCTAAAAATGGGGGATGTCATATCGTATATAATTAAAGTTTTCAGTATTTTCATCGTATATAATTAAAGTTTTCATTGTTTTCATCGTATATAATCAAAGTTTTCATTGTTTTCATCGTATATAATTAAAGTTTTCAGTGTTTTTATCGTATATAATTAAGGTTTTCAGTGTTTTCATCGTATATAATTAAAGTTTTCATTGTTTTCATCGTATATAATTAAACTTTTCATTGTTTTCATCGTATATAATTAAAGTTTTCATTGTTTTCATCGTATATAATTAAACTTTTTATTCTTTTCATCGTATATAATTAAAGTTATCATTGTTTTCATCGTATATAATTAAAGTTTTCAGTGTTTTTATCGTATATAATTAAGGTTTTCAGTGTTTTCATCGTATATAATTAAAGTTTTCATTGTTTTCATCGTATATAATTAAACTTTTCATTGTTTTCATCGTATATAATTAAAGTTTTCATTGTTTTCATCGTATATAATTAAACTTTTTATTCTTTTCATCGTATATAATTAAAGTTTTCATTGTTTTCATCGTATATAATTAAAGTTTTCAGTGTTTTCATCGTATATAATTAAACTTTTCATTTTTCTCATCGTATATAATTAAACTTTTCATTTTTTCATCGTATATAATTACACTTTTCATTGTTTTCATCGTATATAATTAAACTTTTCATTGTTTTCATCGTATATAATTACACTTTTCATCTTTTTATCGTATATAATTAAAGTTTTCATTGTTTTCATCGTATATAATTAAACTTTTCATTCTTTTCATCGTATATAATTAAACTTTTCATTGTTTTCATAGAAACAATCGAGATCTCACAAAATGTCTCAGAGGAACGTAGCGTTTGTCAAATTACACTTTTAACCTTGTATCTTTTGTTAGTAAATTTTCTTTGGTGCTTATTTTTATTGAGACTAAAGTAAGATAAGGTAGTTCAAAATAAAATATCAGGAAAAGTTCTGAATATACTTACTTATCAGTTAAAAGTATTAGTGTGCACTAGGAATTACGGAATATTATCGAGTAGAATTAAAATTAAAATAAAATTAATTTACTATTCAGAATGCACAAACTCTGAACACAATCGCGTTAAGCCAAGCTTGTAGAAGATTATTTCCATTCTTCTCATATAAAGACAATACGCTGGCTTGTCGTTCAGATTTTGTAGACTCCGAATATCAATTAATATTAATTCTTATTGAAATTTTCCTCGATAATATTCCTGTACACTAATATTTTTCACTGATAAGTACATATATTCAGAAGTTCTCGGGTTATTTTTACTTGGACTGACATATTTCACTTGAATCTTAATAAAAAAAATACGCACTCTTTTCTTGCATGAATACGTGTTGGATTTCTTTCGTATCATTTTCTCTGACATTTGAGTAAACCAATAAGGGGCGGATATCTTTTGGTCCTTTTTCGAGAGTAGCGTTATTATTATATGAGAAAGATTCTTACGTTTACTTTACATGTCTTTAATTATCCATTCTTTTTTTTGTTACTTATTTAGATATAGTAGGAGTGCGAAAAAGAGTCCTTGCGTGACTGTGACAAGAAATAAGAATGGATCTCACGCTCTCGTACGGCGTTTATATCATTCTGACCAGAAGTGGTAATTAACTGTGGCCCGGTTATGGTTGGGTACATACAAATATGGCAATTATTAGCGCGGTCTATGTCGTCTTTGAATTTAGGAAAATGTTTAACAATAAAATTTGTTTTTGCTGCATTACAATTCAACCAGCCAGTCGTCCACACAAGAGAAGTAATAAGGATGACCGGCTTTCTGGTAAGCGGAGATAATTATACAAGACTTTTACTAGAATCATGATTTTTAAAAAATAAGCTGAGACCTGAGAAGAAAGTTCTGCCCCGGCCCAACAGGATAAGTGAATGCTACAAACGTACAGTGTGTACGATCAGATATACATCACGTACAAATTGCAATGACACCTAAACATTAAAAACATTTGTAGGTTAAAATTAAAACAAAAAGTTTAATGTGGCCTGGTATAATTAGAAATGTCAGATATGACAAGGGATCTTTGGACTTTGTCCACGAAGCATATTCCTGGTGAGAGTTAATCAAGTTTTTCTTTTCTTTTCCCATCATAACCTCGCTCCAGCATCTGCATAAAAATCGCTGCGGACTCATGGCGAATATGAATGTTTGATTTTTCGCGAGATATTAACAGAACATAAAGGGTTGGCTGGCATCAGTATTTGAACGAGAGATAATCACAGGCTGGTGTTCCTAGCTCACCTGTAAGGTAAATGGGGATATTTCTTCTTCTTAATCAGGTGTGCGATTTTTAAAGGTTGCCAAAATGGGTATTTTATTTCTTTGAATTGTTTCTTAATTATTCGTTATTTAAGCCTCTTCTTTCTCTACTTTATCTTGAAATTTATTCCATATTGTTCACCTGTTCTTTTTGCTTTCCAGTTATAATTGCTTCTATATGTATTTTTTTACTCTTAGCTTCCTTCGATTGCTTCTCGAGTTTTACCTGTTTCACCTGTTCCTTTAATTCCCCATTCATTTTCTGTCTTCTGTCTTTCTTGTATTTTCATATTCTTCATCGTTCTAGTTCTACTTCAGCGTCTTCTGTATCCGCGTCTTCTTTTTCTTAATCGTGTTTTCGTCGCCGTCATCTTAATTTTCTTCACGAGTTAGCCTTCCTAATCTTCTTCATTCGCTTCAATTTTTTTTTTAATTTCATCAACAACTTTTACCTAATTCTTCTCTTTATTCATCTTTTTCGTTTTACTCTTTGTCTTCTTCTACGTATCGGTTTGCCCTTTCCGAATTTTGCTTCTTCTGCAAGTAATTCTTGTTCTTCATGTGTTTTTTTACATATCTTTTTACATATTTTTTTACATATTTTTTTACATATTTTTTTTTTACATATTTTTTACATATTATTTTTACATATTTTTTTACATATTTTTTACATATTTTTTTTACATATTTTTTTACATATAAAAATAATATGTAAAAAATATATATTTTTTTACATATTTTTTTTACATATTTTTTTTACATATTTTTTTACATATTTTTTACATATTTTTTTTACATATATTCTTTTACATATTATTTTAACATATTTTTTTACATTTTTTATTACATATTTTTTTACATATTTTACTTCATCATTTTTGGTTTTACTTTTTCTACTTCTTTTTCTTCACACTTTTATTTCTCTTTTCTTTCTTTGTCTACTTAATTTTCCGCTTCTCCCTTTCTTTTTTCAGTCCTCCTACTTCCTTTTCTACACGTTCTTTAAATGTTTAAAAATCGCGTCGACACGCCCATTCTCGTTAGATCATCGAAGTTAAGCTACATGGAGCCTGGCCAGTACTAGATGGGTTACCATTTCGGAATGTAAGGCCTCGACTGTCATCTTCCCATAACAAGGATATACATGCGGATGGCGACCGCTTGTGAACTTGATAGTCCCTGTAAATTTCCTCCCTCGTAGGAATCCTGCATAGTCAACCAAGGGCTATCACCACACCAGGTATTACCGGTTCGTGTTTTTCTAATGTTTCTTAACGTCCTTTTTATTACCATTCCATACTTTGTAATAACAACTCTTATCCTTCTTTTCTCTTCTCTTCCTCTTTTTTTTTTACTTCATGTACTTCTCGTAGTCTTATTATTTTTTTAATTCCACTGATTCTTCTCTTATTTTTCTATTCTATATATTCTATTTTCTCATCGTCTACAATTGCGCCATTTTCTTATTATTCTACTTTCCCTTTTCTTCTACTTCTAATACGACTTTAAAAATATTCTTCTTGTTTTTCATCTACTCATCTTCTTCTACTTAATACCTTTCTACTTCTTTTACAGGTTTCATTTTATGGTTTACTTTTTGTGAATTTTATAAACTTTCTTTCATATCTTTTCCTTTTCCTTTTGCTCTCTCCTTTTCTTAAGATAACGACTAACACACTGCCACTACTACCACTACTAAAACTTTCTCTTCTATTAACATTTTATTGTGTCTTTCCCACAGTTTTAAGTTTTTACTTTCTATATCTGTTCCTTAAATAATTTAAAATCCATGGCTTCTCATTGTTTAATTCGTTGTTTCCCCATCCCGATTACACGTAGTATTACATTAAAAGTGTTATACTTTATTTACAACTATTACTTGCTTCTAACTCTTACATGCGTTTTATTTTCCGAATTTTATTTTGTCTTACTTCTAATCTAGTAAATTATTTAACAAATAATTTAATGTATTTCCGCGCCTTGTTTTCGTTTCTACGTGGTAAAATGACCAATTTTTCATAATTTCTGGTTCAACGGCATATCTAAATTATATTTTAATCTCATGTATATATATATATATATATATATATATATATATATATATATATATATATATATATCCATCAAGGTTTCGTCTTTTTTGTAAGACTTCTCGCCTAATGAAGACGAAACGTTGATACATACATAAAACAAAACAAAAACATATTTCGGTTTTTCCGTTTTCATATATATATATATATATATATATATATATATATATATATATATATATATATATTAATAAAAGATATTGAGCAAAATCCAAAACATTGTTATATTTTGACGGACTGTTTCGCCCATAGACGAACAACCGGATTAATATGTCAATTCCAAATCTTTAGACGATATGTTCTTCAGAAATCCAAAGTTTGCACCCAGAAAATATATTATCAAGCAACAAACAATATATATATATATATATATATATATATATATATATATATATATATATATATATATATATATATATATATATATTACGTCAGCTACCTATTGCGTCAGCTTGGTATAATAGGTTAAACACTCTAATATGAACGTTCGGAAATATCAACAGTCATTCTCAACTCAATCCATTATACCTTCCGGTCGTTTTATAGTTATATTTGGGACTGGTCTTCATACAGAGTGGTCCCAAAAGATGTGTCCTATAGCTATTATTTTTATGAAAATGAAGCCAGGACTTTTTCAATGGAGCAGTTTACAATATATTCTGTGCAGAAGGAGACAAGATTGTAAAGGTGTACTTCGCTACGAAATCGGTAGAACTAACCCTGTCAGTATGAGTCTCCACTTAGACCATCTAACAAGTTCAATGGAATCCGGCAGCAAAACACTTAGAATTAATCAACAACATATTTATAGTCAAACAAGACCGAATTAAAATAGACGTTACTTGAGTTAAATTATGTTATTAACTAATTTAGTTACAAGTGATTTCGCGCAGATTTCAGCAATTGCCATGTGCTTCAATTTTCAAGAGTTATATTTTAGTCTAATCCTAGAACTACCAACCGTTTTCAGCAAAAAAATGACTTCTAGACGGCTGCTGCGAGAATATGAAGGCAGTTATAATCAAAATGGAATGGAATAAAAAGATCAGATCAGACTCCAGACAAATTCATGCTTTTAAACCGATGAATTTCGCTAGAGTCTGATTGACAACAAGTCTTCCCAGATTTCCAGTACTTTTCATTCTATTCCATTATTATTATAACTGCCTTCATGTTCTCGCAGCAGCTGTTTAGAAGTCATTTCCTGCTGAGAACGGCTGGTGGTTCTGGGATTGGAGTAAAGATCTAACTCTTGAAAATTGCAGTACATGGCAATTGCTGAAATCTGCGCGAAATCACTGGTAACTAAATTGCAGCACATTGCATAGCCTTCCAAATTTATGGATAGACTACGTTATCCCTCCATGTTCTTTCCATTCTCTCTTACCTTCTACCGTCTTATTCCCTGGTAATAACAGATGCTGATACAACTGCCTTCTGTTAGCGGCTGCCATGTAATAGAATATTTATTTATATATTTACTCAAGGTTCTACTAAATCTCCATAGATAGGTAGTAAATGCTTAGTGTCTATTTTCAGTGGTATTTCATTTCAACTTACCAGTGGTTCGCTAGTCTAATCTGATTAGTGCATTATATCGACTGTAATTTCTAAATCATCGTTTCCAAAGTAGAATCTAATTTCATACTGATGTCTGAGATTGCGAATGATACTTACTAGTTTTTTATATAACGGATAGTAGCTTAACTGCTAGTTCCGAGATAAAGGTGGACTCTCGAACCTACTGAATGTACCGCACCAATCTGCCCGAACATTTTATGGTGTAAGTAAAATAAACACGTTTAGTAATTTACATAATGCAAACATCTACATTTAGTTATCGCTAAAATGTCAAACAATGGTTAAAGACATTAAGGGTATATAAAGCTTGGAATCGCTTTTAGAAGACACGTTTCAAGCAGTTTTTTTCTCTTCATGTTCAAGCATATAATATGGAAGTCGGCGTAGTTTTGATTTAAAAAAATGATAATAATATCATGCATGCAGCGAGTTATAACGTTCGAATATTCAATAGCCCACAGATAAAATTATTTTACAATAGAAAAATAATCTCCATCTTTGCGTACGCATAGACTTACATATAAGCCTCGTTGCAACACACGGTAAATAATAGTGATCATAACCAAACATATGTTTGTGTATTAGATAAGGTACAAAAAAGAACAGGCTTTTATCTTGGCGTTTGGCTCGACAAGAATAGCACATGGCATCATACAGCTAAAGTCTACAAGTAACAATAGCGTAGATACATTACAATTCGTACAACATATATCTTAGTTTAATAGAAAAGTGAAATCCTTTTTTAGGTGAGAGGATGCTACCTATTCACTTTGTCTTGTTAAACATCCAATAAATAGATTCACGGAAAACATCCGCCATTTTTATTTCTCTTACTTTACTTCTCTCTCTCTCTCTCCCTCTATTATTATGTGTCCATAAAGCTAAATAATAGCATTCGGTTTACCGCGTAAACATATTAAATAATAACAATTAAACATGACGACACAGAACGTTTGAATCTTAGTCACATGCCCAGTTTACTAAGCAGTTGAAGATAATTGATCGGGGTGGTTGTCACAAGATAGCGAATTCATTGTTATAACAATCTCATTGTGGAATTGGGTTGATGAACTTTTGTAATCGAAGCATTTCAACTCCAATACATGTAAATCACTTTCATTCAATAAACGACAGAAACAAAATCCCTTTTAATTTAATAAAATGAATTTAGTCCCCATAAGATTTATCACTTCAATATGATATCGACATGAAGATCCCTGCCATTAAATATTTTAATTCAATTTGTGCTGCAGACATTCGTCATAATATATCAGTAAAATAATTCCCAGAGCCGACTTTACAACCTGAATTAAATGAGCATGCCATTTAAATAAAAATTAAACACCAAGTACGAAGAGAGAGAGAGAGAGAGAGAGAGTAAGAGAGAGAGAGAAAGAGAGAGAGAGAGAGAAAGAGAGAGAGAGGGGGGATAGAAGAGAAAGAAAGAGAGAGAGAGAGAGAAAGAGATTTGAAATATAGAAGAAAAAGGAAAGGGTTGAAGAATTAAAGAATATATCAAAATAAAAAAAGAAGCATTACAAGCTCATTTTTATGATCTTGTTTCACTTTAGAAGCACGAAAACTAAGTAGGTTCATTAAAACTAAAATACAGGACAAAAATTCAAGCGTACACACACGCTTAATTTGTTTTTTATTCGATACTTAAATTCAATTTTTGAGATAAAGTTTCACCAATGTCATGCGTTTGCAAGCAGTACTTTTCTTCGTATGTTTAAAACATGACTGAATATGTATATATTTTTCAATTATTAACTTTTATATTATTTTTGATTTTGTCAGTTTATATGGACGTACCGTGTCGATGATGAGTCACGGTTATCTATATATTAATACGATAATGTGTGTGTGTGTTCGTGTGTCACGCTTACATCAAATGTTCTGCGCATGCGTGCCACACCTAGATTTGGAACAGCATTCACGTCACCTAATTTTCGCAATATATTCAAGTATTTCTCTTTTGCGCAACGGTTAGCGACGTAGGATTTTGACGTCGGCCCGACTGGTTTATAGTTCGATCCTAACCAACTTCTAAGATTTTTTTCCTTCATCGAAGGGGGAAAGAGGGAGGTAAGGAAGGGGACGACCGTGAAGACACATATCAATTCAAAAAAATAAATATACAAGTCAAATCTTATCATATTTTATTCAAACATGTACAGGTTAGGAACAAGATAATTAATATTGAAAACATCATTTCGTGCAATTTACACGGGTCCCGCTAGTTATTAATATTTCATAGTAGTCTCAACTATTGGATGATTTATTTGGAGTTTTTTATTTTCAAACATCAAGTCAATTCCATTGACTTTAGACATTCAAGCTGTACCTTAACACTTTCGCTGTTCCTAACAGGCACGCGTTTTTTAAAAATTGGAAAACTAATTGTCTCGTCAATCTGTTTAAGCCATTTATGGTGGCTTTTCGTTATGATTCCAAGCGTTCCAATTACAACCGGAATCACCTTTACTTCTTTACATTTCCATTAGTTATTATTATTATTACTATTATTATTATTATCATTGTGTTTGTTATTATTATTATTACTATTATTATTATTACTATTATTAATTTTTTTATAATTATTATTATTGTTATTATTATTATTATTATCATTACTACTGTTATCATTATTATATGGAAGTTGTTAATATAATGGAATAGAACAGAGAGTATTTGAAATGTGGAAATACTTTTTTCTCACTCAAGCTCAAGGTAAAATCATCGATGTGGTAAGAACAGATGTAATCAATAATAAACACATAATAAAACTAGATAAAGGGTACCTTTCTTATTATATCGTACTTGTTCATTAAGAAGAAAAGCAAAATAGGTTGATGATCACAGCACCGTTCCATATAATAATAATAATAATAATAATAATAATAATAATAATAATAGTAATAAAAATAATAATAATTAATAATAGTAATAATAATAGTAATTAAAAATAATAATTAATAATAGTAATAATAATTGTAATAATAATAGTAATAATAATAATGACAAGGGCACAGACCAAACACAAGAAAGCTGGAATGAAAAGAAAAAAAAAACTAAAACAAAAACATAGAAAGAAATGAACCACAAAGGAGAACAGACTGGTGATGCAATGCTACTACAAAAGTCGCCACCCAACAGAAAGAGACTACCGGAAGCGAATAAAACATCTATGGAACACTGCTACTAGACGTTTTTAAGAATCAAAATCATGTAATGTATTTAGATAATCATTAGAAAAACGTTTCTAAACAAAAGCTTAATGAGCATTACTTCTTGATTTTAATCTTTTAAGGAAAACATAAACGTGATGCAAATCTGCTCTGTCGGTGAATTACTTTCACGCGTCCTGAGACGAGTATTCTTTAAATTCTAATGTGTATCATTTGAATGTACTTAATTCTGTGTTTGACTTAAATGTGTTAAATTATTGATATATATCTATATATATATACTGTCTTATTGACTGTCTAATGATTTCACACATGTAATTTCTGAACTCATACGCTGGCTGACTAATTATTTAATTAACTAATTTAGTTGTTTCTAACGTATTAATACTAATAGACGATGCAGGCAATTGATTCTATTGCTATTTTCAAAGCAATAATATCCCGACCACTTTTGATACTCGTCCTAACTTATAGCTAAGGAAAACAAAATGTCTTCCAATCGCGTGGAAAAAGATACCCCTTTCCCTGTAAAATTCCTTCCTAAAATATGTGACTCTCTTGAGACGTATATTTATCTAATTTCTTATACAGGGTGGGCAAAAATAAGGGTCCTATTTTTAAAAATTCATAACTTTTTTATTTACTGATTTAAAAAAAATTTTTTTTTAGAATAAGTAAATGGCCCCTTCCGAAGCACGCATGAGCCGTATTAGCCCTAAGGAACGTACCCTCATTTAGAAAACATTATTTTTTGCTTAAAAAAATCACAACAGTGTAAAAAAAAATATTTAGTTTTTGTAAGTTTTAAGAAGTGTTTTTCGGCTAAAATTTGTTTTGTTTATTTCAAAAAATCTCGGAAGGGTCAGTCTACACACACACATAAAGTTTGGTGAGTTTAACTTTTATTTTGTGGAAGTTATTCAAATTCAAGTTATTCAGATTTAAAGATAGGACCCTTATTTTGGCCCACCCTGTATATTTACTCAAATTAGTGTCAGCTCTTCTCGATTCGTAATGATATACTCCAGCACGACTTCTAGTGTCAGTTTATTTCAAGGTACGAGTTACTGATCAGTCTCAATTGCTTATGTATGTTGGTTTCGGCACCTGAGTAAATTTTCAATATTTCAGTTTTTTCTGTCAGTGCTATGGTTCTTATAATCTCAATCCATCTGTAATTCGAAACTAGTGTTAGCACATTATATTATATAAACATCGATGTTTCATGCTTACGCAATCTTTAGTGTAGGGGATGTTAATTCACGTCGATCGTAGGGCACGAACCCGGTTTTATAAATCGTCACTGATTCATAGACGGGTGTCTTTCCCCTCTTCCAGTGTGAATTTGCATGACAGGGATTTAAATCTATAAACGCTAATCAGCGGATCGTATAGCGAGCAGTTGAAAGTGATTCAACAACAACAAACGAGGTCGGAATGTCGCTTTTAAGCCATAGTATTGCTGCTCGTTTATTAATTCTCTCAGAGTGCACCAATCCTAATAAAGGGGGCTATAATTATTTTTTAAAGTAAATATTAATTATTTTTACATACATACATCGATGTTTTATGATTACGCAATCTTCAGTATAGGGGATATTAATTCACGTCGATATATATATATATATATATATATATATATATATATATATATATATATATATATATATATATATATATATGCTTCGCAATAGGTTGCATATTTAAATCTCTTGAAAATTTATTATATATATCATTTACCTTAATAGCTCTTTCACTCTTACCCTGCGGTTAACTTGATGTTTTTTTACAGGTTTCTCCTTCTTTTAAGATATTTTACTATCTGATTTACTAATTTACATTTGTTTGCCTGTCCGTATTTCAGTGGATTTTATGCATCTAATTTACCGATGTCTACATGAGTTTGGTTGACACGTTTGTCTATTCGGCTACATGTCTACCATTTGATCCCGTTGTTCACCTCTGCAGTTGTACTCAGTCCTGCCTATCTGGATTCATGCTAATCACAATGTTTCGTGCGGCTGTCAATAACGAATATGTACCTCATATTTCAAGTGCCCATTTTGTAATCATGTCGATGTTTTCTCATAAGCAATCTTGTTTGTACGTCATCCTAATCGTCTTTGTTATTGCTGCTCTTTCCTTTTCTCTCGCTATTATATTTCACGTCCATCTTGCCTTTTTGGAGACAGCATCAATTTGCCCCTCTGTAATTTGTTTTATATATTTTACGAGACCATTAATTGCAACGAATTTTATCGAAGTCTTTTCCCCCTCTTTCATTTTTACATAGTATGTCAACATCTTCGTCTGAGTGTAATTAGTCGTTTACTTATTTGATCATGGTTCCTGAGTTCTTCTATTCTACAGTTTATGAAGTCTCCTGAGTATCTTACCAGTAATCCTGACTAGATAGTGATTCTTTTTGTAAGGTTTCTACCATATTATTTATGTCAAATTTCTGTCTTGATCTTCTTATGTGTTTTATTTTTATTGACTCTGCTATATTTGCTTGTTTGATAATCTCCGCTTCGAAAATGCAAAGGTATAAAACATCATCATCATCATCATCATCATCATCATCATCATCATCATCATCATCATCATCATCATCATCATCATCATCATCATCATCATCATCATGATCATCATGATCATCATCATCATGATGATCATCATCATTATTATTATTATTATTATTATTATTATTTAATTCGTTAAGAACTCGCATCACTTTTCCATCTGATACCTGCCGTTATTTTGCGTTTTCCATTTGTTCTTCGCAAATATATGCACAATTTTTGTAATATGATTGTCAGAAAAGAAAAGGTCACAATGACAAGCCTAATCTCAAGCAGAATTTCTCTTCTGCAATTACTAACATGACACTTAATCAATTTCCGGCACCAGTATTACTTTCTTTTCACGCTGCTTTCTAAAAAAAACAACTGTCTACTTTAATCCGTCCTTTCATTTAAGTCCGTTAGTCTCCAGACAGGAAAATTAGTTATTCACGTATGCAAATAACTCCCATCTATAAAAACCTACTCTTGTGAATAGAAGATTTTTTTTTTTCCTCTGGTTGATGGGTACGCACGACATGCAAAGCATCCCATTCGTTTTCTCAGCTGGGAAGTTTCCGTGTTCGTCTCTATTGTCACACTCACGCCTAGAACTGTTTCGTAGCTCTGAGTTATTTCTTCCTTTCTGTCACACTTTTCTGTCCCAAAACGTATCCCTATATGCTAACTAAAGCTTGTAGTTCTTCTCATTAGTGTTTTCGTTTTGTGTTGTTTTTGGTCAGTCATAAAAAAGTAGGCGAGTAATTTCGTTTTACGTTGCGGTAAGTTTGTACGGAAGACGGATTACAGATTCAAGCCTCAGTCTTTGCAGAAATTAGGCGGACAACATTACTGCAACATATTTCAAATATCATGAATTTTCATAACAAACGTTTTTAACCCATTATAAAATAGACAAAAATATTACAGAACAAAAAACTATGATTTTTTCTTCATGTGACGTGAACTAGTTTAAAATTAATCGGCCTTATAAATCAAAGTAACGAAATAATAATCATAATTTGAATTGGGTTAAAAAAAATTGCGCAGACAACAGCAGAAACGAGATTACAAACGTGATGACCAATAGCATCACTAGCATCAGCAAAGACATCAAATTAGAGGCTAGAAAATGAAACTCAGCAACAGCTTTAAGGATCTTGTGGCGGTTGTAACAGGTGTTCGATTCAAGGCTGATGGCTTTGCAAAAATTGAGCAGACAACAGAAGCACTGCTCAAACCTAAGACCAATATGGAATGTTAGAAACATAAGACTCCGCTAAAAAATCAGACTGATTCACTTCTTGTGTATCTGCATATTTCCAACGTGTGTGAGTCGTGGAACCTAACTGCGAACCTAGAGAGAAGGTTCCAGGCTACAGAGATGAGATATTTCCGAAAGATCTTCAACATCTCATACATTACACATGAGGAATTGAAGAAAAGAGTCAGATAAGCAGTCATGTCATATGAAGATACACTGACTAGTGACTAACTCTAAATGATTCCCGATTCCGATACAATTACTGATTCAGTTCAAAATACCCGATTCCGATACAATTACCGATTCCGATTCCTGTTTAATTTCTAAATATTTAATTAGAGTATTTGACTATTCACTTTTTATTACTGTAAAATGGCCATGTAATGTTCGCATATTTTTTCGCTAACGTAAAAAAATACACTTGAGTGGGCGTATATTACACGAGTATAGATATTTACAAAAATAAATATTTACATTGTAATTGATTAGAAGATAGTGAGACAACTAAAGATGTATTTCTCTTTAAAAACAAAGCCGATTTTCGATAGTTCATTGTGAGTTGACAAAATGGTATTTGAATTTTTAACAAACAATTGAAAATAATCGACGATTGGGATGCAAAATATAAAAACCGTGTAAGAATAGAATAGTAAAAAAAAACCTTCTCCGTGTAACGAATGATTTTCTAAATAATAATCTTACTATTTAGAAAATCCTGGCTTCGTTAACTATTCTGTATCAAAGAATGTTCATACGTTTATCCTAATAATGACTGAGGATGTTAATCTACCATAATACAACAACAATATTATTATTATTATTATTATTATTATTATTATTATTATTATTATTATTATTATTATTATTATTATTATTATTATTATTATTATTAATAATAATAATAATAATAATAATAATAATAATAATAATAATAATAATAATAATAATAATAATGGACAGAGGGTCGAGGAGGGAAAGCGCAAACAAGACCTCCACTGGAAGAGCGCGGACAGCTCTGGGACCTTGGGGAGGCTAGTTGCCACTCGGGCCCCAGAGGGGACCAATGCCCCTTATCAGCGGGAAATCGGTGGTGATGAATGAAAAGAGGTGGAGCATACTGGAAGTCTGAGGAGACTTGTTGTCACTCAGACTCCAGGGAATACCACAGGTTGTTGGCAGTGGGCGATCACTGACGATGACCAGTGTGATAACTCCTAGTGAGTAAATAATAATAATAATACTTAGAAGCTCTTATATAATAAATGAATCTAGTCAACTTCTACAAGGAAAACAGTTCAAACTTTCACATTACATTAAAATATAATTTTAAATATGAAACAAAAATCCATGAAAAACATGTCTGTAACTCATTTTTGATTCATAAAAAACACATTTTGAATTTCTTACACTTACATTACAAATTGTCACTGTCGTTCACGGTCGTCAGTGTACCTGTCTCATTTCAGTGAAACGGAAATTAAACTACTGAACCGTGAAACGGTTTCAATAATAACCGAGACTATTTTTTTCATCATTTGTCTTTGATTTTATTGCATTTCATCTTCATCCCCATCTACCTTTTATATTTTTTTATATATTTTTGCAACCAGTTTACCGACATAAAAACTCAAAATCAAAGATGAATTGACGCAAAACTGTGTGCTCACACTGATTCGAAAAATCTTAAAATTCACTAATTAATTCATGCATTATTCAACACCATGTTCAAAATTTTCAAAGTTGAAGTTTTCTCACCTATTGCCCACATCTAGTGATGTTCTGGTAGGGATCAGACAAAAGGCCATCGGATAAAATTCCATCAGATAATAAAAAAAGAACAAACGCCCAACAACATAAAATGAATGAATTTATTTTTTATAATGTCATTTTTAATGATATTTGGCAGTATTGGATCTTGAAAAAATTGTTTTATTTAATTTTTAAAGATTTATCCAAACGATGTAACTCACCTGCATTCTTTTGAAGGTAACCTAGCGAATTTATGCAACATTTAATTATTTACACAAATAAAATGAATTTACAGCGTGGACACGGGAAATAAGACTAAAATCTGACTAAATCCGATACCGATTCCGATACCCTAAATGTTCCGATTTTCCGATTCACGATTCTGATT
Source organism: Sepiola atlantica (assembly GCA_963556195.1). Lineage (NCBI taxonomy): Eukaryota > Metazoa > Mollusca > Cephalopoda > Sepiida > Sepiolidae > Sepiola > Sepiola atlantica. The sequence continues at coordinate 96,375,138 of OY744532.1, forward strand.
CCGAGTTCGCGTCCCGACAACTGTGAAGAAAAATTAAATGAAGTGGTTCGGCCGTGTTATATTCACTTCTGCTGAAAGCTTCATATAGTTGCTTTTTCTTATTTATTAAGCTTCACTAAGTTACCTGAGATGGCAGGTAAATCTGCTATATAGCAGGTTCTTCCTTCTTGTTAGTTCTTGTGACGTCAATTCCACTGCATGAGTCTGTTATTTATTATTCTTATTCTTGTTCGTATTCTTATTCTTATTCTTATTCTCATTCTTATTCTTATTCTTATTCTTATTCTTATTCTTATTCTTATTCTTATTCTTATTCTTATGCTCATTCTCATTCTCATTCTCATTTTCATTCTTATTCTTATTCTTATTCTCATTCTCATTCTCATTTTTATTCCTATTCTTATTCTTATCTTTATACTTATTCTTATTCTTGTTCTTATTCTAATTCTTATTCTTATTCTTATTCTTATTCTTATTCTTATTCTTATTCTTATTCTTATTCTTATTCTTATCTTTATTCTTATTCTTATTCTTATTCTTATTCTTATTATCATTCTTATTCTTATTCTTATTCTCATTCTCATTCTCATTCTTATTCTTATTCTTATTCTTATTCTCATTCTTATTCTTATTCTTATTCTTATTCTTATTCTTATTCTTATTCTTATTCTTATTCTAGTCTTATTCTTATTTTTATTCTTGTCCTTATTCTTATTCTTGTTCTTATTATTGTTCTTATTCTTATTCTTATTCTTATTCTTATTCTTATTCTTATTCTTATTCTTATTTTTATTCTTATCTTAAATCTTATTCTTGTTCTTGCTCTTCTTGTTCTTATTTTTATTCTTATTTTTGTTCTTATTCTTATTCTTATTCTTATTTTTATACTTATACTTATTCTTATTCTTGTTCTTATTCTTTTTCTTATTCTTATTTTTATTCTTATCTTTATTCTTATTCTTATTCTTATTCTTATTCTTGTTTTTATTCTTATTCTTATTCTTATTCTTATTCTTATGCTTATTCTTATCTCTATTCTTGATCTTATCTTATTCTTATCTTTATTCTTATTCTTATTCTTATTCTTATATTTATTCTTATATTTATTCTTATTCTTATCTTTTTTCTTATTCTTATTCTTATATTTATTCTTATTCTTATTTTTATTCTTATTTTTATTCTTATTTATATTTTTTGTTCGTGTTCTTATTACCATCATAATTATCTAAATATTCTAACTTGCAAGTTTTCAGCTTTCTCAACATTCTCTTGGATGGCGAAATCCGATCTACAATTCTTTTATCAAAATCGAGCTGGAAAAATTATTCTTAAGAGTAATAAAACATGGAAGGAGGCGATATAATTGCACGGCCATAATGTTTGGTTTCGGAAATCAATATTGGAGTCAAGAATAAGATGAACAATAGAACTTGAGACGCCTTTACCGCTAGCCAAGTCTTGTTGACGAACGTAAGGTGCATGCCGCAAATGTAAAACAGATAGCATTGCAGCATCCGAACAATAGCAAAGCCGTACAAAATATAACATCCAATATCGACGTCAACATGCCAAATAGGTTCGAAATAATCCTACTCAAAAATAATTACGTCGTGTGTCAATCGATATATATATATATATATATATATATATATATATATATATATATATAATAATCCAGGTAAAACATCAACAGGGTAGCAATCCAAAGAATTTAAACCGGGTTTATAAAAAGTGCTCAATATCAAATAGAGCTTTGATATATGATTATTTTTATTTACACAGACATGTACGAAATCTGCGACACTGGCATGTCGATGTTATCGATCAACAGTTATTATAAACTGAGATCTCATCAGGCAGAGTTAGAATCTTTCCAAATATGATCTAATGTTAAGATCGAATTCTAACTCTCCCTGATGAGATCTCAATTAATAATAATTGTTGATCGATAACATTGACATGCCAGTGTCGCAGATTTTGTACATGTCTGTGTGAATAAAAATAATCATATATATATATATATATATATATATATATATATATATATATATATATATATATATATATATATATATATATATATATATATAAGGGGAGGTAGTTTGCTTGAAGCATTGTGTGTAATACGTATATAGAAGAGTATTAGAAGGCTATCACAATGCAAGAAATAGAAATATGTCGGCGTTGAGAAGTGAGACAAAAACAAGTAATTTATTTTTTATTCATGTATTTTTTCAAAAAGATTTAATAATTTTTTTTCCTATATAGCAAATCTTACTTGATTAGGCAAGACTTCAACACTGTGATGTGATGTGTGTGTCCGTGTTCCATAATATATTTCGAGGAGGAAGACCTCTTTGTCAAATGGTGGGTGTTTCTAATCTAAAAAAATCTGCTGAAAAATATATATATAGAAAAATACCTTGTTTTTGTCTTACTTCTCAACGACGACATATTTCCGTTTCCTGCATTCTAATATCCTTCTAATACTCCTCTCTCTCTCTCTTTCTCTTTATATATATGTATATATATATATATATATATATATATATATATATATATATATATATATATATATATATATATATATACACTTATGAGTTCTTACAATTATATATTTAAGTATATACTAATTATAATATCAAGAAACTGTTCCAAATTGTAAGCTCAATGAAGTTGTGTTACAAGCTTCAGAGCATATACATTTTGTAGTTGCATTCCAATGACCCTAGGAATAATCAATCCAAAATCATAACTTTCACCTGTTATATCAATTTACTCCATCTTCATTATATCGGCGATTACCTGTAATTCCTCTTTGTCTCATAAACAACATTTATTTTATATGTTTATATTTTATTTTTTTGTGTTTATTTCTTCCAAATTCAATAATTTAGCTACATCTTACGCGCATTTCACAGCAAAATCAAAATAAATACATAGCCTCCATCTGAACCTCGTTGATCATAAGATAAATTGTTCATACAGTATTAATAATAAAAAAAACATTATTCAGAAGACATGAGAAAGTAATAAGTCAAAGTTTTTAAAAAGTACCTTACAAAGATAATGACAAGTAACATGTTATTAAAAACTCGCATAAAAAATAGTGACAAAAATCCAGGACCCCCCCAAAAAAGGAAAATTTTATTCCCAAAACTTGAAACGAATCCTTTAACTGTCTTTTAACAATAAATGAAGATAACACAATTGAAAGCACAGATAAAGTTATGGTTATAGATTGTTCCTAGGATTATTGGAATACAACTATAACATATATATATATATATATATATATATATATATATATATATATTTCGGCAGCAGATCGTTTATTAGACATGAGTCGTTGAAGACCACGGAGTTCTCTTTCTTTATGATGGATCATGGCGCCTAATGTTTTGTCTTGGGCCATTTCTTTAGCGCTTTCAGTCTCGCGACCGTCTTCGAAAGGTTGTGCGTTGTATTTGTAAAAAGCCGTATTTATGGTTTTATTTTTGGTATGTCAAATTATTTGCATATGTGTATATACATACACACATATATATATTTTTTATTTATTTATTTTTTTTATTTACTTATTAATTCATTTATTTATTAATTTGTTTTATTTATTTCATTTTTATCTACTATTATTATTATTATTATTATTATTATTATTATTATTATTATTATTATTATTATTATTAATTGTTGAAGACGGTCGCGAGACCGAAAGCGCTAGAGAAATGGCTCAAGACACAACATTAGGCGCCCTGATTCATCAATTGATACCAGAAACCCGACGAATCGCTCGCCGAGTCGAAAAACTGACCAGAAAGATCATAAAGAAAGAGAACTCCGTGGTCTTCAACGACACATGTCAAATATATATATAAATATATATATATTTATTTATATATATATATATATATATATATATATATATATATATATATATATATATATATATATATATATATTAAAATAATAATTTAATATTATTAGAAACCCCTTTCAAGTAAGATTAAATGTCTAGCACTGTCGGAAAGATAAACAAGTAAGATTCGCTTAAAAGCCTCAGTGCAATGCTCCGAGTCTGCCGTTGAGTACTATAGAATGTTTAGATATTTATGGGCGCCACTTTCCGTATAAATATCACTTAATTTTCTGTTATCACGTAACAATACCTGCTGACCTAATGAGACTAGACACATCCTTACATATTCAAATGTCTCTGTGAACCGGGTTCGCGCCTTATGACTGACAGAGATAGTTATTTCCCTGCGCTGATGAGAGCCATTAGCTCGAAACGACGTCGTACGTAGGTAAACTATTAAAAAGTAATTGAATATATATATTTTTTCAGCATTATACATTTATTGAATAAATAGAAATGTTATATAGCTGGGTTTGTGAATCAATTGAAAAGTAACTTGAATGAATAAAACGCGTATGACTGTGTTCAACAGCTTTTCAGTTACATCTGATTCGCGAAATCTGAAATATAGCATCTCCAATCATTAAATAAATGTATAGTATTGAATTAAAGAAATATTACATGCTGTTATTAACTTAATTGAATCCTGTATTCATTGCTTCATCATATATGTCCACCATATATAGATAATATATATACGTTATAAAAGAGCGAATACAAAACGCGATAAACGCTATTTTTCAAAATTTCAGAGGCTTTCACTACAAAAAGTTTTGTATTTCAACACTGTACTAAACCCACATACCATTTTTTACATATCGGCATAATTTCTCTTGGCTTTCAATTTAAACACGGTTTTATGCGAAGTCTACATTTGTATATGTTCGTCCTTTTATTATTTAATCTCTCAATTTGATGGAATTGAATTTATCGCGTTTTGCATTCGAACTCTTCATATATATATATATATATATATATATATATATATATATATATACATATATAATATTATGATATAAAATGAAGTAATAAAATAAGGTGTCAATCAAATTTTATTAGAATTCAAAGTTCAAGCAAAGTATCCTTAAGTCCTTAGCTCATGAATTCTCAAAGATAATTCTTCTCTTCAGAGGACCATTACCGCAGTTATACTACTACAGGTAATAAAATTACGCTTTGAAAATAAATCAAATTATATACACAAATACATAAAAATACATAACATCAAACATATCAACCCAAAAAACATACTTTTTGTTGAATCTATACAGTCCATCCAGGTCATACAAATTGAGAAACATAATCAGGAAAGACATTACTCCAAGTTACAAACAGCAGTCCATATACGTGAAATTGAAGGGGCTGACAAAGTTATCCAGTCGCGAAATGTGTCAATATTCAATGTTAATGATATCCGGATGTTTCACTAATTATAAGATATTAGTTGACGCATATATCTTTTGTTGGATTGCTTCATATATATATATATATATATATATATATATATATATATATATATATATATATATATATATATATTTGTTAAGGGGCGCTGCTAGCTCTGAACTGTACACATTTAAAATGGCATCCTAGCGAGTTTTTTTTACACCACGTGTGATTTGTTTTTACTTTGTTTTTTTCTTTTTTTTGCCAACAATAACCAACTGTGTGGTGTAGTTTTTTTTCAAGACATTTCAATTTAAAAACTTTTCTTTCTTTGTGGATTATTCTGATGATTTTGTAGTGTTGCAGAGACGATATTGATATAAAAATATTGTTTGACTCACCTCAAAAGAAACGGACCGTAAAAATACATCTCACAAAAATGTTATGTTTTTTTGAAAAATAAAAAAATAAAAATAAATCAACATGGTTATTTGAATATAAGACGAAACTTACTTGACGATTTTTGAATCGAAGTAAAGTAAATCCCAAATTCAGTTTTGTTTTTGTTTTTGGAAGATAGTCTGTAGGAGATTTTCGGAAACCATTCCCTTCTTCAAGCCTTTCATGAAGTATGAAGTATTTTAAAACAGCGAACGAAAATTATTATTATTATTATTTCACCCACCGGCAAGAAGGCGTCGCCTCTAAAGTTCATATATGGGGGTAAGTGTTGTCTCTTTTATTTCCTGTTCACATTTACCAGGAAAAAAAGAAAAGAAATAAGAAAAGAGGGCAGTTCTTTATTTAAACTATCCGCTCGGTATGTGTTGGGGGTGGTCTCCTTGAACACCAGCGGGTGCCCTGTCTCACACACATCTGGTATATAACAGAAAAGGGAGCAGGAAAAGAAGGGAAAGAACAGAGAAACTTATGTTTACTAGATAAATCCAATTATCTGCTGTAGGTGGGGTATTTGTCTGATAGGCAATATTTTTTATCTAAAATTGAAATTATGTTGGTAGCAAGTGTGTCTGTAAACACATAAATATAAACACGCACAAACACATACATCAACGCACACATATGTATATATATACCGCACTCATGCATACATATATACCAATTAACTTATATATTTTATTTGTGCAGTTCATGAATGTCTATATCGAGTTTAGTTTATAAGTTATGTGCATGTATATGTGTGTGCCAGTGTGTGTAGCAGTGCTTAAATTTAATTGCTAATGTGATGTTTAAAATTGTAGGGAATCAGAATTCCAATAAAAAGACACTACACACAAATTAAAGGAAATTCATGCAGTATTTAATTTAAAAAAGTCAATTGGTAAACGATTCTGGCCGCTACTTTCGGCATTATAAAGGTAAAGGGAGATAATTCAGACTTAATTGACTTACACATCTTAGTAATGGCGTCTCGAAAGCGTTTTCCTATTAAATTTGAATTTATTTAGAAAAATAAATATATTGAATGAATTTCCATAACTTTTGGTGAACTGTCTGATTTTACTTTACTTTAAATAAAGCTTTGTGCTATTTTCTTTTTAAGAGCAATATTCAATATAAAGGTTAACCTGCAATAAGCAGATACACATCAACATTTATTCATATAAATAAATATAATTATTTTAGTAATTTTCATACAAATTGATTTATACTATTTTGCTTGCTTATTAAGACTTGTGTTCTCATATTTACTGTGATTATGGCAACCTGTCGGTTGTTGGAAGATCGCTGTTTTTCTAGTAATATGAATACATGCTAATGATTCTGTCATAGGTTTACAACAAACTGATTAATGAAATGTTTATTATTTAACATTTTCGTTTAAGGAGTTTCAAGTAATAGCATGTAGTAAGTCAATATGATATCCATGATCGTAGGAAAACTATAAACAGTCCCGAAAAACCTGGGGGAAAACTAAGAAAAATTGAAATCAAACCGAAGACTGAGACTATAAAAAAGACGGCAATAACGAAAACAGGTGAAATCTTAATGACACTCCTCGAATGCGGAAACCAACCCAGATCATCGAAGTTGAAATATAAATAAAACGAAACTATATAAAGTACACCACGTGAACCTAAGAGAACTGAAGCTGCAAGAAATTTCATAAAATGCCCTCCCAACCTAAAAAATCACACACACACTATGATGACACCACCTACAGCAAAATGATCGTGTAGATTCACACAAAATGATCGTGTAGATTCACACAAAATGATCGTGTAGATTCACACAAAATGATCGTGTAGATTCACACAAAATGATCGCGTAGATTCACACAAAATGATCGTGTAAATTCACACAAAATGATCGTGTAGATTCGCACAAAATGATCGTGTAGATTCACACAAAATGATCGCGTAGATTCACACAAAATGATCGTGTAGATTCACACAAAATGATCGCGTAGATTCACACAAAATGATCGTGTAAATTCACACAAAATGATCGTGTAGATTCGCACAAAATGATCGTGTAGATTCACACAAAATGATCGCGTAGATTCACACAAAATGATCGTGTAGATTCACACAAAATGATCGCGTAGATTCACACAAAATGATCGTGTAGATTCACACAAAATGATCGCGTAGATTAACACAAAATGATCGCGTAGATTCACACAAAATGATCGCGTAGATTCACACAAAATGATCGTGTAGATTCACACAAAATGATCGCGTAGATTCACACAAAATGATCGTGTAGATTCACACAAAATGATCGCGTAGATTCACACAAAATGATCGTGTAGATTCACACAAAATGATCGCGTAGATTCACACAAAATGATCGTGTAGATTCACACAAAATGATTGTGTAGATTAACACAAAATGATCGCGTAGATTCACACAAAATGATCGCGTAGATTCACACAAAATGATCGTGTAGATTCACACAAAATGATCGCGTAGATTCACACAAAATGATCGTGTAGATTCACACAAAATAATCGCGTAGATTCACACAAAATGATCGTGTAGATTCACACAAAATGATCGTGTAGATTCACACAAAATGATTGTGTAGATTCACACAAAATGATTGTGTAGATTCACACAAATGAAAGACCGAGGAGAGATCTCACTAACGAAACTTTCACTGGGATTGTTCGGAGAATACTGAAATCTTGGGTAGGCTTATTTCTACCCAAATCCCAGTGAAGACGAATGGTCGTTGTCAATAAGAAATGCATGTGGATCGGCTGTTGCGATAATGCAAACTCATTTGAAAATCATTTGTATTAGTTATCAAAAGAGGTGAAGAATACTGGAAATCACCAGAGGCATGTTGTCACTCAGACTCAGTGATTATGAGTTAGCTATCACTAATAAAAACTTGTTGCGAAATCGTCTAGTGAGTAAATGTTTATCCGTTTATTTTGATCGTTTACTTTAACTATTGTGTTCACTAAATCACTTAAAATCTGTTAAATAATGATTAAACCAAAAACTAAACGAAACCTCGTACTTCTTTTTTCTTCTTCTCTCTTATATTTTTTTTAAATTTATTTATTCATATTTTTTAATTTAATAATCTGCAATAGTTTGTGTCAAAATAAAATGGCCGATTTGAGGATGAGCAAAAGAATAGAGCACGCCCACTCCATTGACCACACTCTATTGTCGATGTTTAGGCGCATGCGTCAATGTTTAAAAAAACATAACGTGACACAATACGAACAATAGCAAAGCCGTAAAATAATACAACAAGTATCACCGTGAACGCGCCAATTATAGCGGGGACACTGTTTTAATCAGAGAGTAGAATTCCTTGAATGTGGATATTTGTTGTTCACATTTAAGTATAATGTTCAAATTGCAACATAAACTGGTTCCGTCGAAAATATTATTTTTTCCTATGTTCCTAGAAAAAGAAACAACTGAGTTATCATAATTATATTTTCTTTCTCTCTCTCTTTTTCTGTCTTCCTCTCTCTCTCTTTCTCTCTCTCTCCTTCTCTCTCTCTTACATAGATAGCGCGTCTCCAACACTACTAATTCTTATTCGCTTAATCAAAGGGAAGTAATATATCCAAACTGACATATAGCAGAATTAATACAGCTTATTTAATTACAAAGGGAAGTAATTCATCCAAACTGACATATAGCAGAATTAATACAGCGTATTTAATTACAAAGGGAAGTAATTCATCCAAACTGACATATAGCAGAATTAATACAGCTTATTTATTTACAAAGGGAAGTAATTCATCGAAACTGACATATAGCAGAATTAATACAGCTTATTTAATTACAAAGGGAAGTAATTCATCCAAACTGACATATAGCAGAATTAATACAGCTTATTTCATTACAAAGGGAAGTAATTCATCCAAACTGACATATAGCAGAATTAATACAGCTTATTTAATTACAAAGGGAAGTAATTCATCCAAACTGACATATAGCAGAATTAATACAGCTTATTTCATTACAAAGGGATGTAATTCATCCAAACTGACATATAGCAGCATTAATACAGCTTATTTAATTACAAAAGTTTGGCTAAGAAAGTCATTAACACAAATATGGAGCTTAAAAATGTCTAAAAGAATAATAAAACACAGCTCTACAAATTCAACAGATTTCGAAGGAATATTCTTAATTGAAGAAAATGTTAGTAAATATTTTCCCTAAACTAAATAGTTTACTGTTATTTAAGTTTGATGTCTTTGAGGCGTGTATAATCTCACTATACATCTTTGTAACTAGAACATCATGTATCGTTTTCGTTTTCTTTGATCTAAATATACGAAACAGTTTTCTTTTTTGTTTCGTTTGTTTAGGGGCATATCCACCATCTATGGGTTATTTAGTGCCGAATAAATTTGTCATATAAATCTATAGGTAGGATAATTAGTTATATCCATGTAATACATTGCTCTCAGAATACATATCTCTCAGAATACATTGCCCTTAGAATACAATGCTCTTTGGAAACATTGCTCTTAGAAAATCTTACTCTTAGAAAACATTACTGATAGAAAACATTACTCTTTGAGAATATCCACACCCAAGCTATGTAAAGACCCCGATAATACTGCAAACCACAAACCAATATAATTTGTTTGATGCGGTTTAGTTTGCTTAACGACATACTAATCATCCATGACCGATTTAATGTTGAATATTGTTGTCCAATATAATTCTATTAGTAGGATAATTATTCATATTCTTAGAATACATTTCTCGAAAGATAACCACAATATATTGCTTTTAGATAACAAGAATACATTGCTCTTAGATAACCAGAATACATTGCTCTTAGATAACAATAATACATTGCTCTTAGATAACCATAATTGCTCTTAGATAACCATAATACATTGCTCTTAGATAACCAGAATACATTGCTTTTAGATAACCAGAATACATTGCTCTTAGCTATTTCTTTTAGATAAAAAGAATACATTATTCTTAGATACCCAGAATACATTGCTATTAGCGATTGCTCTTAGATAACCAGAATATATTGCTCCTAAATAACCAGAATACATTATTCTTAGATAAGCAGAATATATTGCTCTTGGATAAGCAGAATATATTGCTCTTACATAAGCAGAATACATCGCGCTAAGGTAACACGAATACATCACTCAAAGATAACTAGAATACATTGCTCTTAAATGACCAGATTTCATTGCTTTTAGATAACCAGAATACATTGCTCTAAGATAACCAAAATACATTACTCTTAGATACTCAGAATACATTGCTCTTAACTATTGCTCTAAGATAACCAGAATACATTACTCTTAGATACCCAGAATACATTGATGTAAGCTATTGCTCTTAGTAAACCAAAATACATTGCTCCTAGATAATCAAAATACATTGCTCTTAGATAACCAGAATACATTGCACTTAAATAACCAGAATACATTGCGCTAAGGTAACAAGAATACATTACTCTAAGATAACTAGAATACATTTCTCTTAGTTAACTAGAATATATTACTCTTAGATAACCAGAATACATTACTCTTAGATACCCAGAATACATTACTCTCCTATTTTGATAGAGGCTTTTGTTCGCGTGGGGAACGTATTAAAACAACATTTACAGAAGGCAGACACAGACAAATATATTTATACTCGTGTTGTTCATGCCCATTTTGTGTATGTTTTGCAAAACGGCACTCAATAATAGTTTTATAGACTATACTACAACTACTACCACTACTACTACTACTACCACTGTTAATACTACTTTTATACTTGGTAATATTACGTTTAAGTTTACACGACAGATGTAGATAAATACGTCCGCATTTCTTCAGAAATGATAAACGTAAGCACTATTCACTTATCATAACCATAAGGACCTTGTCATCATCTTCGACTCATAACGATTTGCAGGACGACTCAACCTTGTACAATTCCAGGGATAGCAAACTAAAAGATTTATATAAAGTGTGTGTAACTTCTCTCTCTATCTCTTGTAACGATCGCTCCCCTCTCTCTCTCTTACTCTCTCTCTCTCTTTCTCTCTCTTTCTAACAAATTGTTTAAATATAAAAGAAAGTAGAAAAACGAAAGTAAAAAAGGCGAGAATGAAAAAGGATATCTTACTGACTTTTTGACATAATTCCTGCGAATTTTAGGAACAATTATAAGGAGAAATAAAAAACGCATTTGCAGAATCACATGCACTAATTTAGGCCTAGGTGAGATTCCAAACATAGTATTACGATATATTTTACATACATTTGGTAGGGGTCACACTGACTTCGATGACGTAAATGTTTTACGTGTATCATGTGTAGTTCTTGACTTTTAGCTGAAAAAAAAACGCGCGAGGACAGACATAAAGCATTTTCTTATATAAAAGAGGAATGTCCAATGTTATTTTTGATTCGCTCACCTACTATTCTTTAAAAATAAAAATATTGTGAAAATCCTTTTTTATGCATTTTCTTTCATAATTCATGGAGTTGGTGGTAGCATATTATTTTTTCTGTTGTTAAGAGACCGTCACGATTTATTTTGGTAGGGGTAGTGTAGTACGTGTTCGTTCGCCATGATACAATCTTGTAAGGCATTATACTTACATTATACATACTAACAAACCATCCGACTAGAGGGGCATATATTTGTTTGCTAGTATATATGATATTTATTTCTAACAACAAAGCTTGTTTCGTCTTCATTAATGCCTATCAGTGCGGCTATATACACCTGATTTGCTGACAGCACGACTTGAACCTAGGATCTTAGATCTCAGTCACCATAGACTGTTGAAAGCCTAGGTCTTAATCGATGCGCCCACGGAAATACAATTTTCTTTCATAAAATAGATGTACCTCCCTTTTACATTTCTAAATCTATTACATTCTATACTATAAAAACAAAATATCGTTAAATCTCCTTTCTCGGCCTCTTCTGTAATAACTTATTTATATCTGTATTCTGATAGAATGTTTTTTATTTGCCTTACTTCACTGTATGTCATGCTTCACGTTTTAAGACCCGTTTTGCTCTTTTCAATTACTATTCCGTTTCAGTTAATCTTCAGTTTAAACTATGTTTTTCGCTCGTTCTTTTTTCTTCCACGCATCTTAATCTCCCATTTCCGCCATCTTGCACCGTTGATTCCTTAAAATCATTCAACATGGCTGAATATAATTATATGTTTTACTTCTACAGAAAAAAAAATCACATGAAGAAAAAGAAATTCACGCATGATTATCATTTTAAAATATTCATAGAAACGCAATAAATTTGTCATAATTGCAATTTTAGTGTGTCATAAAATCCTCTGTCTACGACCTTTGGTTTTTACATGCGTGAATATTTTCAGAGGCAACTAATCTATTAAACATAGCTGTTCACACAGTAGCATGATGCCGATTACATATCTGTCTGCAACCAAAAGCATTAGGTTGGTTCAAAACCTTCTATAAATACCTTTACGTCGTAGGATGGAATGCCCAGACTAGGGGCCTAATTCAAAAGATTGTGTTACACGGCGACGTTACAATATATATACAGGTGAAGGCCAATGCATGCCACCATTGCATCGTTATTTAAATGCTCAATCTGTTCTGGAATCCAACTGTATTTAGTATAAAACTTTCAGTCTATACCTGACGTCGATTTATATTCAGTCATAATGTTTTGTTTTATTGTAGTTCAATGATTACTAAAGTTGGATACAACGTGCAACTACTATACTTCTGTATAGAAATAGTCTAGCGGTTGTTTTAATATACATTCTCTTTGCGATAGAAATCTGGAGGAGTTAAGTCCCTGCAATTGTTAATCTCATTCAGGGTCACACTTCTGACTGAGAAGACGAACACTAAGGTTACCCTATAATCTAATATAAACAAAATATATACCGTTGGTATTTTATGACAATCTTGGTGGGTAATTCAGTCATACACGAATGTTTATTTATACCAAATATTGTTGGATTACAGAATCGATTGTGAATTTTATTACAATAGTGGGTTACCCTGTATAAAATATTATACATAGTTCAAAAGAAAAAAAACAAATAAAGGAAAGTTTTACATATCTATTATATAAAGGGTGGTTGTCTGTTTGTGTATGACCGTCCCAAACAACAACACACACAAGTCTTAATAATAAGCGTTTTCTTTTAAATAAGTGAACCGACTCTAGCACGACATATGTCAATTCGGTAGATAAGCACTAGTCAAACACGCTGCAGTATGTATCCGATAACCTTATCCATTTGAAAAATGTAATTCTCTGCTTGAGTTCAGCAATGCTAATAGTAAAGAGTCGAACGTATGAAATGTGGTTTTATCACATCAAATTAAACTTTTGTCGAACTCGTCTTCATGTAGCATTTCAAGAAATATTTTTTGACGTTTTCACTTGACATTCGCTTTTAAAGCCTATCTTAGCTTAAGACGGTCGGGTTTCATTTCTAATCGTTTTCCTCAGATACGGCAAATCGTCATCTGAGAAATCTCAGTTTTGAAACTTCTTTGTGGGCGTCCTTGAGCTTCGCCAGTGTTTTTCAAGTACTAGGTCGACCTTCTCTTCTTATGTTCATTATTGTCTACCATAAAATCTTAGCATAACAAGCCATCTCCTTTATTTTTTTAGCACCTGCCGTTTCTTATTTCAAAGTCCACATTGATGACGCACTGCACGCCTTGTATGACTGCATGCTAGTATATTCCAAGAAAACAAATGACTTACATTTGGTAATGAACGGCATGGCTGCACCTGGAACATAACACATATAAAACATCAAATATAAAACCATTACCTCTTTCTATACATGCTGTGAAAAATCTGACGTTATATTTACTAAAAAATTGTCAAAATCATTAACCTACAAAGTTATGTTATTTATTTAAACACCCTGTATATACACCCCTATCATCCTATCTCTCTCGCTACCCCCCCCCCCCCCCACACACACACATATATATATATGCATGTTTGATTAGACACCAGTGAATATCCATGTTTTTTTGTATTTTATCCATCTTTTCAAGTTGGCAAACTAACGATCTAATGTTCTGCTCAAGTGTGAACAAGAACTCGCCAAAACAGCAGACGTTTATAATCCCATGAGTTTTCATTAGGCTCGTGAGAAGTTATGCAAATTAAAATTAATGAATTTATTAAGAAAGTTCATTAAAACAATTTCTATTTTATTTTATTTCTGTCTATTAAAAGCATTTTAGTATACCTTCTATCCTCTCATATCGAGCTAAGTTGATGGTAGGTTTGTTTGTTCGAATAAGTAAGGCTTCAATTATGGGGAGGCGCAGGTTGCAATTGACACAGCGAGGATGACAGTTCTTAACTAATATGTTTCCGAAATCTTTTTTTAGTGTCATTTTCTGCCAGATGTTAGTAAATGGAGCTATGGGGGAAGAGAGGTGACATATAAGGCGGCGAGAGATACCAGTTCTAGTCATATCAATATATGTATTGTTTTGGGGACACATTATCTTATTGGGTATTTGAAAACATGCACAACATTACTAGTTTTTAGTTAACTGTTATCCGACGTCGGGTTATTTCTTATTAATACATTAGTTATTTAAAATTTGTTATAGTAAATAGTGAAACGTGGCTTATAGTTTTAGTCAGTAGAGGAAAATGTTCATGTACACTATTTTTTTCATACGTAAACATATTTCCCCTACTGACAAACACCCTAGAGCACCATGTAAAATGCTTTCTTTAATCTATCCACCCTATGGCAGGGTTAGTATGTCTTTGTTTGTAGTTTCGCAGGATAATTTTATCGATCAGTTGTTATGACGTGGTCATTCGCTGAAATAAGAACTAATACGAGCAAGGAGGACATAGGTAAAAAATGACACAACACGATGTTACTTGGTAGGTCGTTCGGTGCATAAGAACGATACGCGTGGGCTTTCATGGTTGTATACAAAAGAAAGAACAAGGGAGATAGTTATAAATTACAAATGATTACAGTGCAAGGGGGATAACCGTTGTCATTCCCAAAATGTACGATTAAATATTACAGAATCTATGTGATCTTCTTCGGTAGCTTTTCTCTTTCGCCAGGCAGTGTTTTATCCAAATGACCATAAATACTCTCATACAGTGAAACGTTTCCACATAACTGAAAGGCAACTGATTGGTCTAAAGTTCGTCACTTGACCATCTTTTGTCTTATCTTTAATTATCAAGACTCTAGTGCCCTTAGTCAGTTACTCAGGAAAGCTACCTGTCATAAAACAGCCATTTATCATTGCTGCAGGAAATAGGTGAAGAGCCGGACGGTTTTTAAACCAGTATCCCTGGACTCAATCAGGTTTGGGTGCTTTCCAATTTGAAAGCTTTTGAGAGCTCTCCCTCAGCATCTGAACGGTGATTGTGACATTCGTTTGTTTTCCTACTCTAGAGGTACCTCCCGTTCAATATGCTTGGTCCATTCTGCATCATCTTTATGTTCTACTTCCTTTTCCCAAATGCCTTTCTAGAATGCGCAAGATTAGTCAGCATCAGGTATAACGTCATTTCCTCTTTCAGTTTCTTTGTAGTTGTTAAAAAAAGGAATTTCTGGTTGGTTCCGAACAGTCAGATTTGCCGCTACTGCCTAATCATGTCGCTGTAATCTTTAATGTCGGTAGTTTTAGCTACTACACGCTGTTTGAGTTCTTCAATTACACAGTTGAAACCTTTACAGTGTATCGCGAACTTACAGATTAGTATTTCACAAGCACTCTGATTTTTAAGTTTACTATTTCCGACGGATTGCATCTCACATTTTCTGGTTTTATCTCACCATTTAAACGTTTCCCCACCAGGGTTTTTTCTTGACATTTTTCTGTTTTTCTATTCGGAGTAGCTATGATACAGTATTAGCGGCAGCTTTAATAACTTTAGTACACTGATCAAGATTATTTGTAAGACTTAATTCACTTTGGTTGTGACAGTTTTAATTCTTTTTCTTATTGACAAATCGCAGGTTCGGCGACTGTTCTAAATTTCCAGCTCTAATCTTCTCGTTTAACAATCTGAAAATATCAATATATTCTGTCATCCCATGTTTATCATATGTTTTACGATTACATCTGTGGAAACAGCCTGATTATCATTAGTTACAATATTTTCGCCCTCTGAGTAAGTTGTTGCTTCTACCACGACTTTCCTTCAACTACATCAAGTTTATTGAACTTCATAAGCTGGTCCAAGTCTTCTCTCTCAATTTCTCTTTTTAGTTCTTCAATTTAAATAGCAGATAACCATTAATTAGTTCTAACCATCCAGGCTTGTCCTTCAAGTTTTTGTTCTGATAATTCACACAGACCTAGCTCAATACAGCTTAGGTGCATTCGTTGTCTATTTCGTCTCTTTAGAGGATCACTCTTCAAGTAACATTTTATCACAATTCTATTTAAGGCTTTAGTCCAATTAGTTCTAGTTTTAGTGTGAGTGTTTCGAGTGTTTTGCTGGATGACGACTTCGGAAGCCTCATTCGTTCCCCTGCCTGGCGTGAGACCTGTACTTGACATTCCGGACCCACTTATATCGTTTTCGGTTTTATAATTTTGATCACTCATAATGTAAATAATACAAGGAATGTTTTGTGTAATTTTTTTCTTACCTAGTATTCTAATGCGATACCATCTCTAGAATAGTTGCTATCCAAAGCTTAAGACCCAATCTTGGCAATGAAATGCAGTTAAATCCCTCTAGATGTAAACTTGATATTTACAGAAGCCGTTGCATTCCATCAGGTATTTGCTATCTTTAGAGATGTTGCGTTGGTTATAGATTATTGGTGATTATTAACTCCCTATGCAAGTTGACATGTGGCTGGGATTATTGTTACTATTATCATTATCATTATCACAATTATCATTATGACTACTACAACTATTATTACATTCTATGTCATTTCTTTTATTTTGTATTATTGTTAATATAATTATTATCATGGCTTTTTATTATTCTTTTTTCTTTTTCTGTTTTTTTTTTTAATAAACGAAGACGCCTTGCAATTAAATCAAATAACTTGCCAGTTGCAACAATTTCAATAGTGAGAGATCCACTGAAAATATCAAGTCGCAAAATTACTTTATGCTACATAAAACCTACGCGGAGAATAACCATCTTAATTGAACGGGTTTTTTTATTAAAAAAACCTGTTATTTAAATTATTATTATTATTTACTCACTAGGAGTTATCACACTAGTCATCGTCAGTGATCGCCCACTGCCAACAACCTGCGGTATTCCCTGGAGTCTGAGTGACAACAAGTCTCCTCAGATTTCCAGTATGCTCCACCTCTTTTCGTTCATCACCGCTGATGACCTTGCGGTATCGCAACAGCCACCTACCAACGATTTCCCGCTGTTAAGGGCCATTGGTCCTCTCCGGGGCCCCGAGTGGCAACAAGCCTCCCCAAGGTCTCAGAGCTGTCCGCGCTCTTCCAGTGGAAATCTGGTTTGCGCTTTCCCTCCTTGACCCTCTGTTCATAATTTTCGTGGCGTTAGCCTATGCTTGCGCCTCACTCGTGCGGTTGTATTTTCCCCGGTTCTGTTGTCTTGTGCTTCCATGTGTTTGTTCTCCATTCGTTGCTTATGTGGGTTAGTTTCCGCATTCGAGGACATTTCTCAGGATTGTAGCTGTTTTGATCATTACTGTCCTTTTTATGGTCTCAGTTATCCCTTTGATTCCTATTTCTCATAGTCTTTTCTCCATGTTTTTGGGGACTGTTCCTAGTGCTCCTATGATTATTGGTGTTATACTGACTTTCTTCATGTTCCATATTCCTTTCAATTCTCTGGCAAGTTCAGTATATTTGCTTCTTTTTTCCGTCTCTTTGATCTTCACTCTGTGGTCTGCTGGAACGGCAAAGTCCACGATTTTGCAGGATTTTTCTTTCTTGTTGATTATTATCATATCCGGTCTCCTTGCTGTTATAGGTTTGTCTGTTTGTACATTCATATCCCATATGATTTTGTGTTTTTCGTTCTCTAGTACAGTTTCTGGTTTGTGTTTGTACCGTTTTTTTGCATATTCGAAATTCAGTTGTTTGCACATTTCCCTGTGTACTTCTTTCCCCACGCTGTCATGTCTGTTATTGTATTCCCTTTGTGCTAGCTTGCTGCATTCACTTATTATTATTATTATTATTATTATTATTATTATTATTATTATTATTATTATTATTATTATTGGTACGCACTAAAGGTTCTCACACATGTTATCATCACCGATTGCTC
>OY744532.1:96399164-96439164 GCA_963556195.1 Sepiola atlantica
GGGTTATTAGTTTAAAAGTGAATCCTATACATCCAAATAAATAATAAGATGCACATATATCACTTTATATAAATATAGATAACTATGTATTTTAGAGAAATAAAAAGATAGCGTTCAATTGTGTGCAATAGTACATTTCTAATATATGATACTATACAATAATATAATGGTTAACTATTGATATCTTTAAGCTACGTACTGATTAATTAACCAAACGTGCTATTATTTGGTTAATAGTAGACAAAATACTTAATTATTACTCAACCTTTGAAAATGTGCCTGGAATTTTACAGCATTTCACTTGTAACATTAATCGCTTTGAAATAATCTGTAATTCTTCGTGTATTTACAGCTTTGGGAGCTGTTTATACCAAATTTTTCTTTTTAATAAATAATAGGAATGGAGTACTGGAACGAAATTAGTTATAGCTTTAGAATAATTTAGTCGATTAATAATTTAATGACCAAATGATACCGTTACACTTAAATTTATCTTTCAGAATCTTATGCCCAAAAAATATTTGGTAAAAAACGGCACGGTTAAAAAAAGGACGAAACGAAAATGAAAGTTAAATTATTCTTGCGCAACACCGGGTAGGTATATTTAGCTATCAATAAAGCTGACATATGTCTATACAGAAACGATTAAATCATTTTTATGAAAAAAAACTTCAGGGGAACAACAAGAAAATAATTTCACATTATAGGAGATCGATAGAGAAATAAATAATAAATCTTCTATTGTGTAGCTGACACATGCAGAGATGATTCGTCAAATTTTATGTTGTTTCTCTAGCGGTTTCTGTGATACTACGATTTTCGACAAAGATGCCCTTTGAGGCTGCATGGGTGTGTGCGAACGAAATATTCTCAGTAATATCTGGATTATTCGGACAATAGTTCTCATCTTGGATGTTTTTGCCACAAAATTCCGGCCGATTCAACCTGTGATCGTCTTTATGTACGTCTTGCCGAACTCGGAAATATTCGTGCCTAACTCGGGAATCTGTATAGAATTTCGAACAGAACCGTTTACGTAATACATGGGGAGTAGCTTGCTCTCGCTGTGTCAGCGATGGTCGGGTAAAGTTTCAAGTAATTCGTAATTGTATTGAACCTTGAACTTACGGAGGTTTTCCACTAAAACCTGCCTATACAATAGCGCCTTTTTCCGTTGCGCTACGCCTCGGTTTAAAACATAATGATTTCTTCTGACGACGTAACAAAACCAGCCGAGTTTCCTTCTGTAATAATCTTGATGATAGCATTTCGAAATCTAAAAGATAGGTAAACCATGACTTGCTCTCTTTCTTCGAAATATATATCGGTCACTACGTCCGAATCTCTTGTTTCATGTCCTTGAGTTTTGATTGAACATATTACAATTGACATAATTGAAATCGTGCTTAGATTGAATAGAAAAAATATATGAAAATAAGGTATCGACTAATTTGATATTGAACATTGCAAAATCGAATGCTTTTATAGAATCTTGAACAAAGACACAAAGAGGCGAGGTAGTATCTTGTGAAGGTGTATTCTACTTATAATCGTTTGCAAGTACAAGAATAGGAAGCTATTTCTAGCTTTCTATAGATCGGGGCGTTTTTATGTAATGGGGATCATCATTAGTTTTATAGATTTATTCAATAAAGATAATATTGATGTGGGAAACTAACACAGGAGACTGTGTTATTACACACACTTTAGATATTACTAAATCACATTTGACTATTTCAGAAGTTTGGAAATGATATTGAACTAGAAAAATAACTGTCCTGTTAAGATTAATTCCCGAAACAGGGCTATTTTGCACCACTTTTATGACCCCTTGCGAAGATTAAAATCAACATATAATTACACTATAAATTTTGCCCAGAAACCTAACTTCAATAGCCATCAACATTCATTACCAAATCTTGATTCGTGAATATTACTTACATTAAATGCTTAAGCTTCAGAGGTCTTAAAAAGAAATTGAAATTCAGGGAATCTTACTTAATTCGTGTTTAATGACTATGGATACAATTTAATGCAAATCGGAAATATTTGAATTTTTAAATACGAATTTATGCCAATATCATACTCTCCTTAACCTTTAAAAATACTTCTAATAAACTGAAACTGGAATATTTATCAATTAATGCCTCATACTGACTGTTAGATTTTCACAAAAATCATAAATATTTGTATTTTCACGAAGGGTGTCAACCCAAATTTGCTCTCATTGCGTAAAACTAAATTAAACTAGATATAGCCCACTCTATACCCCTTCTATGTAGCAATTCTGTTCCAAAATTCATAATGGTCAATTAAGTAGTCTAAGAGTGCCTGCTGAACAAAGAAATATGAAAAAGTACACATGCTAAAATCAATATAAAGAGAGGTAGTTTTTTTGGTTTTATAATTTTATATTATCATAGAGTTGTGCACTTACCGTATTCAAAGCGAACGCGATGTTTTGCTTGTCGAGCAGCCATTTACCATAGGGAAAACAAGCATGGTCAGAGGTGTGTGTGTTTTATAGGTGTCTGTATTTTCCATGCGTGGACAGACCACTAAAAGACGAGATGCGATGACAGCGAGTCATACGAGAAATCCCGGTGGACGTGAGCAGACGAGAAAGATTCGTGCAGTTTTGATAGTGCTGTTTCGGTGTTATCTGAAAGATAGTTCCTCCTGAATTTTAGACTGTCGTTTAAACCTTATTGGATTTACTGTTTCTTACATTTATGTATTCATATCTGCATAATTATTGGTTCGTCTTCATTGTTCCTTTTATATTTCCGAATACCTTCTGATAGTACATCAGTTGAACTCTTGTGAATAAAATTCACACTATGAAGGAAATACTCTGTAGATGGAAACACATATAACCATTCTTCATCTAGATTACATAGGCAAAGAATAAGATAAATTAACATTTTTATATCGAAACAATAGTAATCTCCATAATTGAAACTGTATATAATTATGAGGCTAAAATGAAGATAGAGAAATATTGTTTCAGAATATATCTGTTATGAGGGTCTATTTCCAAAATACTTGTAGGAGTTTTGACATATTCTATGCTATGGACATCCAAAAAGAACGTAAATTTCACGATACTTTTGTACCGGCTTTGAAAAGGACAGATTATGAAGGCTAAGAAAGTATATTTTAGTTCAAGTGCCACGTTCAACACAACATCGGCACCAGAGTAAATAAAAAAAAAACAATTTTTTATTGCATTGAATGTTTGGCAATCAGGCGATTCCATTTCTTGAAAAAGTAAGGGATGATAACGTAGTAAAACTATGACATTGCCAAAACCTATTTAGTTTCGTTTTATTTTACTTGAATCGAAGTTCTCAGAAATCCTTTCCTAGTGCTAGCACTTCATGTCTATATGAGATACAAAGATATTCAAATATTCCATTAATTTTCTCTTTTATCTGTCAAATTTTGAGTTAGAAAATAAATTAAGAACGTTAATTTAATTCTCCAGGATTGATCAGTTAATTATGTTATAGTATATATTTATTGTGGTCTATAGTTTTACCGGATTCTAGAACAAGTATTCATTTAGTCTGGAGGAGTGCTGTTACTTAAGATAACATTACTTGGAGAACATTCACCATTCCTCGTATGAGCCACTGTATAACTGTGCTGAAACGAGTTTAGGTTGAGCTTCGACTACTATGTTATTTTTTATATTTGGGCAGGGATTAATTGTAGAAAGAAAGTATCCACATATCAGGATTTCCTGACAAACTCTTGTACAGAGAGACCGAAGACACTCAAGGAGGATACTTTGTAGGTAATTAAAACCGTATGGATGAAACTTTGTAAACTAAACCTATGATTCTGATGTCTGTTCTGAATGAGCATCCGTGTCGCGTGTGTTTTACGGCGTATCAACCCGTTTCAATTTCATTGAATGTCGAAACATGTTACCTGTTTTCAAAGTTAATTGCGTAATATGAGTTGAACACAAATTTTACTCATAGATGTTTTATATACTAACGAGAAACCGCTGATCAATGCCCAAAGGCCACTGTAGGATAAAGGTTAATGAGTTTGTCAGATGGACAGTTAGACAACAAGGTAAGGATTGGCAACGATGATTGGATCTGGGTAGAATTTGATTATATAAAGTTACGGCTCAACAAGAATTTGTTAACATTGGACTTGAAGCGAGCATTTAGTAGTCAGTTTAAAAGGGGCCCCGTGGTGTTGTGTTCCTCAAATAAACTTTGTTCGTGGAAGTTCTGTTTCGTTTCAGGTAGACGGAATAAGAATGGAAAATGTTTACATCGGTTGTATCTAGACGGTTTTTGTTGTTAATGTTTTAAAGAAATACACCATAGATTGGAGTGGTAGCATATTTCCCATTAATTGCTTATTTGGCGTATATCTGATAAATAATTAAATCGCTTGATTTTATATTAAGTTACTTTAACTCTATAAATTAATTTTACAATTAATTTATCACATAATCTTTTGCTATGTGCTAATAATACCCATTATTATTTAAAGATTCGATTAATATTGTCCATCAATTTTCCCAGCCAGATCAGCATCACTTCTGATTGAATGGAGAAGCCCACTTTAAAGTAAACCTATCTCCAAGCCACGATATTTTGATTGTTATTTTCTAATTGCACAACGTAACATTTTTTTTTTACAAAAGTTTTGTTTGTTGTATTTTTTTTACTGTTTTTTTAATCAATTCTCTCTGCTGATTCCAAAAATTTTATTATTTTTTTCTGTATCATCGACCGTTATAGAAATACATCGCCTTTCAATGTCATCATATATTGGAAAATGCTATATGTTCTGCTACTAAATGTATATCTAATTTTCTCTTTCAGATCAATTAATGAGTTCTGTTCTGATTAAGATGGCTACTAGAGGATGTAAAAATTCTCTAGATACATTTTACTATGTGTGTGGTTATTATATTAAAGAAAAGGCAGGGCCAAATTGTGGATAGCATACAGACTCTATTTTCGGTGACCATGAAATAACTTGCTAACAGGTGACTGGTGTCATGCTACAATTTCTATGATAACTGCCACTCGACTTAGTGTCACTCGACTGAGTAGCACTCCATTGAGTGGCACTCCATTGAGTGGCACTCCATTGAGTGGCACTCCACTAGGATTAGTAAAATAGTTTGTGAAGGCCTTAGATTTTGGAGGAGAAGCTTTTGAAGAAGTTCGTCTCATGTTTCCAAAGCCAACAGATGCTAAGATCAAAAGTGGTATATTTATGTGATCCAAAGTAAATGCAATGTTGAAGTCGGAGAAACTTAAAAGAGCGATGACAAAAGTTGAAAAATAAGCTTGGTGCGCATTTTGTGATGTAGTTCGTGGATTATTAGGAAATTCCAAAGGACCCTAATTACAAATAACTGATATCAAAGCTTATTAAGAACTTCAGGAAACTGAGTTGTCGTATGAGAATGAGATGGGAATATGACGAGAATGCAAAAAATCGAACGTTTAAGTTCATTATTTGCATTCTCTTCTAGATTCCTTCCCCGAAAACTTGGATGACATCAGTTAAGAACATGGTGGGAGAGTTCATCAGGACGTCGCTACAATGGAAAAAAGATATCAAAGACGATGGGATACTGCGATGATGGGGGATTATATATGGTCTCTTGTCAGAAAAAATGAAAATTTGAACTTTAGAAAATCTCGATCGCCAAAGCACTTCTAAGTTTAAGAATAGACTTATCAAAGCATTTATATTGCAAAGTTGTTCGGTTTGTTTTGTTTTAACATTGTATTTACTAAATACCATTCAATATATGAAAAAAAGTACTAAATGCTGTGTAATTATCTTTACACCATACTGCTGTAGAGAATGGTTGTGTATAAAACGCGAAAATATTAAATTAAAAAATAAATAAAAGAAATATCGATGTTATGGCAAAACGAATGTCATTTATTAATTCAGTAGCAAAAATACATATAAAAACATGAAAAAATAGTAATAACCAAAACATGTGTTACATTGTGTAACATACACAACGAAAGATCTACCTCCATATCTCCATTCCTACTTACATTCTTCCAGTTTATAAGTATTCAGGCTACTTATGAGTGGGCGCGCCTCTATAACGAATGCTTTTTATTAGAATAGTTGCATCTATGAATGTAATTCGTATGAAATACATTTTTGAATGAATTGTTTGCATTGGTTTTGACGATACATTTTAAAAGCTAATGCTCAATAGAGAACACACATAAACGTTGTCAATATAAGATGCTCTCCTGTGGAATCAAGAGGGCTCAAATACGGCACGTTGAGTCGGCATTCATATTACGTAGCAGTCATTGAATTTGTTGCCAAATGCATACATTTACTGAGGTCTGACTGACCAGATTTGGCTTTATGTTCATATATCGCTTGATAAGAGGATGTCTGTCTTTCTGTTGGTTTAATCATGTGATATAGACGATATTTGAAGTTAAACATCAGCCGCAGTTCGAATTTGACGGATAAAACAATTTTTCGGAGTGTGTTCATTACACTCTGAAAATAGACAGTAACATCTCATAAGTAAATATAATTAATAAATTATGAAGTTAGCCATGACATATTATTATATGAGGCCATTTAATCTGCGAGTTTATCGATAGAAAATTCTATTAAAAACTTTAGCGTTACAAACCGATCGGCGGCTTTTAGCGTGTTATAAGCCGAGGGGCAACGTTAACGGTGAATATAATAGTGGCAAAACTTTAACACGACAGAACACTTCACTAAACGAAAAAGACAAGTAAAATAGAGTAAGTTTGCAATCCCTAACACGTCCAGTGATATTAGAAATGCTCGTTACTTTATAGAAATACACGCGAGTCCATCCTCCTTGTTTAACTACATTTGGCTCGAAGCAAAGTGTAATACATGTTCTGATACAACACTTGAACTTTTCTGTTCTCGCTCGATGAAGATAAACTTCTTAAGTGAGGTCATTTTTATTTTTGTCCCAATCCAAAGTGCTCCATTATGAGGAGCTGTGTTTTCCGTAAATAAAAGACCGAATTTGTGTCTAACGCTGCCCTTGTGGGGAGGCAGGTTAATAGAAACTACTGTATGACATACATATACGAGGACATATGTTTTAAGATGGGATGGTCTTTTTCCTCGTGTATAAAAATGTTCCACTTCCTATTTATCTTCCTACCTAAATAGACTAGGTGGGTGTGCCTATGTGAAGCTTAATCTTCGGTGTCAACATTAGTAAATCTCACAGGTTTGTTCATGATCATACTGGCTCAGTTATGACCATTGATATCACTGATGATCTGGGGATCACGAGAACATCTTCACACTCGGCTTTTGGAACCCGAATCATCATACATGAACCCCATTCTGTTGTAATTTAACACGGTTTCTACTTTATTGAAGTAATCGCTCTTCCTTCTTACATGCTCTTTTGTCTGTGCTTGAGTTTATCGGATATAACTTTCGTAAGATGGCGGATCAACGTGTTTAATCTCAACATTGACGTCCCGGGGATGACAGTAAAATGCTTCTGGCACCTTTGAGCAAAGTTTTCACTCCATGATAGACCTAAACTTTGCATCCATATTTATCAGTCTTTTCTACATTTTGTAATTCTTGAATGTCGTTTGCCTACCCTACTCCCAAACCGTATAAACTATTCAAACTCTATCTACAGTAACTCGCTTCTGACTATCATCGTAAACTACACGTCGTGGCTTTTGAACTTTCGTGAGTGTGAGGGCACCACTTTGTTGACAGTGATTCAACGTTCATTTTGACCCGGAGTGGTAGTACAGTAAGATTCACATCTATAGGCAAAATACAAGCCATCGTTTGCAAATTACTTAATTACAAAATAAATGTTTACAAAACAAATCAATATATTAAAACATTCAAACATAAGCACTTTTACAAATTTTATTAAATCCGGAATAAATTAACCATAAAAGTGCTGACATGATGTAAAATCAAATATCTATCTCGTGCGTTCAGTTACGAAGAACCTCTCGAAATCTTATGTCGATGACCGACGCCGTCCGGTCTCGAAGGCAACATATATATCTAAACCGCAGTTGTGAGTGGTAAATTGTCTTCCACGCAGATGTCTGCTTCGTATCGATTAATATGACTAGCATATGTAAATATATATATATATATATATATATATATATATATATAGTAATCCAGGTAGGGTAAAAATCCATAGGGTAGAAATCCAAAGGGAATCAAACCGGGTTTATAAAAGAGTGCTCAATAAAAATATAGAGCTGTATTGTGAATGCTTTTATTCAAACATGTACAAGGTCTGCTACACTGGCATGTCGATGTTATCGATCTACAGCTCTCAAGAGCTGAGGTCTCATCAGGCAGAAAATCGTTTTTTGATTCAACTGGTTGCTGAATTCCAGGGAGAATGAAGTCAAGCAAAAAAGAAGAGGAGAAAGAAATAAAAGTCATGTGACCGATTTTAAAATATGATTGCCGTTAGAAATTACTATTTTCTTATTTTTATCTTTTATATATTTTATATATATATATCCAACGCTGAGCTGGGGTAGAAAGGGGGGGGGCAGGAAAAGAAAAAGAAAAGAGAAGGGGAAAGAGATACAATTGCTGTCAGAAAAGTTTAATTTACAGCTGTTTATATTTTTATTTTGTATTTTTATCCAACGCTTAGTTAGGGGGGGGGGGTGGAAGAAAAAGAAAGAGAAAGGGGTTGAGGGGTGTTAGGGGTGGATGTCTATAGCCATTTAGGATTTGTTGCGGGAATGGTTCTTAGTTAAATTCATATTTATTTTTATTCAGCGCTGGGCTGGATAAAGATGGGGGTCGGGGGAGATTAAACAAGATCGAAAGAGAAGATGAAGGAAGGGGGGAGGGGGGTTTCAAATTTGTTGTGTCTGCTTCCTGTCAATGCAGACATATAACAATTACATGACACCCAGCTTACGGGGATATTTTAGTTTAAACTCATTGGTGGATTTATGGCCTTATTGTTGATAAATTATGTTGTTATATTTTGATCAATTGGCATTTAATTTTGATTATTTTGATGGATAGTTACATGTATTTTAAATAATATTTATCAGTTAATTAATAAAACATAATGGTAATTGTCTTTATTTTTAGTAAGATTCATATATGGATTATTGGCAGTAATATTAGTAGGTTAGTTCTAGGTACTAATGAGTTAAAATATATTGGGAATTATTCTTGGTAAGGATCGTATATAAGTTTATGACATTGATATAGATGGATTATACTATTATATTTAGTTTTAATTATTTTGGAGTATGAATAAATGTATTTCGATTATAAATAATAGTTAGTGATGGATTAATAAAACATACTGGTAATTGCTTTTATTTTTAATGGAATTTATATATCGATTAATTTCAGTGGTATAAATAAATAAATTTTATTATTCGTTGTGATCCTATTATTAATGGTGGGGTTAACACCTGTTATAGTATTAGTGGTAAGGTGTTCTAGTTAAAATTGTTAACGCAAGTTATGGTCTATGAAGGGGGGGGATTAGAAATGGTGGGGGCCAGTAATTTTGATTAAAGTGATCAGTATATAATTATTTAAATATTTAAAAATTGGTTTTGGTAATAAGTAGTTTTGTGAGCTGAATGTTGAGCGCACACACGCACTCGCGCACACATATAAATACATATATGCACATGTATACACAAACATTCATATATGCACCCAAACCCATACACATATACATGAACACACAGATACACATGTATGTGTACATATGTATACGTATACATACGCGCATACAGATGCACACATACACACATAAATAGTTATAAAATTTTATATCTTCATACATATGCTCACTCATATGTCCACAAGAATCACCTATATATATATATATATAAAAAAAATTTACTTTTACATGTTATAGTATTTATTCAAAGATTGGGGTGGTTGTACTGTGTTTGTAGTTGAGGGTTAAAGTTACTTGATTTGGAAGTGTTAATAAGTGTTAATTTTAGCGGGCTTGTTGGGTATTGGGTTTTTTTGTTTTAATGGTATTATTTAGGGGGGGTTGTACAAATTACTGAGGAGGTGTGATCTGTTATGCCTACAGTTGATCGATGTTTCCTGTTTTTTGTTTAAAAGTTTTCCTCTGTCAGTAAATTTAATTATTTCAAGTTTTTCGCCGAGGCATAAATAGCATGGTGAGTTTAATGAGCTACAGGTGCTAGTTTTTCTGATAAAGTTCCAAATTACAATTGGTGATTTATTTTTATTAGTGAGTTCCCAGTGGTAATTTGAGAGTGATGTTCTGTTTTGGTAGCTTGGGTTGTTGAATGAACATTTATGGCCGGTGTATCTTTCTTTGAAAGTATTACCTGCCATACCTATGTAGTATTTTTTTATATCTGGAGTTTCCTTAGTTGAGATTGTTGCTTGGTAAATTGTTTTTGTTATTAAGCAATTTTGTTGCAAGGGGCATTCATTTTTATTCATGCAGTTACAGGACTTTACTTTAGTTGTTTTATTGTTATCTGATTCAGGGTTTAGGTTGCTGTTTAGGATTTTGTTATTGTGTTTTTTAATTATCATTTCTAAATTTTCGCTGCAACTGTAACTTAGTTTAAGTGTATTTTTGTTGAATATTTTATGTAAGATATTGTTTGGGGGGAAATATGTGTTTATGAGGTTTAGAAATTTTTTACCAAGTTTGGTTTTAACTGCTTGATTGAAGGGAGGTGTAAACCATATTATCTTCCTGTTTCTTGCTTTATTGTTTTTATTATTAGTCGTTGCAGGTTTATTAAATTTAATTTGTGTATTCTTGTATCCGCTGTTTTTTAGTGCTTTATTATAGAATTCTTTATGTTTGTTAAAGATTGTTTCATTTGATGAGTTATTGCTTATCCTATGTTGGATAGATTTAGGGATGTGTTTAATGATAGTTTTGGGGTGGTTGGAGAGGGGGTGTACATAGATTGGGTAAAAGTTTTCTTTATTATATGGTTCGTATGTTTCTTTGGTTAAGTTGAGAGTTACATCTAGGAAATTTACTATTTTAATGTTGGAAGTTATTTCAACTTTAAGGCATATCCTCCTCATCTCCCTAATAATAATCTTTTTAATATTTTCACACCTTTGCCCATTAGAGTTTCTGACTACTAAGAGTCCACCATCCCTATATAGGCCAATGTCTTCAATATCTATATCATTAGGTAGGTTGTAGAGGATGTATAACCAACTAGGTCGGTGATTTCTGCAGAGTCGAAAGAGCCCATCGAAACATCAAAAGAGCCAGATTGGTTGCTCTTTGTCCATTGGTCTTTTTTACTAATTAGCACTGTTTTCCTACATTTTCTTACAATGTTAATCTCTTCTTCAGAAATATCCGAGAGAAGAGTAGCAAACTCCATGACGCTTTCGAAGAGTTCATTAGAAATTGAGGGGTAGTAATTAATTATGTCAAATTGGATGAAGGAACAATTTATTTTGTTTTTTATTTTGTGGAACCAATTAATTGTATCGGTCGTGTTGATCCATTGGTTGAGTTTATATGTTGATCTAATGTTTTTGTTAATTTTTTGTAGAATGATTTTGCTAATTTTTCCGGTTTCTTGTTTTGTAGGATTAATTAGTCTAGTTGTTGGCTTTGTCTGAAAGTCAGGTTTGTGGTCTTTAAGGAGTATATATGCTTCTCTTACTTTTAGTTTACTAACCCTATCACTAATTTTGAGTTTGTCAGTAATTTTCTTGCTACTAATATTTATGTTTTGGACTAAGTCAGTGTTTGATTTTCTGTAATTTTTAGTTATATTATTGTCGAGTATTTTAAAATATTCTGATTTGGTGAGTTTATAAAAGTTTTGAGTTTTGTCTGCCTTAACTAGAATGTGCTGGGAGTTGTTAATTTCGTTGACTATTCTATCTAGTTTTTTCTGGAATGGGTTTTTTTTGTCGTTGAATTTAACGTCCTTAACAATTTTGAGTAAGTCATTTTCAAAGTTATCAAGTAATTCGATACGCGGTGCCGTACCTTGGTTTTTGAAGCCGTATTTTTCTTTGTTGTTGTTACTGGTAGATCCGTTTAGGAAGAAGTATGCTTTCCACTTCATTCTCCTCAAGAGTTCCTCCATCTTCATTGTTAGAATTAGAAGATAATTCCGGGTGTTTGTTATTGGAATGTTCTTGAGGGAGGTGTTAAAGTTGGTTTTTTCCATGTTAGCTGAATAATCTCGGTTAAAAGAGTGCTCGACAGTAAATGGAGCAAATAGTAATCCAGGTAGGGTAAAAATCCATAGGGTAGAAATCCAAAGGGAATCAAACCGGGTTTATAAAAGAGTGCTCAATAAAAATATAGAGCTGTATTGTGAATGCTTTTATTCAAACATGTACAAGGTCGGCTACACTGGCATGTCGATGTTATCGATCTACATCTCTCAAGAGCTGAGGTCTCATCAGGCAGAAAATCGTTTTTTGATTCAACTGGTTGCTGAATTCCAGGGAGAATGAAGTCAAGCAAAAAAGAAGAGGAGAAAGAAATAAAAGTCATGTGACCGATTTTAAAATATGATTGCCGTTAGAAATTACTATTTTCTTATTTTTATCTTTTATATATTTTATATATATATATCCAACGCTGAGCTGGGGTAGAAAGGGGGGGGCCGAGGAAAAGAAAAAGAAAAGAGAAGGGGAAAGAGATACAATTGCTGTCAGAAAAGTTTAATTTACAGCTGTTTATATTTTTATTTTGTATTTTTATCCAACGCTTAGTTAGGGGGGGGGGGGTGGAAGAAAAAGAAAGAGAAAGGGGTTGAGGGGTGTTAGGGGTGGATGTCTATAGCCATTTAGGATTTGTTGCGGGAATGGTTCTGAGTTAAATTCATATTTATTTTTATTCAGCGCTGGGCTGGATAAAGATGGGGGTCGGGGGAGATTAAACAAGATCGAAAGAGAAGATGAAGGAAGGGGGGAGGGGGGGTTTCAAATTTGTTGTGTCTGCTTCCTGTCAATGCAGACATATAACAATTATATGACACCCAGCTTACGGGGATATTTTAGTTTAAACTCATTGGTGGATTTATGGCCTTATTGTTGATAAATTATGTTGTTATATTTTGATCAATTGGCATTTAATTTTGATTATTTTGATGGATAGTTACATGTATTTTAAATAATATTTATCAGTTAATTAATAAAACATAATGATAATTGTCTTTATTTTTAGTAAGATTCATATATGGATTATTGGCAGTAATATTAGTAGGTTAGTTCTAGGTACTAATGAGTTAAAATATATTGGGAATTATTATTGGTAAGGATCGTATATAAGTTTATGACATTGATATAGATGGATTATACTATTATATTTAGTTTTAATTATTTTGGAGTATGAATAAATGTATTTCGATTATAAATAATAGTTAGTGATGGATTAATAAAA
The DNA here is from genome assembly GCA_963556195.1 of Sepiola atlantica. Taxonomy (NCBI): domain Eukaryota; kingdom Metazoa; phylum Mollusca; class Cephalopoda; order Sepiida; family Sepiolidae; genus Sepiola; species Sepiola atlantica. The sequence goes on from OY744532.1 coordinate 96,412,600, forward strand.
CATACTGGTAATTGCTTTTATTTTTAATGGAATTTATATATCGATTAATTTCAGTGGTATAAATAAATAAATTTTATTATTCGTTGTGATCCTATTATTAATGGTGGGGTTAACACCTGTTATAGTATTAGTGGTAAGGTGTTCTAGTTAAAATTGTTAACGCAAGTTATGGTCTATGAAGGGGGGGATTAGAAATGGTGGGGGCCAGTAATTTTGATTAAAGTGATCAGTATATAATTATTTAAATATTTAAAAATTGGTTTTGGTAATAAGTAGTTTTGTGAGATGAGGAGGATATGCCTTAAAGTTGAAATAACTTCCAACATTAAAATAGTAAATTTCCTAGATGTAACTCTCAACTTAACCAAAGAAACATACGAACCATATAATAAAGAAAACTTTTACCCAATCTATGTACACCCCCTCTCCAACCACCCCAAAACTATCATTAAACACATCCCTAAATCTATCCAACATAGGATAAGCAATAACTCATCAAATGAAACAATCTTTAACAAACATAAAGAATTCTATAATAAAGCACTAAAAAACAGCGGATACAAGAATACACAAATTAAATTTAATAAACCTGCAACGACTAATAATAAAAACAATAAAGCAAGAAACAGGAAGATAATATGGTTTACACCTCCCTTCAATCAAGCAGTTAAAACCAAACTTGGTAAAAAATTTCTAAACCTCATAAACACATATTTCCCCCCAAACAATATCTTACATAAAATATTCAACAAAAATACACTTAAACTAAGTTACAGTTGCAGCGAAAATTTAGAAATGATAATTAAAAAACACAATAACAAAATCCTAAACAGCAACCTAAACCCTGAATCAGATAACAATAAAACAACTAAAGTAAAGTCCTGTAACTGCATAAATAAAAATGAATGCCCCTTGCAACAAAATTGCTTAATAACAAAAACAATTTACCAAGCAACAATCTCAACTAAGGAAACTCCAGATATAAAAAAATACTACATAGGTATGGCAGGTAATACTTTCAAAGAAAGATACACCGGCCATAAATGTTCATTCAACAACCCAAGCTACCAAAACAGAACATCACTCTCAAATTACCACAGGGAACACACTAATAAAAATAAATCACCAATTGTAATTTGGAACATTATCAGAAAAACTAGCACCTGTAGCTCATTAAACTCACCATGCTATTTATGCCTCGGCGAAAAACTTGAAATAATTAAATTTACTGACAGAGGAAAACTTTTAAACAAAAAACAGGAAACATCGATCAACTGTAGGCATAACAGATCACACCTCCTCAGTAATTTGTACAACCCCCCCTAAATAATACCATTAAAACAAAAAAACCCAATACCCAACAAGCCCGCTAAAATTAACACTTATTAACACTTCCAAATCAAGTAACTTTAACCCTCAACTACAAACACAGTACAACCACCCCAATCTTTGAATAAATACTATAACATGTAAAAGTAAAAATTATTTATATATATATATATATAGGTGATTCTTGTGGACATATGAGTGGGCATATGTATGAAGATATAAAATTTTATAACTATTTATGTGTGTATGTGTGCATCTGTATGCGCGTATGTATACGTATACATATGTACACATACATGTGTATCTGTGTGTTCATGTATATGTGTATGGGTTTGGGTGCATATATGAATGTTTGTGTATACATGTGCATATATGTATTTATATGTGTGCACGAGTGCGTGTGTGCGCTCAACATCCAGCTCACAAAACTACTTATTACCAAAACCAATTTTTAAATATTAAAATAATTATATACTGATCACTTTAATCAAAATTACTGGCCCCCACCATTTCTAATCCCCCCCCCCTTCATAGACCATAACTTGCGTTAACAATTTTAACTAGAACACCTTACCACTAATACTATAACAGGTGTTAACCCCACCATTAATAATAGGATCACAACGAATAATAAAATTTATTTATTTATACCACTGAAATTAATCGATATATAAATTCCATTAAAAATAAAAGCAATTACCAGTATGTTTTATTAATCCATCACTAACTATTATTTATAATCGAAATACATTTATTCATACTCCAAAATAATTAAAACTAAATATAATAGTATAATCCATCTATATCAATGTCATAAACTTATATACGATCCTTACCAAGAATAATTCCCAATATATTTTAACTCATTAGTACCTAGAACTAACCTACTAATATTACTGCCAATAATCCATATATGAATCTTACTAAAAATAAAGACAATTACCATTATGTTTTATTAATTAACTGATAAATATTATTTAAAATACATGTAACTATCCATCAAAATAATCAAAATTAAATGCCAATTGATCAAAATATAACAACATAATTTATCAACAATAAGGCCATAAATCCACCAATGAGTTTAAACTAAAATATCCCCGTAAGCTGGGTGTCATGTAATTGTTATATGTCTGCATTGACAGGAAGCAGACACAACAAATTTGAAACCCCCCCTCCCCCCTTCCTTCATCTTCTCTTTCGATCTTGTTTAATCTCCCCCGACCCCCATCTTTATCCAGCCCAGCGCTGAATAAAAATAAATATGAATTTAACTCAGAACCATTCCCGCAACAAATCCTAAATGGCTATAGACATCCACCCCTAACACCCCTCAACCCCTTTCTCTTTCTTTTTCTTCCACCCCCCCCCTAACTAAGCGTTGGATAAAAATACAAAATAAAAATATAAACAGCTGTAAATTAAACTTTTCTGACAGCAATTGTATCTCTTTCCCCTTCTCTTTTCTTTTTCTTTTCCTCGGCCCCCCCTTTCTACCCCAGCTCAGCGTTGGATATATATATATAAAATATATAAAAGATAAAAATAAGAAAATAGTAATTTCTAACGGCAATCATATTTTAAAATCGGTCACATGACTTTTATTTCTTTCTCCTCTTCTTTTTTGCTTGACTTCATTCTCCCTGGAATTCAGCAACCAGTTGAATCAAAAAACGATTTTCTGCCTGATGAGACCTCAGCTCTTGAGAGATGTAGATCGATAACATCGACATGCCAGTGTAGCAGACCTTGTACATGTTTGAATAAAAGCATTCACAATACAGCTCTATATTTTTATTGAGCACTCTTTTATAAACCCGGTTTGATTCCCTTTGGATTTCTACCCTATGGATTTTTACCCTACCTGGATTACTATTTGCTCCATTTACTGTCGAGCACTCTTTTAACCGAGATTATTCAGCTAACATGGAAAAAACCAACTTTAACACCTCCCTCAAGAACATTCCAATAACAAACACCCGGAATTATCTTCTAATTCTAACAATGAAGATGGAGGAACTCTTGAGGAGAATGAAGTGGAAAGCATACTTCTTCCTAAACGGATCTACCAGTAACAACAACAAAGAAAAATACGGCTTCAAAAACCAAGGTACGGCACCGCGTATCGAATTACTTGATAACTTTGAAAATGACTTACTCAAAATTGTTAAGGACGTTAAATTCAACGACAAAAAAACCCATTCCAGAAAAAACTAGATAGAATAGTCAACGAAATTAACAACTCCAAGCACATTCTAGTTAAGGCAGACAAAACTCAAAACTTTTATAAACTCACCAAATCAGAATATTTTAAACTACTCGACAATAATATAACTAAAAATTACAGAAAATCAAACACTGACTTAGTCCAAAACATAAATATTAGTAGCAAGAAAATTACTGACAAACTCAAAATTAGTGATAGGGTTAGTAAACTAAAAGTAAGAGAAGCATATATACTCCTTAAAGACCACAAACCTGACTTTCAGACAAAGCCAACAACTAGACTAATTAATCCTACAAAACAAGAAACCGGAAAAATTAGCAAAATCATTCTACAAAAAATTAACAAAAACATTAGATCAACATATAAACTCAACCAATGGATCAACACGACCGATACAATTAATTGGTTCCACAAAATAAAAAACAAAATAAATTGTTCCTTCATCCAATTTGACATAATTAATTACTACCCCTCAATTTCTAATGAACTCTTCGAAAGCGTCATGGAGTTTGCTACTCTTCTCTCGGATATTCCTGAAGAAGAGATTAACATTGTAAGAAAATGTAGGAAAACAGTGCTAATTAGTAAAAAAGATCAATGGACAAAGAGCAACCAATCTGGCTCTTTTGATGTTTCGATGGGCTCTTTCGACTCTGCAGAAATCACCGACCTAGTTGGTTTATACATCCTCTACAACCTAACTAATGATATATATATTGAAGACATTGGCCTATATAGGGATGGTGGACTCTTAGTAGTCAGAAACTCTAATGGGCAAAGGTGTGAAAATATTAAAAAGATTATTATTAGGGAGATGAGGAGGATATGCCTTAAAGTTGAAATAACTTCCAACATTAAAATAGTAAATTTCCTAGATGTAACTCTCAACTTAACCAAAGAAACATACGAACCATATAATAAAGAAAACTTTAACCCAATCTATGTACACCCCCTCTCCAACCACCCCAAAACTATCATTAAACACATCCCTAAATCTATCCAACATAGGATAAGCAATAACTCATCAAATGAAACAATCTTTAACAAACATAAAGAATTCTATAATAAAGCACTAAAAAACAGCGGATACAAGAATACACAAATTAAATTTAATAAACCTGCAACGACTAATAATAAAAACAATAAAGCAAGAAACAGGAAGATAATATGGTTTACACCTCCCTTCAATCAAGCAGTTAAAACCAAACTTGGTAAAAAATTTCTAAACCTCATAAACACATATTTCCCCCCAAACAATATCTTACATAAAATATTCAACAAAAATACACTTAAACTAAGTTACAGTTGCAGCGAAAATTTAGAAATGATAATTAAAAAACACAATAACAAAATCCTAAACAGCAACCTAAACCCTGAATCAGATAACAATAAAACAACTAAAGTAAAGTCCTGTAACTGCATAAATAAAAATGAATGCCCCTTGCAACAAAATTGCTTAATAACAAAAACAATTTACCAAGCAACAATCTCAACTAAGGAAACTCCAGATATAAAAAAATACTACATAGGTATGGCAGGTAATACTTTCAAAGAAAGATACACCGGCCATAAATGTTCATTCAACAACCCAAGCTACCAAAACAGAACATCACTCTCAAATTACCACTGGGAACTCACTAATAAAAATAAATCACCAATTGTAATTTGGAACATTATCAGAAAAACTAGCACCTGTAGCTCATTAAACTCACCATGCTATTTATGCCTCGGCGAAAAACTTGAAATAATTAAATTTACTGACAGAGGAAAACTTTTAAACAAAAAACAGGAAACATCGATCAACTGTAGGCATAACAGATCACACCTCCTCAGTAATTTGTACACCCCCCCCCTAAATAATACCATTAAAACAAAAAAAACCAATACCCAACAAGCCCGCTAAAATTAACACTTATTAACACTTCCAAATCAAGTAACTTTAACCCTCAACTACAAACACAGTACAACCACCCCAATCTTTGAATAAATACTATAACATGTAAAAGTAAAAATTTTTTATATATATATATATATAGGTGATTCTTGTGGACATATGAGTGGGCATATGTATGAAGATATAAAATGTTATAACTATTTATGTGTGTATGTGTGCATCTGTATGCGCGTATGTATACGTATACATATGTACACATACATGTGTATCTGTGTGTTCATGTATATGTGTATGGGTTTGGGTGCATATATGAATGTTTGTGTATACATGTGCATATATGTATTTATATGTGTGCACGAGTGCGTGTGTGCGCTCAACATCCAGCTCACAAAACTACTTATTACCAAAACCAATTTTTAAATATTTAAATAATTATATACTGATCACTTTAATCAAAATTACTGGCCCCCACCATTTCTAATCCCCCCCTTCATAGACCATAACTTGCGTTAACAATTTTAACTAGAACACCTTACCACTAATACTATAACAGGTGTTAACCCCACCATTAATAATAGGATCACAACGAATAATAAAATTTATTTATTTATACCATTGAAATTAATCGATATATAAATTCCATTAAAAATAAAAGCAATTACCAGTATGTTTTATTAATCCATCACTAACTATTATTTATAATCGAAATACATTTATTCATACTCCAAAATAATTAAAACTAAATATAATAGTATAATCCATCTATATCAATGTCATAAACTTATATACGATCCTTACCAAGAATAATTCCCAATATATTTTAACTCATTAGTACCTAGAACTAACCTACTAATATTACTGCCAATAATCCATATATGAATCTTACTAAAAATAAAGACAATTACCATTATGTTTTATTAATTAACTGATAAATATTATTTAAAATACATGTAACTATCCATCAAAATAATCAAAATTAAATGCCAATTGATCAAAATATAACAACATAATTTATCAACAATAAGGCCATAAATCCACCAATGAGTTTAAACTAAAATATCCCCGTAAGCTGGGTGTCATGTAATTGTTATATGTCTGCATTGACAGGAAGCAGACACAACAAATTTGAAACCCCCCCTCCCCCCCTTCCTTCATCTTCTCTTTCGATCTTGTTTAATCTCCTCCGACCCCCATCTTTATCCAGCCCAGCGCTGAATAAAAATAAATATGAATTTAACTCAGAACCATTCCCGCAACAAATCCTAAATGGCTATAGACATCCACCCCTAACACCCCTCAACCCCTTTCTCTTTCTTTTTCTTCCACCCCCCCCCCCCCCCTAACTAAGCGTTGAATAAAAATACAAAATAAAAATATAAACAGCTGTAAATTAAACTTTTCTGACAGCAATTGTATCTCTTTCCCCTTCTCTTTTCTTTTTCTTTTCCTCGGCCCCCCCTTTCTACCCCAGCTCAGCGTTGGATATATATATATAAAATATATAAAAGATAAAAATAAGAAAATAGTAATTTGTAACGGCAATCATATTTTAAAATCGGTCACATGACTTTTATTTCTTTCTCCTCTTCTTTTTTGCTTGACTTCATTCTCCCTGGAATTCAGCAACCAGTTGAATCAAAAAACGATTTTCTGCCTGATGAGACCTCAGCTCTTGAGAGCTGTAGATCGATAACATCGACATGCCAGTGTAGCAGACCTTGTACATGTTTGAATAAAAGCATTCACTATATATATATATATATATATATATATATATATATATATATATATATATATAATAATGGTAATAATCCACGTAAAAATATCCACAGGGTGGTAATCCAGAGAATTTTAACTGGGTTTATAAAAAGTGCTCAATATCAAAATAGAGCTTTATATATGATAATTTTTTAATTTTTTATTTACACAGACATGTACAAAATCTGCGACAATGGTATGTCTGTGTTATCGATCAACAGTTACTATGAACTGAGATTTCATCAGGCAGAGTTAGAATCCGATCTTAACCTCAGATCATATTTGGAGGTTCTCAGTTTATAGTAACTGTTGATCGAAAACATCGACATGCCAGTGTCGCAGATTTTGTACACGTCTGTGTAAATAAAAAAAAATGATATATATATATATATATATATATATATATATATATATATATATAGCGCTTGGCTAATAGACAGAGAAGGAGTGCAAAGGCCGGCGATAGGCAGAGCTTATCTACTCCTTAAGCAATTGTAGGTTTGCAAACCGGATATTTTGTTCGAGATTCCAGCATTAGATAGGTTGTCAATAAGGACTAAGGAGACCTCGATCTCCAATGGTTTACTGCCACGACGTAAATAGTACCAAGGTTTTATTATCAAGGTCTTACGGAGCGAACACACCGAGACGGGAAAATAGCTTGCGTCCATTTACTAGTCGGGTATTTCCGAGCTATGCAATTAAAAAGACACAAGCAAAAAAAAAACTTCCATATATATATATATATATATATATATATATATATATATATATATATATATATATATACTTTTATGTATATACATATATATTTAATATATATCATATATTGTTTATAGATTTTCAGTATTCACTTTAACATGTGAGTAAATATGTGAGTAAAGCTTAGTAGTAGTAGTATTTGTATGAACATATATTAATGGCAATTAAACTACACTGAGGCGTTCATGTTACAATATATATATATATAAATATATATATATATATATATATATATATATATGTATATGTAAATGTATATATGTATATATATAGTAAGTTATGAAAATATATTCATCGCAATTAAGCTACACAGAGCCCCTCACGTTTCATCCCCGGGGGAATTTTCAGGTTTGCCTGAAGATTCCCTCCAGAAGCCTCTGTGTAGTTTAATTGCCATAAATATATTTTCATAACTTACTTACTTACTACCTAGTTCTACTTACGTATCGAGCACTGTTGAAGTAAATACTGAAAATTAGTACATAAAACATTATATCTTCTTATAAAATGTTATGTTGGTACATGAAATAGTAATATATATATATATATATATATATATATATATATATATATATATATATATATATATATATATATCCTTTCAGCTCGCAAATAGCTAACAGTTTTTTTTAAGTTTAAAAAGCTATTTTAAATTTAGGTGTAACAGTCCAACCTAATTATAATTTGCAATTAAGCTTTACAAACCGACCGACAATATTTCATTTCTTAACCAGTGTTACACAGCGACCGGCTTACGCACATAGTTTTATATAAAGATAAATGAACACATCTGAATGTTTTATGTCTAACTTACGCCTGATAGATCGACAAAAATAGTATATTAAAGTTAAGTGTAACAACTGCCCACGGTAAACCAGAGTTTACCAGTTGTGTGTCTTATATCTCGACAAACTTTATCTTATAAATATATAGAAAAAATAAAATCCATGATTTTTGCTCATAATCTTAATAGATTACGGGCAAAAATCATGGAGTTTATTGCTTAATAGCAATACTAAACAAATTAATACAATCGCATGCTACCAATGGCGGCATATTTTCGATGAACAATTGTACCAGGCCAGAAATTAAACCGGGCTCAAGATACAGAAATCTATTACTAACAGAGACTTGGTATCTGACGTCGTACCTATATTATCATTTCAATTAACCGTACTACTATCTTTCAATGCTCAATTAAAGAGGTAGTGTAGTTTTTGTTCTTCCTCCAATATGTACCTCCTCTTTTGGGGGAAGGTGTAGTATCTTTTGTCATGAGACTATCCTCAGAGACATTACCTTTGTGGGATAGCGTAATATAATTTGTCATGAGGTCATTCTCCCAGGCATCTACCACTCCTTTTGGAGAGGTGTTTATTTGTGATTATAGTATTCGTACAGAAAGCAATTAATTTAAATGTGTCATCTTCTCTATCAATATACATTTTATTATGAATTCATCTTCATATACTTGCTGTATACTATTCACTCCTAAATTATCTGGATGTTCAATATGAATTTTGTAACGCAGCAGCTAGGCCTAAGTGTAGATAATACAAGTTATATTCAGTTAAATCTGGGTTTATGCAAAATGAGAAAAGAAGAGATACACCCCCTTGGTGAAAATTCAGATACCTAAGATTTTTGTAAACTGTGTACAATAGTAATCAGAGTTCAATTGAATATTCTTTTAATTTCAGTTTCTAGGTAGTGGTTTTCAGGGGCATAATATAAGCATACTTTCCGATTTGAAAATTCCAATATTTCCAATTCCCATTAAATTTGATTAATGGTAATTCGAAAATTAACAATATTCCTTGAATTTCAATTTCTTCTTAAGATCTTGTAAAGTTCAGCGTAATATTTTAAACGACCTCCCCGATGACATTGTGTCTTAGATGGGTATATTTGCTGACAACACCAAGCTCTACTCTCGTCATTGGGGTAAAACGGACGCGCACATATCCGATGCAAAGCTGAATCCTTAGGAAATGACGTTCAGTCTCTAGTGGAATGGGGTCATAAATGGATGGTAACATTTAATGCTGCTAAAACAAAGATGTTTTCCTTAAAGAATTACAAGAAACCTCTTCAATCACTGATTGCCATGACAAATAACCCCCTAGCTGAGAGTCCAACGTTCAAACTCATCGGCCTTCCATATACAGGCAATTTGAACATGAACAAATACATAGAAGACATTGCTAAGGCTGCTGCAATGAAAGTGAGACCCCTCTCACATGCTAGAAAACTTCTCATACATGACAGTATCCTGTATCTCGACAAACCCACCATCAGCCCATGCATGGAGTATTGTTGTCACATCTGGGCTGGTGCATCATCTACCAGTTCTCTCCTTGTTAGACAAAGTTCGACGAAAGAGTCTAATCTAATAGGTACTTCACTGTCTACCAAGCTCCAGCCTGTGTCCCATCGCCGCAATACTGTATCCTTGTGCTTGTTTTACAAGTACTTCAATGGAATGTGCTCCGATGAACTTGCTGCTGTGGTGTCCCCTCGACGTAAATACACCAGTCTAAACTGACAATCAGCTAAATTCTATCCAGTCACCGTGGAGGTCCCCAGATGCCGGAGAGCCTTCTACTCCAATAGCTTCTTTCCTCGTACTGCCTGCATTTGGACTCCCTCGTTACATGCAGAAATGTAAAACTAATGTTAACAAGAATGTCACTGCAGAACTCCCTATTTAGAATGACCCTTTAAACTTTCACCCTAATTCTCAGTAGCCTTTACGTCTACAATGGCAACTTTCCTTGTTTGGGGTGAACTACGTTTTTTAAAAATTCCGAATCAAAATCATGTAATAGATTTTTATCAAAATGGGAATCATGATTCTATACACAAGGTTCAGTAGCATTAAATCCTTATTTAAATCGTTTTAAAGTGACTTTACAATGGTGCCAAACTGTTCAAGGAATTATTGATATTCGTCGTGGGACGAGGATTCTTTTAATCTAATATCATTTCGAAAAAAATATATATCAACTAAGTCTTAACGAATTTTTGTTTGTTTTTCGGTATATAAGTATTAAACATTTAATAAGATATCTTCGTATGGTCTCTTTGAAAAAGCGAATTTGAGACAGACAGTCTCTTAAATCTTATATTATATTCTTCGATTTTTGCCGTTAACATATTTAATAAAATAATTAATTTAATAACGTTCACCGGTCGAAAATCACAACCGTGGACGAATAAATGAGATAGCACATTTTCATCTCGAATTTATCGAGAGAGAATATTTTATTGAAAATTAAAAATCGATACATTTTTATATTAAATTTTAGGTGTCACATTTTTCGAATTTACTTTGGGAGTATTGATTAATTCTGCATCGCACGTAAAAAATGTCGATTACAATTTTGCAGACTGTAGCAGTGGCCTACTATTCTGTAACATTTGTAGCATTAATTAATAATGTTGGCTTCAGTAGCTCAATATTAACAATGGGTGATAAATCATGTTTAGTTTCCTGGCTGTTCATCTTTATATGTTGATAGTATGCATATTTGATTCTGCTCCATAATAAATAAAGAACACCATGCACATTACCTCAAGCCCAGTTTCCCTATATTATTTACTTTTATCTTAACCAGGACAATACCCATCATAGAACGGGTACAATTAATTCACTTACCACCTTGCGCTGATTGTATGTACACTTACGAATATTCAAATTAATATATAATAGTACTAAATTTTATGTCTAGAATAGTGATTAGACGATTACACTATTTTACCGATTACGATACAATAACCGGTTCTGTTCTAAATTACCGATTTCGATACACTTATCGATTGAGCTTTCAATTCCTTTTCTTTATTAGTAAATATTTAAAAGTTGTTTTTAAATATGTTTCGGATTACCGTTAAAACTCTATACTATGCTCATATATTTTCGAAAAATTAAAAACAAAATATTTTTAAGGGTGGGCTTAGTACGTTACACAAGTAGATCTTTAAAAAATGCTCGATTGGAAATAGTGAGACAACTAAAGAATTGTTTATTCTTAAAACAAAACCGATTTGCAGTAGTTGATCGTAAGTCGACAAAATGTTATTAGAATTTCTTCGTAAACTATTTAACATAGTTACCAGGACATTTCTTTGTAATTTCCCTTTCAAATAGACTAGCAAATAACTGATTTAAAAAAATAAAAGTACATGAAGATACAAGTAGTAGGAGAAACTATTGATTACAAATTATAGCTTAGATGTCCATTTTTAACAACAATTTATAGAGGTGATGTGTTGTCCACATTACCGACACAGCTAACCCCATACACCTGGTTTTATACATTCTAAGAAAATATAAAATTGAACTGGATTAATGAAGATGAAATGGTAAATTCGTAACTTAATGAAAATATGGAAACTACAACTAAAATAAAATCTACTTTCGTCCGCCTGGCAATTCTGAAATGTTTAATGTAGGCATTTTACATGGGTAGACGATTTTTAAAAGAATTGCTTAAAATAACTTACGCACATTACACGTTTTGTTTTAGTTTATGAATTACTTCTGTTGAATTATTCGGTAGGGTCAAAGGGTAGATTAACTTTCACTATGTTGGTTTAACGTGAATTGACTACATACTCGGAAGAATGTCACCTTATACCAACCGGGGGCCAATTTACGTCCGACTTGGCTAGCGAACTGATCCTCTCTCCTCATTTGAATATTAAAGAGGTAAGTTTGAACATTTTTCTTTTGTCTTGACATTTGTCGTTAATTTTGTAATTCTTAATAAGGTAGCATAATTATGAGATCGATAACTATGAATTAGAGAGTCGCAATTGAATCATGCAAATTCATTAATCGTTGAAGACTACGGAACTTGCTCTTTTTGTGATTGTTCTTGTTAGCTTCTCAACACGGTGAGCGATTTTTCTGATTCCATGTTTATTTTGAATAATATGGCTCTAAGGGTTGTTTCATTGACCATCACTCGAGCGCTTTCGATCTCTCGATCGTTATCAGAAGGTTGTGTCTTATCGTTTGTCTTTGTGATGTTAACCTGTTAAACTTTTTATGTTTTTCCCTAATTTTATTTTCTTATATTTTTTTAATGATAAAATACGGATAATGCGGTAGTGCCAGTATTAAATGATATGTTTTATTAATGTTGGGTTGCAGAATTTTATGTCAGTATGTACAATCATTTTTATGGATAATATTAGTGTTAGTTGTTAGTATTTTTATCATATCAGCTGATTGTATAGTTTTATTGTGAGATGATATATCGTTAACTAACGCTTGTATCATTTAGGTGGTACGTAAGACGTTGGGAGAGAGGGTCGTTTTCGTGTGGCCAATATAGGTAATGTATTTGTCCGTTTGAAGATTAGAAAAACATTCCTGGAATAAACATTGGAACAAATTCAGTACGTTTATTTTGCTTAAGGGGGCTTAGTGGTGTTATTGTTTTTGATTATTAAGTTAGAGGTTTACATTTTGTGTAGTAAATTTTTGATTTAATTTTTGTTGTTAATCAATAGGTTTAACATGTTATGAAATAATTATTTTATATTGGATCCTAGCGTGATAAATATATTTCTTTGAAAATACATAGGTTACAATAGTTTCGTATATTTTATCCCTTGTTTAAATATTTGATTATATTTGATTATATTTGATTATATTTGATTATATTTGATTATAATGAACTTGTAACGTATGTAACTTAACTTTTGTCTTCTTATTTAATCCTTTCCTATATATATATATATATATTTATATATATATATATATATATATATATGTGTGTGTGTGTGTGTGTATAAGGTCATTTATATAACAAGCTAGCTGGCACTCACTGACATTCTGGTTAGCATTCCTATGTATATTGGTTGAATCTCCATAATTTTCTAATTTACATAACATTTTTCAGATGTCCGATTTTCTATTCATTGATGTCGGGCGCAAACGTAGGTTCCACACTATCATTGTAAAAGCGTGTAATAATACATTAATGCGACCATTGGATTCCTGGTAAAATCTTACTTTAGAGAAGTTGTTGTTTCATTTTACTTGTATTAAAGTTTTCAGAAATCAAGGGCCCCTTCTCTGGGGCTAACACTTGAGCTCTATATGGGATACATACATATTCGGATATCCCATTAAAGTTCTCTTTTGTCTCTAAAGTTAAGAACTTTTATTTTTCTCACTCTAATTAACAAATTCACTGTGTTATAGAATGTCTTTCGTGTGATCTCCTGGTGTTGCAGAGTTCCAGGACAATAATGTATCTAGTCTGGTGTAGTATCGAGTTTAGTGCTCTACTTTGAGGTACAATCACTGTAGTACGGTGCATCATTCTTCGTATGAGCCAGTTTGTAGCCATGTCGAGGGATCTTATTTTGGGCTTTGAATACTAGTTTACTTGTCGGGCGAAGTATCCTCATGTCCGGTTGTCCTGACAAACCCATGTACATAGAGACCGAGGGCACTAGTCTAGTAGGTTTTTGTGTCTACTTAAATTCCTGCATCTAGGTTGTGCCATGTTTTAATTATGTTGATTCCATCTCTCCTGATGTGTGATGGTTTCTCTACAAAGTGTCTTATGACTATAAATATAATGACTATTTCATATGTATATACTTATACTATAAATTAATATATTACTAATACATTTATTGCAGTAAGCTACATAGAAACATTTGTGTTTCATTCTTGAAAAAAAATTGAGACTAAATTATTTATTTGTAGCTTAACCTTTATAGGGATATTTTATGCTATAATATATATATATATATATATATATATATATATATATATATATTATCAGTGTCGTTAAAATGTAAATAAATAGCTAGTTCATTTACGTACGATATAATATCTCCAATCTAAAACCTTAGCCAGCATCGAATTCTAACAATTGATCTGTGGTAGACAACGAAGCTCATGTCTGTCGATAACTCTCTCTCTCTCACTCTCATATATATATATATATATATATATATATATATATATATATATATATATATATATATATATATATATATTTATATATATATAGTACTATCTTAACTAACTATTTAGTATCGAGCATTATTGGGATGAATACATAGCATATTTCTATCTAGTTATAAGTCTAAACTTGATTCGAGTTCACGTTTTATGACAGTCTTAAATTATTACTTCGTTACACTGATGAGCGTAAAAAGCTAGAAACGACGTCGACTATAGGTAATTATAATTTAATATATACTTATAAATATTATTATTAAAAAACTCTTTAAAGAAAATAAAGTTGAGCACTGTTGAGAAATATATAAAATAAATATTAATGTAGCTACAAAGCAAGACTCCGAGTAATTTAATTGAGTTCTCTAGTCGGTCTTGATGTTTACGCTGTAATCGGCATAAATATAACGTACATATCTCTTATCACGTGATAATTTCCTATATCCGTGAGAATAAAGTGTAAGCGCGTTGAGCGAGAAGTGGCTCAATGCACCAGGTTCGCGCCTTATGACCGTCTGAATATATAATTTTCCTACACTGATGAGAGTAAAAAACTCGAAATTACGTCGTCTTTAAGTAAATATAATTTCCTACTAATTTATAGATATTATTATTATCATATATATATATATATATATATGTATATATATATATATTAATTTCATACGTATGTACGTATAAAATTAACATATATATGTATATATATATATATATAAAAATACGGCCTTTGAAATGAGGACGACTAATAATGCAGTTTTTCTGCATCTTAAGCACTTAGGTAGTGAAACAATTAAAAATAATAGTAAGCTCAATAACAACGAGCTGAAAATCACCTTTAAAAATAATTACTTAGAAACCATTATATATATATATATATATATATATATATATATATATAAATATATATATAAAGTGGTGTACTAAAAGCGAACTTTTAGGAAAAGTAAAACCTATTGTGAAGAGTATACAACTCAATATCCAGGATAGAGCAAAATTTAACTTGAATAAATTGCCTTTTTTGCGGAATATACCTGGCTCTGAGCAATTGAATTGAATTATGATTTGGCTTTTGCTTCTCTAATTCCTTTCCATTCTTCTTCATTATATATATATATATATATATATATATATATATATATATATATACAACGAGTACATGTGCTGTAAAATCAAACATGGACCAACGCTGCCTTCAATTATGGCACCCCAACAGTTCGTTACACTACTTGCCACTTCTGTGGTAATGTCTGTAAAAGTATGCCTAAAAAGCGAAGCTGACTGAAAAGTCTTACTCTAATATCACTTCGATACGCAAAAATATGTCATACTCGAAATTGAATAGACAGCTACAATATATAAGACTATACATACCCAGCGGTGCCTGGTAGTTTTTTTTTCCTTGAGTTTAGGTTAACATTTACGTTTTTAGACAATGCCGTTTTTGTAGTAAATATCCAGTTTTATTTGTAATTAAATTGAAGTTAAGGAGAACAATTACAGCATATTACATGAACTTTGTCTTACAACTTTAAATAGAGTTATAAATTACTATCTATTACCCAATTTAAAGGCTTCAAATCACCTTCGAATGTTGATGCAATTGTACTTACATCATACTAATCAACATTAGTTTAATCTTTTATTGAAACTTTACATAACGTGTCTATAACAAATTCTCATTTATATTACTCGTGATATTCTTTAAACACCTCAAGATTTAGCCTTGAAGTACCGCATTTTAGTGTTGTGCACTATATAAAAATATATATGGAAACAGAGAATCAACGTTTGTATTTGCGGTTCATTATGTTAACATTCTGTAAAAATTGAAATTCTTTTAAATTACAGATTGCGTAAAATACTGATAGCATTTGCTAGATACGTTAAACTTGTAAGTTTTGTGTATAATTAATTAAAGTATTGAAAATTTATTAAATTATCTAAAACTTCTTAGTATCAGGACATAATCAGTGATATTTAAAAAGTTCGATTGAATCACAACATTATCATTTCATATAATTGTATTTTTTATTTTTTATTTAATCTATAATAATTTGAGAGCTGATTTGTGTTTGTCTGTCTGTAAACTTATCTGTCATACTGTCTAGTAACAGGTGTTTTGTTATTAGAACTACGCCTGTATATTAAGGCGGATTATGAAAAACCAACCGATTTAATACTGTTACAGGTTGTCTCGTCTAAAGTGTGTATAATCTCATTATACACACCGATACTGGTAACCCGCGTGTCGTCCTTATTTTCTTACGTGAATTCACCGGATTGATAAGTGATTAGCCCAGTGGACGATTGTAACAAGCCAATTATAAAAAATTAGAGAGAAAGTGAGAGAAAGAGAGAGATTTAGAAAATTGCTCACTAGGTTAATAAAGAGATTGAGAGAGATAGAGACGGCATTATTCGCTATTTATGCTAAGCTATTACCGATTAAGGTTTTTGGGCGAGAACTGTTTTTCCTGGCTATTCACATAAGAACTGGACGGAACGGAGACCACAATGTACTTTTCCGAAAATAATATCAGCTTCTTTACTTCCATTTATTGGCTATGGTCACATTTTTACACCGGATCCGGCAATCATTCCACCAGCTCTATTGCCCATTTTGTCTATTTGAATGAATTACGTAACATAACAACACTGTAATTACTGTCAATTTATCAGTCGTACAAATATCATTGCTCTGATATGAAGCTGTATACGTGACAGTGGTCGAAATCGCTTCGATCCAATGACTTAAATAAATTGCATATTTTACGCTTTTCGTCTTATACAGTAAAGAAAAAAGTTAACCAGCCATAAAAATAAATAGTTATCATACGAAAATCAGGCAATTACATGCTGAACTTTCATATCTATAAATAGCATATTGACATTTCACAATTTACGATACTAGTACAGAAACCTATATTATTATTTTGTTCTTTGGTATCGATTCATTCAATATTAAACTTTGAATTATCGATTTTCTTTAACGTTTTTAGCATTTATCAATTATATTAAAATTGGAAATATACATTCATTTCAAATTAGAACCCTCATAAACAAGTCATACGTTTCCAGTTATCTTAACATGTTTTTGTATACATTTCTGTATCAGTCATTGTTGAATTCAAACCAGTATTGATCGATAACTTGATCATTCAATTTCTACGTCTTGCTGATCTATTTATTTAAAGTTAGGTATAGTTATATCGATCTTTTTGTATGTACAAAACTTACTCCTAAAGTAATCAACCGATTAGTATGAATTTTAGAATACAGTTGCTAGACGTAACATGCAGTAATGTGGGATATATTTATTTTTATTTATTTTTACAAGTTTCCCTGTTGTGTAATCATTTCCAATTTGTATTTTTGTTTTCGTAATATGTTGTCAGACAGAAAATCATATTAAAAAATGATTATGATTTTTGTTGAGTGGGTAAGCAGTGATACAAACCAAATACGGAATTAGAAGAATAACTGTCCAAGAGCCGGTTTTAATTAATTAATTAATTAATTAATTAATTTCCCAAAATTGCATACCTTACCCTTTTTGTCTATAATAATCTATAATAATTTGAGAGATGATTTGTGTTTGTCTGTCTGTAAACTTATAGTGTTGAACCCATGTAAAACCTTTTTGTTGAGGTCTTTTATATCCCCTAACTCGATTAAAATAAAAATGCAATGCTGCTGAACCCTATGTATGGAATCCTTATTACAATGTTGATCAAAATAAAGCAACCCTATAAGGTTTTAATGAAACTACGTTAATTGTGCCTAATTGGTATCTGATAAATATAGGTCAAGTTTCATGCAAGTCTGAAATATTTTGATTTAAAAATTGCAGGTTGTGCCGATTATTATGTGTAAAAACAGTTTAAAATACGCATCAAAAAACTGAAATTAAAGCACTATATATTAATTGATGTTTAATACCTTTTGTAAAAATTGTCACTACAGTTTCTCAATTTTTACAATAGGCTTCTACTTCCCTTGTTAACTCCTTCATATGAAATAATTAAAGTAATATAGCCCACATAACACACCCTTACGTCTAGCAGCTCTGTTCAAAAATTCATAATGATAGGGTAATTATTTTAGATTTTTATATATACACATATATAAATATATACAGACATTTAAGTTTATATAATTAGATATATATATGTATGTATATTATAAAGTTGGTGTATTTGTATATGATTGTCTCTGTATTTACTTTATTAGGGACACAAATTAGTTCTGTCATGTTCATGAAATTCGGAATATAGATTATAGGCATAAAAGAGGGTGTGATGGACTATGTTCGTTTCGGAATTTTCGAGATGAAGACTGACTATTCGTATTTATGAAGTGTTCTGTCTACAGTGATCATTTTTAATATCATTCCCACAAAGCTTCGATCGATGTAACCCTCGTCCTTCTTCAGGTCAAACTTGTCGAACTTGCAAAACTTTCGGTCGAACTCAGGAACCTGTAAGGACCCGTGGTGGAATAATCAGCCGTATGTGAGAGTCTTCTGGGGGTTAGTGGTGCAATCCTCAGTATGGGCGATACTAAGAATACAAATCCGAATTACTTAAGACCTCTACCCAGCCATGGCTGACAGAACTAGAACTAGTTTCCCCTCGTTCATTTAATAAACGGATTCCGTTCGAAATACTGAACAGATACCCGTGTTTTTTCGTAAATATTACAGAGTTCGTCAAGACGAACCTGAAGAAGGTTTGAAAGTTATCTTTTAAAGACGTTTTGAGTATAACATATAATATGAGAATAAAAGCAGAATTGTCCAAATAATATGAGCTAGGTTATGAAAAAAGATTGTTTACCCTCCTTTCGATAGTCTTAAGTTTGGAAAAATTGACAATATGACGTTCACGGCTTAAACCTAGAATAAAAATGTGTTCTTATTCATGCTTTTGAAATATTGGGTATGACCCCAAGAAGTTCAAATTCCACTTCATTTACAGCACCCCCTACTCTATCAATGCTATATAAAATTTTAGATCACACCTAAAAATTGAACATTTATTATAAAATGTAATACATTATTAGAAGAGTAATATTTTGTCATGGACGGGGGGAGGCTTGAGGATATAGAATCACCGGTCAATACCAGTATTTCTCTTAGTATATATATATATATATATATATATATATATATATCTACGCAGCATCTTCTCTTGCAGGCAAGTATTGTTGAATATAAGAGACAATTCATATCAAGATATCCTTTGGTAGATCCTTTCAATAGTCCGAATCGGGATCTTAGTTTCGGAGGGGAATTGCCTGATGAATTTGCAATAGTTTAGATTTGTCTCCCAAATACTTTCAGACCCATCCGGGTCCATACTCATGGGAATAAGGTTAATCAGGTACAGAATATTTGTTAGTATTATAGAAGGTTTTGGCGGGAATTTTGTAATAAGTACGAAACTATAGTTAGCACTATAGGCATTTTAGTATATTATTACTGATATTAAAGTTAAAGTTTATTTTTTTTATATATAAGACTTCTAATATATGGAATTTTTGTTCTTTAGTACTTTATTCTAAGATTTTGGTATTTTCTCCTAAGAGTTTATATATATATATATATATATATATATATATATATATATATATATATATATATATAAACATATATATATAAACATATATATTTATATATAAATTGGAGTATTTTCAAACGAAAATAAGACTTTATAAAACGTAAAATCGGTATTTATCCACAGAAATTACAAATGTTTCTTCATTGATAACACACACGGACAGAGTCGGTATTAATTAGCAAATTATACTCACATTTATACTGTGTTTGTTGGAAAATACTTCAATATATAATTGCTCTGTAATTAAATATTGCGATCGCTGATATCAATTGAGCTATACACTTGAGTATGACTATCTAAGAAATATATATATATATATATATATATGTGTGTGTGTGTGTGTGTGTGTACCTGCGTTTATATTTGTGACAATTTTTATATGATAGTTATATTTCATGCATGTTAACTTAAATAACATATTTGCACATTAATATTCGTTTTATTTCAAATTATTAAGGTTCGTCGAGCGAACGCGCAAATATCCTTCCACCAGAGCAACTTTTACTGTATTTTAATTTTAGATAAATTAATAAGCTTTCCTAGTGTGAAAGCATATGATTAATTTGATGTCTATGCGACTGAATAGGCTGTATTGAAAATTGAATATATCATTCAAACGAACTAAGAACGAGCAGGTAGAATGTTGCGGTTGATGTCAAACCAGTAACCGTTCTTAAAAGAAATATATAGAAAAAATCTCTTGATAGGAAATAATTTCCGGTTTCAGGTTTTCGGACCGGCACGGATGAAAGACGTGCAACTTCCGGTTCAGTGAGTCGACTCGACCGGAAGTTGATTTTTTTTAATCGGCGGAAGTAAGAGATTGTGTTAGTTGGATGATGTTAAAATGAAACGGATAGAAAGGGATATCGAAAGTAGAACGCGTAAGTTGTAGTGAATGGGTGAGTTAAGGTGGGGGTAGGTGATTTGAAGAAAAATGGTTGAAAGAGAAGACGAGAGAGAGAGAGAGGGAGAGAAAGACATAAATAAGAGAAAGAATGAGAAAGCAAGTCACATAATAAAATTGAGAGAAGAAAATGGTGGGTGAAGTTACAAAGGTTAAAAATACTGGAAAAGATGGCGAAAAAAATTAAATCATTCATATGAGATCTGTCCAAAATGGAATGCTCCAGAGCTAGAGAGAGAGAGAGAGAGAAAGAGAAAGAGAGAGGGAGAGAGAGAGAAAGAGAGAGAGAAATCGAAAAGCGTTGGTAGTGGAACACCGTATTTGAAAAGAGCAAAAATGATAGTGTAATCAATGAATAGATACAAGGAAAAATAGGGAGAATCAAAAGAAGGAATTATTACATAGAAAATCGAGAAGGAGAATGAGAGGTAGAGAGACAGAGAAATAGAGAGGAAGAGAGAAAGAGAGAGAGAGAGAGAGAAGGAGAGAGGGGGGGGATAAGATACAAAATGAAAGCCAAAAGAGAACGAAATGTGAGACAACAGAAAAATGAAAGAATGAAATCAAAATGTTTTTTAGCAAACAGAAAGGAGCAATTTTTTGTGTAAAGAATAGAAGATATGAATACAGATCGTAAAAAAGAAAAAAAACGAAAAACAACAGGCTAACAGAAGATAAAAGAAAAATAGCTAAAGTAATAGGAGTAACAAGATGAAAGTGAAAAATACACGTAATAAGAGTAAAACGATGAAAGTGAAAAATACAAGTAATAGGAGTAAATAGATGAAAGTGAAAAATACAAGTAATAGGAGTAAAAAGATGAAAGTGAAAAATACAAATAATAGGAGTAAAAAGATGAAAGTGAAAAATACAAGTAATAGGAGTAAAAAGATGAAAGTGAAAAATACAAGTAATAGGAGTAAAAAGATGAAAGTGAAAAATACAAGTAATAAGAGTAAAAAGATGAAAGTGAAAAATACAAGTAATAGGAGTAAAAAGATGAAAGTGAAAAATACAAGTAATAGGAGTAAAAAGATGAAAGTGAAAAATACAAGTAATAGGAGTAAAAAGATGAAAGTGAAAAATACAAGTAATAGGAGTAAAAAGATGAAAGTGAAAAATACAAGTAATAGGAGTAAAAAGATGAAAGTGAAAAATACAAGTAATAGGAGTAAAAAGATGAAAGTGAAAAATACAAGTAATAGGAGTAAAAAGATGAAAGTGAAAAATACAAGTAATAGGAGTAAAAAGATGAAAGTGAAAAATACAAGTAATAGGAGTAAAAAGATGAAAGTGAAAAATACAAGTAATAGGAGTAAAAAGATGAAAGTGAAAAATACAAGTAATAGGAGTAAAAAGATGAAAGTGAAAAATACAAGTAATAGGAGTAAAAAGATGAAAGTGAAAAATACAAGTAATAGGAGTAAAAAGATGAAAGTGAAAAATACAAGTAATAGGAGTAAAAAGATGAAAGTGAAAAATACAAGTAATAGGAGTAAAAAGATGAAAGTGAAAAATACAAGTAATAGGAGTAAAAAGATGAAAGTGAAAAATACAAGTAATAAGAGTAAAAAGATGAAAGTGAAAAATACAAGTAATAGGAGTAAAAAGATGAAAGTGAAAAATACAAGTAATAGGAGTAAAAAGATGAAAGTGAAAAATACAAGTAATAGGAGTAAAAAGATGAAAGTGAAAAATACAAGTAATAGGAGTAAAAAGATGAAAGTGAAAAATACAAGTAATAAGAGTAAAAAGATTAAGGTGAAAAATACAAGTAATAGGAGTAAAAAGATGAAAGTGAAAAATACAAGTAATAGGAGTAAAAAGATGAAAGTGAAAAATACAAGTTATAGGAGTAAAAAGATTACGGTGAAAAATACAAGTAATAAGAGTAAAAAGATTAAGGTGAAAAATACAAGTAATAGGAGTAAAAAGATGAAAGTGAAAAATACAAGATTGATAGAGAATGAAAAACGAACGTGAAACATTTATGAGAAAAAAATAAAAGAAAATGGTAACAAATAAAGAAGAACAGTAAAAAGAGTGAGAAAGACAAAGGTTAAGGCACCGAGAGCAATCGAAGAGTATTGATTTACTCCTCTCCAGGAGTTAGGCACAAGGCCAGTTTTTATCTTACTCCCACAAGTAAGATGTGACTAAGGTCGGGTCGGGAAAGTGGGGTTTAAAAATTGCATGGGCAGCCCCGTCGGCATTCCCCAGTAGGGGCGCCTCAGGCAGCAAGCAATAAACTTACTCCTCCCCAAAGAGGGGAGGCGAAGCCTGGGAGGGTGGACCTCCTACAACTGCACAGGACAGACCCATAGACCGGCGTAAATCAAGCCCCGAAGACCAAGACAATACCAATTTATGGGGTGCAGTATCCATCGGAACAGATACTACACTTTGATCTTAGCCAAACGGCCAATGAAAAACGGTGAAAATAAAGGAAAAAGAAGACAAACAGATACACACACTTACAACAAGACAGAAAAGAAAAAACAAAGAAGTAGGCAAAAATAAACAAAGAAATATATATATATATATATATATATATATATATATATATATATATATATATATATATATAAGCTATTAAGAGAAAAAAAGAAATTTAAACAGAAAGAGAGAAACACATGCTACATACACTTTGGCAGCACTATACATTTGAAGTTAGGCGCAGCTATACAGAGACATGAGAGAAATACATAACCCACAAAAACAATTCATACGTGTCTAAAATGTTTACTTCCCTTGCCGACAACCAGCACGCATAGTTGTTTAAAACACCCTAACAGTTTGAAACATGGATATTTTACACGACTACTACGACATGTTTTGTGTTTCAGATATCGATGTATCTATTGCATATCAGAATTTAGGTATGAGACGTGTCAAAGTAGTATTCTTATTCTCAGATTTTTCGAGGAACCATATTACAGATTATGTGAAAGTGGATGTAATCAGCGTGAAAACGGCGTAAACCTCGGGATCCCACTTTCCACTGTTAACCATTCCATTCTCCACTTCATCAGCGAGGAAAAATAATCAATATCATATAACATAGATACATAGCGATTCTCTGGCAGCAGACTTCATTATTAATGATATTGAGTGTGTCTATTTAGTTTTTCCAAGTCTGTGTATATCTCAGGTGAGGGATGGTTAAGATAATTTTCTTAGGCTTAGCATCACATGAGATGAAGTAAATAGTAGAGATAAGAAATTAGATGAAAACACAAATAAAAAAAATAAGTTCAAATATCATAACAAAAAGAAAAAAAGAAGTATTTCAAAGAAGAAAGGTAGCAAAAAAAAAGAATGACTGAATGAAATACTGTTTCAGAATGTATTCTTATTTCTTGCCGAATGCATTTTAGGCGACAGAGAAGGTTGAGATAAGCGTCTGATTAGCTATTTGCTTTCTGGCATACTTTACCACTTGAAAGTTGTTTCGTCTGGGGGGGGGGGCTGCAAAAAACATATGTTTAGCCATCTCTTGGAAACGTGAAGTTACTCAAAATTAAGAGAGCTAACTATTGTTTGTTAGCAACATGTTCACTCGGTTTAGAGTGACGTGTTTCCTGCTGCTACACTTATTTCAGTCATTGCTCTTTTCTGCTAGTCGTCTACTCGGTTTGTGTGTTTTTGCCATTGTGGTAAGGCTACGTGAATCACCAATATACTTGGTTGTATATGTCTAGTAGACTCTACAAGGCCACTGAATGTACAACCATTGAATGAGAAGCCAGGTTAAGCCGCACCACTTGATCCTCTCCTTTATTTGCGAACAACCCTAAAGTCCCAGTAACACAAAGCTACGTCGCTCGCCGCTACTGCAGTAGTGACAAGTAGTAGCAGCCTAGTCAGATCATGTGACCGGTTAGTCGCAAGTAGCACATCCGAATTGTTACTAGTTTACTCGCCGCGACTAAAGTTAACTATGATCATGTTTTTGGATAATGGCCTTATGAGAATTGACGCATCTGTCAGAGATCGAATTTGACTTGCGCGATTTGTGACGAAGTCATCTCGTGCAGGTTTGGTTCGGTGTTGTTCTCACGGTTCGGGTGACATTGCCGAGACCTTAAGTTCAGAGGTTAGATCACACCTGCGTGATCACGAGGTTTCGTGACGTCAGAGTTTTTCGCTGTGAGAAAACTAAATTGAGATTTCAACAGTTCTTGCCTGGAAACCAACGAAAGAACATCGAACGATAAAATGTAGCAGTTACAAGCTTAAGGGATTGGAATCCCAACATAACAGCCACAGAATGAATCTCCAATTTCCCTCCCTGTGCAAGCTACTAATTAGTTAAGAAATTACTAGCGTAACCGTTCTCTCTCTCTCTCTCTCTTTCTCTCTCTCTCTTAAACAACGATCGCTCATTGTCGTCTACTAGCTAATGAATAAAAAAATGGCTCGAATTAAAAAAAAACAGTAAAAGCTTTGTTGTACTTTATTGAAGAAAAAATTGATTTCAGCCCACGAAGAAACCGCCAGAATCGTGAGAAGAAACGAAGATTATGACAGCGGCGAAGGCTAACAATTGCAGCAACAGAGGATAGCAGGCGACACAGTATCAAGCTACATACAACAAGGTAGTACAGGTAGTCGCGACAACGAAGCTGCGACAACGATTAAGGTTAGTACAAATAGCTATAGGCGGCGACAGATGACGGCGAGAAGGAACGCACAAGGCAGTACGAATAGTTCCCGGGCTGGTGGAATTCGCCGAATCAAGAAACGATACATCGCCCCATTTCGGATCAACGGACGAGAGCTTCTTCTTCTACGACGACCAAGAAGTTACGACACAAGTATTAAGAATTATTATAAAAGTTATTATAAACTTTATTATACACCAGTCAATGTAACGATGTGACCTGGTATCACGCGATTTTCTGATCACGTGACCTGGTATCGCACGATTTAATAAAAAAAGATTGAAGCCTAATAGCGGCTGCTACGAATCAATACGCGCCTCTATAACCATATAGTCATTGTTGCCATGCCAGAAAAAAACAAAGTTTGAAGTGGTCAGCAAATGAAATCTGTAGATTTCTGCATATTTACAGAAACTAC
>OY744532.1:96444164-96499164 GCA_963556195.1 Sepiola atlantica
TTCTAGAGCAATAAGCATTGATATATCAAATGCCTTCGACAAGTTATGGAACATAGGGTTGCTCAACTAACTGGAAACTATGGAAAATCTAGCGACATCTTTGTAACTATTCTATTCCTTTTCACAGTTATTCGTTGATGGGAAGATATTAAAAGCACATAGAATAAATGCTAGTGGGCCTCAAGAATCTGTTTTGGGCCAACACTTTTTCTGATTTTCATTAATTATCTTCCAAATAATATCTTGAAATCATTCGTTGATACCTATGCAAACGATACAACAGTTTATGGCATCAATTTAACACTACTGTTAATCTCTCTCTTTGCACCTGGATCATTTGGTGCGATAAATAATATAGGTTATCATTTTTACCACCTGTAAAACCAGGCTTCTTTTGTCACATCACAAACGTTCGTATTCCTGTTTTGCTTTAGTCAAAATGAATGTCGCTTTCTTTAAAGTAGTCCATTGTTTTGATAAGCTCTTAAAACTGACTTTTACTACATATCTTAAATGGAAGACGTATATTCAGTCTTTTGCTAAGGTCGCTAGAAAAAAGTTTGGAACATTTAACTGCCCCGGAAAGTACCTGAATAAATATGCAATACTCTTTCTAGATGAGTCAGATGGAATACCGTTTCCACATCAAGGAGGCTGCTGCTCAAAGCAGTATCTCTTGCCTTGACAGGGTGAACAATCTAAAGGGCAGGTCTTCTCCTCCCTCCAACTCTTTTCATACAAAAGAGTAGTTGCTGTTCACTCATTTCTATATTGTTAATACAATAAAGAGTGCTAGATTGAGCTTCGATCGTTAGTTCATCTCTGTAAGACATTAGCAGTCAAAAATCGCTTTTCTACAACAACGAAAATGACTTTCTTCTCTACACCCACGTGCCTAGCGTCCGGTGGAATTTCCGTAAAAAAGGCTTTTTCGCAAGTCTTTCACATCCGTTGAACACAATAGCAAAGAACTCCTCTCATATTAATTACACTTTGGTGGTCTTCGAATTCAAATCAATATTATTTTGTCATAAACCGTCACATAAGTAATATAACTTAATTCTTACCTTAGATCAACCTTAGCCCTGTCAAATGATTCCCCACTTCTCGGCTACAATCATGCCGTCACTTTAATGCTCATCCGCGAGTAGCACTTGATCTGGAAAAGCAGTGATAAAACAGTACAAACAATAACTACATAAATAAATAAATAACAGGAAATCGAACCGCTGATAAGTCATTAGACATTATCATTCTGAGTTTAAAATTTCTTAAGCTGTGAAAATGTTATGAAAACGGATATGAAGTCACATGGTTAAAAGAAAGAGGGTTATTGTAAGGGTGATTCGTTTGGAAGCACGTGCCAAGTCTGGACGTGTAATTACATGGGATGACAAGATATAACAAATTAGTGATTTCGCTCTCGCTATGTGTCTTCCCCAACTGCTCAGTGATTTTAAACGAAGATCACGTTGAATAAATGATCACTGCCTTTCATCATTTTAGTATCGAGGTAGTCTTTTTGAAAATATTAATAATCATATTTCATTACACGACTAGGATTCTCTCAGTCAGAGAGGATCCCTTGGACGCGCGTAAAAGAAGAACCACCTGCAATCAAGGAATAAAAAAAATACTGTTAACGTTAATGTTTCTGTAAGGATTACGGCAACTTGGTTGTGGCATGTGTGAGAAAAGGCTGATAACGTAACACTTGGTTCTTTACTTAGAACTTTCATAATTAAAACAGTGTGTATCTAATCCGGCGATGTTCAAGCAGGCGCCATCTAGTTCTGGATCTCGATGATGTACGTATGGAGAGAACCGAAAAGGGCAACATTATAATTACTCAGTAGAATAGACAGGTAGTAGACAGCTGAACAAATGGATATAGTAAAAACGCACAGATATGCCGCGTGAATATATACTTGTACTGCAAGATAACGTACACGTTCATAGTCCGCAGGTTGCTATAGCTAACCCAGCAAATGTGCTTTGAGTTGTTCCCCTATTCCTCAAGATCAATCTTCATCAGATTTCGTTATTCAGACTTCATCTACAGCGGGGTCAATTTAAAAACTATGATCGGCTTATGTGTATTTTATTTACCTATTCTCCCGGCGATTTGACACATGGTTAGGTGTGGATTTTTATGAAAGTGTTTCTGTGGAACGAACTGGATTCGAACCAAGCACACCCAGGTTCTCAGTCCGCATCGTCAACCACTTAGCCACCATGCCATCCCCTGATCAGCTTATATGTAGTCCGCAAGTTTTTTTGGAACACCAGATCTCATCTACTTCTATGATGAGGTTGTAATGCGTGAACATGTTAAAAAATGGTACTAGATGCAAAGAGTAACTATATTGAATAGTGAAACGATGTTTGTTTTCTCAGCATCTTCCGAGTGCTTTCAAACTGCTCTTGTATATGTGTCTTTTATATTCCTGTTATTATGCGTCTGATATCATGATAGAGATTATCTCGTAAATACTGACTCCACGATG
The DNA here is from genome assembly GCA_963556195.1 of Sepiola atlantica. Lineage (NCBI taxonomy): Eukaryota > Metazoa > Mollusca > Cephalopoda > Sepiida > Sepiolidae > Sepiola > Sepiola atlantica. The sequence goes on from OY744532.1 coordinate 96,446,672, forward strand.
AACAACAAAACGATTGTTTCTTTGACCATACCATCTGTGTTGTCCCTTTTGTTTTTATGTTACGATGTGATTGCTATTATATAGAGAGAAGCACTTTCATAAACCGACCCTATGTGGTTGGTGATACCAAAAGAAACCAAATAATCAATTTGTTTCATCATAATACGCGTGATTTCTCATTTATTTTCGTGTGTTGCCATTTTGTCTGTTATTGTCCCCATAAACTAGCACTCTGTGGTCGGCCACACCAACAAAACGAAACAAAGGAAACATTGTCATAAAAACCTTACATAATCAATCAGCCAATCGAACCGTTCGATATTATAATTTGAAAGAGATTAAGTATCAATATAAATATATTGGATTGCTGATGTATAATTTAATCGAATCCGTTCTTTGATCCACATTTATGACACCCTGTCAAAACAAAAAGAAAGCAAATACTTTTTTCTTTGATTTACATAATCGACAAAATCATTCAACGTATCGATTGTAGCTAGTATCGGTTATATTTGAGAATTAGATTGAAACCAACAAAAATAACACTTGTATCATATGAGTCTGGTTTTTAAAACAGAAAACGAACATAAAAGTCACATAGTACACGTGATGAATAACGAACGGATTTGAGAGTACACTGATTGCAGTCGTCACGCAAACTTTGAATAAAAGAAACAGATAATCAAATCGGTAGTGTTATCGGACGACAAGACACAGCGAATGTTAATACTTGCCTAAGCACAAGCATAGACCAACGATGATAGACTAAAGTACACACTAAAATACCAGCAGTTTATTTTTTTGATACAGCGTTCATATTTAAGTGATTCGTTCACCTTGAACAGAGAACCAGTATTCAAAAAATATAAGTAAGGGCACATCAAAGCCTCAGGTATTTGTAAATATATATATATATATATATATATATATATATATATATATATATATATATATATATATATATATATATACCGTATATTACATATTTCAGCAATGTACCGCGGTTTCATCCAAAAGGGCAGATTTAGACATCTTTACTAAATCTCCGTGACCAGTGGAATCATCGGCAAGCTGAAACGATTGTAGTCACGCCCGACGTTGTTGACCACATTCCCTGTCGGGCGTGACTACAATCGTTTCAGCTTGCCGATGATTCCACTGGTCACGGAGATTTACTAAAGATGTCTAAATCTGCCCTTTTGGAAAAAACCGCGGTACATTGCTGAAATATGTAATATACAGTATCTAAATAAATTATATAAGCTCTCTTATATGATCGAGCACTTTGTTTGATTTCTTTTCATATACAACCTGACACACACACACTATATATATATATATATATATATATATATATATATAAATTTTAATTCATACAAACATTTTTGGTGATATATCTGCATACATTTTTCAGTCGCACTCTCTTTCGAGAATCAACTTCCTAAGACCTTCTAGAAAAAATAACATTAGAAATAACAATCTTCTCTATTTTGAGTATTACGCTAGTTGGAAGGGGATCGGTGCATAATTCAACGGGCAAGATGCATATCCAACTACACATTCATATTCTGCATTCTGTAAGAACAGTGTGCATTTCGTAAGATCGGCATGTATACATAAAAGGGTGATAAAAGTGTGTGGGTGTATAGTATATTTGGTGATATGCATGTATATATATATACATGTATGAGAATATGAAAACTTATATATAGATGAATTTTTCAATAGAAATATGTCGATATTGATATATTACATTTTACGAATGGCTATGTATAAGGTTGCAGGTAATATAATTCTAGGCTTACATACTTATTTTATTGTTTGTCTATACACGTATAAATGTGAATAAATGCAATTTGTATTCTTATTGAAATAACGGAGATATGTATGTTTATTTGTATATATATATATATATATATATATATATATATATATATATATATATATATATATATACATATAAATAATGGTATAATGTATACCGGGTATTGTGAACCTATCATGAAATAATTTGGTTAGATATACGAGATAGAATAATCATATATACTGATGCATCCACAACAAATCTCTTAAAACCGGATTACCTCTACATTTGTATGGATTCATTCTTAGTCGATCTGCTACCTCTGGAACTTACAGCTGTATTCTTTGTGACGCATTCAGCGGTGAACTTTTTCTCTATATTTTTAATCGTTTTTCATTGGACATTTTCTGCATTTTTTCCTTAAATGTATCAACAGCACCTGTATTTACATATTTTCAAATTATGACTTTAGGTATTTATTTTACCTATTAGTCTTTCTCTGTTAAGAATCCATTCTTTGAAAAGCTATGGCTTAAGGAAGGTAAAATAAATATTCTTTAATTGAATATACCTTGTTTTGAACAACTGAAGACATGAATTTAATACCTATAAACACGACATGAAGATAATACATACATATAATACATGACTATAATACATCATATAATAAATAAATATTATACATACATCTAATACATGTATATAACACATACATATAATTTATATAATACTTTTTTTTAACATGATTCACCCCAAACAAGGCAGGCTGCCACTGTAAACGTAATGGGCTACTGAGAAAAATAAAAGGGGAGGTTTGGGGGTTCAGCCTAAATTGGGATCTGCACGGCGAGATGTCTGTTTACATTAGTTTTAAATTTCTGCATGTCAGTACTGACGAAGAAACAGGGGGAAGGGAGGGAGTTTCAGATGCCAGCAGCACGGGGAAAGAAGCTATTTAAGTAGAATGCTCTCCGGCATCTGGGGACCTCCACAGTGAATGAATGAGATTTAGTAGAATGTCGAGTTAGTCTAGTGAATTTACGTCGAGGGGGCACCAGAGTAGCCAACTCATTGGAGCATAATCCATTGAAGTATTTGTAAAACAAACATAAGGATGCTACATTGCGGCGATGGGACAGGGACTGGAGCTTAGCTGACAGTGAGGGACCTATTAGGTTGGCGACTCTTTTTTGGACTTTGTCAAGGAGGGAGAGACTAGTAGATGATGCACCGGCCCAGATGTAGCAACAATACTCCATGCATGGGCGGATGGTGGCTTTGTAGAGATACAGGATAATGTCAGGTGCAAGGAGTTTACTAGCACGGTAGAGGGAGCCAACCTTCTTTGCGACAGCCTTGGCAATGTCTTCAATGTATGTGTTCCAATTCATGTTACCTGTGAAGGTTAGGCCGAGGAGTTTGAATGATGAACTTAAATATAATACATGTATATAATTCATAAACACAGTAATATAATACATATATATAATACATAAATATAATGCATGGACATAATACATAAGCATAATACAATCAATACACTTTGATTAAACAGATTAAAATAAGTCTCATAGAAATCATTTAAAATCTTAAAAAATAATTAATTTTAAAACAAGGTTTTATAACTAGAGACATTTCCTGTGTATACCTAAAATCAAATAAAATAATTTAATATCTATTTTCATATTATATATGAGTGGTACATACTGAATATTATCCGGGGTGCATTGGATTCATTTTAGTTTTTAATTTTTGTGTGTTTGCACATATAGTAGACGACACATATTATATTCTTCAATCTGAAATATGAACTTTCCCTATAACTGATGTTTATTCTTAGATGCTTATTGAAAAATGTTACATATAAGCACAAGTCTTGACTAAACTAAGTACGTTTTTAATACATTGGAGCGAAGTACGTTTATTATATCGCGAATAGCATAGTACAACTATTAAATATAACATTTGTCTACTCAGAAGTAGGTTCATTTTTAAGGTGATGTCATACTTTAGTCTGATTATGTCGTATATACCTGTATTTATTAATTATATTCATGTATTAAATGTGTGTATCAATATAGTACGTGTATGTATTATATGTATGTATCATAAGTATGCCTTATATGTATGTATTTAGTCTGATTTTTTTAAAAAATCCGTCAATGTAACTTTATATGCTTAATTCAATACACTCATTGATTCAAATAAAGGATACCCACAAAATCACTAAAACAAATGAACACATATAATATATAAGTGCGTGTGTATGTATTGTTAGTGTCATTTGTTTTTGACGAAAAAACGAAAAGTGACAATGGTCCCGGTGCCGAGTTAATTACTATTCATTGAAATTCGTTCAGTGCAAAATATTGATTTTTTTATTCAGACGTACCGATTGTTCCTAACAAATAACATACGTATATTAAAAAGTAATTCGAAAATTTTAAATAAATAGCATAAAATATTGTCACATTAAATATATGAGTTAGCTTAATTTGTCACCAAATATTTCCAAAAATATGTGTGATTTGTTTACATGTTTTCGTTTTACGGATTATTAGTCTTCCTATTTACTTGCCTCTCAACGAGGACAAATTCAGAAACAAAGTTTGTTTTAATGTAACGAATCCATCTCACCAGAAAGAGCATGTTGGATTGCAATTATAAATACCTGTATAGTCGCTTTCTTTCCCTTGAGAATAAGGGGACAGTAATTAAATACACCCCACTTCGAAGGATAGTATTATGTATACACCCTGTTTGGTAAAGCGGCACTATTATACATCGTTTTCTGATTTTCTGTTTTACAGCATGTAATAGCGTTTTAGGTTATTTTATGTCGACACACACGCAGATTAGAAACGATTCATTAAATAGAGTATCGGAATGACGGCATATTCTCCTAGTGATTAACAAACAACAGCTGCCTAAAAGCATGACACCCGGCTGGTAACGCAGAGATGTATCATATGGTCGGAAGAATGATAAACAATAAATATTTCGCGATAGCAAGGGAAATACCCACAATTTTGTTTTAAGTTATTAGCTTCCCTTGTTCGGCTCACAGATAAGAAATCAAATATTTAATTAAAGGATATCGTTAACAGATTGAATCTACACGTTAAACATTGGATAAATTAATATGCTGCGAATTTATAAAAATTAATCTTACAAACTAAATAAGTTAAAAATAAACAAATTAATATAGCAATTGCAAATACATTTAATAAGAATAATTTACTAATTTAAAAACTTAATTACATTTTATTTGCTACATGTCATTGTGACATTTGCTGCATTAATGTTATGTAATACAACATTTCTAATCCAGACAAGTTTCAAGACATTTTAACACCCAGCATTTGATAAAAAATGTCGTAGCTCTACACATATAATTAAACACGTTAAAACAATAAAATCACTCTATACAATTTATAACTATACAAGTAAGATTTATTATTTTATGAAAATAAAGTGAACGAAAAATGTAGAAAAACAACTTCGTTTTTGCCATACTTCTAAACAGACATATTTCCATTTCTTGCATTTTGATAGCCTTCTATTATATATATATATATATATATATATATATATATATATATATATATATATATATGTGTGTGTGTGTGTATCTGTCTCTCTCCCTCTCTCTCTGTCTCTCTCTCTATATATATACATATGCATATATACATACATATGTATATATATATATATATATATATATATATATATATGTATGTATATATATATATATATAGAGAGAGAGAGAGACAGATACATATATATATATATGTATGTATCTGTCTCTCTCTCTCTCTCTCTCTCTCTCTCTATATATATATATATATATATATATATATATATATATATATATATATATATGTATGTATATCCTAGACTCCCAGTGACTCGTAAGTGCACCACAACTACTCATTCGAAATTTTCTAAACTGTGAAATATCTGTTAAGCAAATGTTCTAGCGTAACTAAAAATAATAACTCTCTTACCATCTATATATCGTTATTGATTATATAGAAGTACATTGTCTCATCGGTGTGCTATATAATTCATATCCGTATTTGTGTAAGAATATATCATGTAAGTTAGGTGAAAAGAAAGAGCTACTCTTTTCATAAGACTCGGAGATGGTAAAAATGAAGGGATTAGTTGAATCAACACACAATCAAAGAGGGCGAGATACATAAATAGTCAAATAATTAAATAAATAGATGTACTTAGTGAAATTAATCTAACTCTCAAACAATACGATTTCGAATAATAAAAAGGCAGCAAGAAATAAAATAGAATGTCAGACAACTAGCACATACATACCCCGCGGCGTGAGATGAATTCGTAACGAAATCGTTCAATGTATAAGAATAATTGAACGGTGATTCTTGTAAATATAATATTCTAATAATATATGTATATAAATAAGGAGAGAGAACATTAGGGAAGCATGATTTTCCGTCATTTTTTATCAAAGGTGTACACGAGTGCATACGCGTATATGCAGAGGAACCATTATTTCGATATATGGGAAGTTAAAAACCATACAGCAACGCATTCAGCCTACTGATTTTCTTCGGATATGAAACATGAACGTCCTGTGTAGCTTACTTGCGATAAATATATTTTCATACTAATATATATTTATGTATGTACAAATATCTGTAATAATATATATATATATATATATATATATATATATATATATATATATATATATATATATATATATATATATACTAGCTGGAAGCGTCCCCGGCGTTGCCCGGGAGAAATGTAAAAGAATGAATTAAAGAGTGTAAACATCTGTACGAACGCAAAAAGGTCACATTCGGAATTGTTGAAGGGATAACGAAGAAATAAATGAATTTAGAAAAGAGGAACACGCGGTTGTAGGATTCTTCTTGTTTATCCCATGGTACCAGTATTTAGTCAGAATTTTCTTTTTGGATTTAAGGAGGCCAACAGAGCCGTATTAAATCCAATTCATTCCCGGTTATCGTTGTTTAGAAATTGCATTGTTTTAGAGAGGAAGGAAAAATAAAAAAAGGAAAAAGAAAAAAAAAGAAAAAAAAAGAAAAAGAAAAAAAAAGAAAAAAAGAAAAATGAGTATGCCTTCTGAGCACTACTCAAATGTGTCTGCAGAGCAGTAGTAAATCATGTTGGTTTTAAGGAAAATGATGATAGTCATAATAGGTAAAGTACTAAATATTATAGTATTTTTTTGCAAATTACTATATGGTAACGCTGAATAACAAAATCCAGCCCTAAGTCCTCTCTCCCTCCGAAAGTATAAGAATATAAGAAAAAAAATTGTATGAGACGACTGGAATTGAACCATAAACCTCTCGGTCTTGGAGCCACGCTGTTAACTTTTACGCCACAAACGCGAATATAACATGAAGCCAAATTAGGTTATCTAAACCATTAGTAGCTGGCATGTGTTAAAATTTACGATACGTTATACAGCGACCAAATCTAGGGGCCATAATTCGCACGTTTTGGTTCATTTTTATTCCAAGAAATCGATGCTTTTTATTAACTTTTGGATATTATGCGTGTGAAAGGGGTAAGATTCAGGAAATGTAAACTTCATGGATCTGTGTTGAGTATTTTAGCGTATATGGACTTAAATCGGAAGTCGAGTCGCTGAAGAAATTATAGCCGCCATGTTGAATATCGAAATACAGAAGGAACTATGTTCGTTTATTGCATTTTGAAAACCTGGAATTGGTATAAATGTATACGAATATGTTGATATAACGTAATCGATAGTCTCGAAAAATAAACGGAATTAGCGGGAGTGTCCATTAAATGTTTGCGTAATGTTTTGTATTATGTAGTAAATTAATAGCGGAAAAATTGTAAATACTAACGGACACTTTTTTTTACAAAATAGACGTTGATTATTAGTTCTCGGTGCCAACTGGGGGAGTGTCAGTACTTAAATGTTAAGGGGAACAGTTTTAGTTACCACATATATGGATTATGTTTTGAGGAATATAAAAAATAATATTTAGTATTAGCTGGGAAATATAATAACAACTTTAATAAACCACGATCGTGTGAATGAGCGTAATGTAGTGGTGAATTTAGTAGCCTGTGATGCATGTGGTTAGATTCATATTCCTTGGGAAAGGTACAGGGGAAAATCGTCTTAACTTTATATATATATATATATATATATATATATATATATTTGTATACTAAGGCAGCATTTCTTCATTGATGCATGTTTGATTAAACAACATAGACAATTTCTGTTTGGTTCTTTTTTATACATCTTTTCATGTTGACTGATATAATGTTCTGTTCGAGTGTGAACAGGGAATTGCCAAAACTGCTAAGGTTTTCGACTCCCATGCGTCTTCTTCAGGCACGTGAAAAGTTATGCAAACTAAAACTGGTGAATTTATTGAGAAACTCGATTTAAAAAAAAATGTATTAATGTATTAAAGGCATTTTAGTATACCTTCTCTCCCCTCATATCAGGCTTGATTGATGCTGGGTTTGTTTGCTCGAACGAGTAAGTCTTCAATTATGAGGAGGCGCACGTTGCAAAGTGAGACAGCGAGGATGGCTGCCATCATGAGAGTCGAAACGTTAGCAGTTTTGGTCAGTTCCTGTTCACACTCGAACAGAACATTAGATCATTAGTCTGTCAACATGAAAAGATTGATAAAAAAGAAACAAACAGGAATTGTTCCTGTTGTTTAATCAAACATGCATCAATATATATATATATATATATATATATATATATATATATATATATATATATATATATATAAGTGTAAATTAGTCGTCCAAGGCTATAGCAATGCGATGTGGTTGCCGTGAGATGGAAAAGTGAAAAGCAATAAACGCAGGGAGAAAGTGAAACTCAAAACGATTTATTGATAATTTCACGAAAACTGATTAAATACCAAATAGTATTTTTTTTTTTTTTGGTAAGTAACAGATCGGCAAAGGGTAATCTTAAATTTTCGAAAGAACAACTTTCATTATCAGAAGACAACAATAGAAGACCGAGGGGGTCGGAAAAACGTGGAAAAACCGGTGTCAGATCATCGTATTATAGGGGAAAACAATTGGGAGTAGGAACGCAGAAAACGTCAAAATTAAATTAAGCAATCATATAACTAAGGTTAAAACATTATAAACATTAGTTTAGTAATATACCAATTTTTTAAATTTTATTATGTTTCATTTTAAATGACTCATCAATCTTTATTTATTTATTTATTTATTTATTTATTTATTTTTTTTTTTTTTTCATTTATTCTCTTCAAATCTAAATTTAAATTCACTGTCAAAGGGAGATAACTTATTCTAAATAATATGTTCAGACCTTAGAAATGAGATTGGAAACTTGGGAAGGAATTTGAGTTGTGAAGTGGATTAGGAACGCAGAAAACATCAAAATTCCATTAAGCAATCATATAACTAAGGCTAAAACATTATAAACATTAGTTTAGTAATATACCAATTTTTTTTAAGTTTTAATATGTTTCATTTTACATGACTCATCAATCTTTATTTATTTATTTATTTATTTATTTTATTTTATTTTATTTTATTTTTTTTCATTTATTCTCTTCAAATCTAAATTTAAATTTACTGTCAAAGGGAGATAACTTATTCTAAATAATATATTCAGACTTTAGAAATGAGATTGGAAACTTGAGAAGGAATTTGAGTTGTGAAGTGGATAAAAGCCAAGGATGGGACCTTTTTTTTTTTTTTTTTTTTTTTTTTTAATTTTATTAGCAGGGGAAGGGGGGGGAATAAGAAGAGAGAGGATTAAAAAAAAAAAAAAAAAAAAAGAAAAAAAAAAAGGTAAGTAAGTTGTGGGTGGGAGTGTGAGGAGGTGGGAGTGTGAGGAGGTGGGAGTGTGAGGATGTAAGAATCAGAGGATGAAGGGAGATGACAACTCGAATCTGTTATTCAAGGCAGGGCGAAGTTTAGAGATGAGGATAGCTTCCGAAATTCGAAGCTGGCCTATATTGCGGACAGAGTTGAGGATGCGGACACTAATGGAGCGATGTGTGTTGCCACATGAAATTAAGTGTTTATGGAAGGAGGAAATGTGGGTGTTTAGATGTTCTTTAATACGTTGGTGTAGAGGCCTAACGGTACTACCGATGTAGAATTTTTGGCACTTAGAGCATTGCAGGTTGTATACTGTATATGTGCGGAGGCAGAGGCCAGAGTTGGGGATGGGGCAACTAGCTAGAGAGCAGGGGTCTGGGGTGTAGTGGCTTTTTTTGGATAAATGTTGTCGGAGAGAGGTGCCTGTGTGAGAAAGTTGTATGTTAAGGTTCTCACTACGTATGGCATTGCGGATAGCAGAAGTGATACGGTCGCTAAAGAAGGGGAGTTTAAGGAAGCATGTGTTGGTGAGAGTGTGGTGTCTACGTCTTCTGGTGTTGTTAAGGCTAGATATGGTAGTTAGCGGGAAGCCGTTGGTCAATAGAGTTTGGTGGAAGGCTTCGGTGTGTGTTGTTTTATCAGAAGAAGAAGAGCATTTGTCTTGTATGCGGGTGATTTCGGTTTGTGCGTAACTAATTTTGGATTTGAGGGGTAGTGCGGATTTGTAGTGGACAAAGAGATTCCTGCAGGCGGGTTTTCTATAGAAAGTGGTGTGGAGAGATCCGTCGTCATTAATGCTGAGTTTGAAATCTAGAAGTGAGAGGGAGCCTGAGGTGTTGGGACGTTCGATGGTAGAATTTAATGTGGGGGTCAGAATTATTAAATGTATTAAAGATAGAGATAGCTTCCTCTCGGGATGAAGTGAGGATCAAAATGTCGTTGACGTATCTCGAGAAGAAAATATGGGAATGGCAGGTGTTAAGTGCTTGCTGCTCCAGTCTGTTCATGTAAGAAATGGCGAGGAGGCCGGAGAGACTGGAACCCATGGGTAGGCCAGAGACTTGTTTGTATGTGTCTTGTTGGAACTTAAAGTAGGTGTTATCCACAATGATACGTAGGAGCTGATGAATGTCTGTAGGGGTAAGCCCAAAACAGTCAAGATTGTTAGAGGAGATGTGGTCAGTTATGAGGTCAATGGCGGGGTGTGCGGGAATGGAAGTATAAAGGGAGACTACGTCAAGGCTGAAGATGTAGTTGTTGGCGCGGAGCTGTTGGGGTTGGAGCAAGTTGAGTCTATCTATTACCTGGTCAGAGCTGCTGACGTGTGCCGGGAAGGTGGGGAGTAGCGGTTTAAGTAAGTGGGAGAGGAGCCAGGAGATCTTGTAAAGAGGTCCCTCAGTACTGGAGACTATAGGTCTGATCTGTAGGTGGTTGCTGGTTTTGTGGGTTTTAATAAGATGGTAAAAGGTGGGGAGTCTACTGTTTCTAGTGGTGAGATTGAGCCTATAAGCCTTGGGGAGATTACGTCTGGAGCAAATTTGGGACCAAGCGTTGTTAATAGTGGTTTGTATGCGGGTAGCAGAGATGTCATTATCGGGTGTGTAAAGGGATGTATTGCTGAGGTGTTCTAGGGCGAGAGTATTGTAGGATTCTTGGGAGATAATGCAGAATTCCTTGCCTTTGTCAGAGGGTAGGTAGACCAGGTTTTTTTTCTTAAGGCCTTTGAGGGTGAGACGCTGGGAATGGGAGATATTTGGTGTGATACGGTGTTTTTCCCGTTGTATTATGGAGAAAATCTTATGTTTGAGATTTACCAACTTTAGGTCTAAAGGGTGGTTTTCAGGAGGAGGGTGTAGGGGGCGGTCAGGTTAATAAACGGGGAAGGGGTTGGATGAAAAATTAGGGGGATCGGTGGGGGTGGAGTCGTTAAGTGGGTCTAGGGAGGGTGGTTCAAAGGCTGATAACCATTTCAAATGGTACGCTGTCCTGCAGAACTGTGTTTCTATATCGAGGAGGGTTTGGTCATTAAGTTTTTGTGTAACGAAGAATTTGGGTCCGAGGCTGAGGAGATCAGTTTCTGTTGCGGAGAGAGAACACGTGAGGTCAGTGATAAGTGGTTGGGTAGTAGCTTGAGGATGGAGAGGGGGTCCGTGTACAGCTCCATAATTGGTAAGCGGCTGTAAGATCTGTTTTTGGTGGAGCCAATTGAATTTAAGTATGAGTCTGTTTTTTTCCGTGTGGAAACAGTGGTGGAAAGCTTTGTTGACAGATGCGGAGATGTGGGGTGGAAGGTGTGAGGGGGGGGAAATTTGCTATCAGACATAGCGTTGATATGTTGGTGTAGCTTGCAATGGAGGTGTTTGATGGTTTTCTTTATACAAAAGGTATGTATGAAAGAGCGTGCAGAGTGGAGAGTGGGTAGGTAGAAGCACGACGGTAGGTGAATGTTCTTGATAGTGTTGGGGAAAATTCCATGTCTGAGGCATCTCTTCAGGAAGTTGATCTGGCATCCGGTCCTAGCCCGCTTCTCCGAAAGTCGGAACATTTTCTTGGTGTATGCAAACTCTGTCTGGCCGAGATTGAGAGATAAGAGGAGATTGTAGTTTGCTTGAAGCATTGCTGGTAAATGTAAGTGTAAATTAGTCGTCCAAGGCTATAGCAATGCGATGTGGTTGCCGTGAGATGGAAAAGTGAAAAGCAATAAACGCAGGGAGAAAGTTAAACTCAAAACGATTTATTGATAATTTCACGAAAACTGATTAAATACCAAATAGTATTTTTTTTTTTTTTGGTAAGTAACAGATCGGCAAAGGGTAATCTTAAATTTTCGAAAGAACAACTTTCATTATCAGAAGACAACAATAGAAGACCGAGGGGGTCGGAAAAACGTGGAAAAACCGGTGTCAGATCATCGTATTATAGGGGAAAACAATTGGGAGTAGGAACGCAGAAAACGTCAAAATTAAATTAAGCAATCATATAACTAAGGTTAAAACCCACAAAACCAGCAACCACCTACAGATCAGACCTATAGTCTCCAGTACTGAGGGACCTCTTTACAAGATCTCCTGGCTCCTCTCCCACTTACTTAAACCGCTACTCCCCACCTTCCCGGCACACGTCAGCAGCTCTGACCAGGTAATAGATAGACTCAACTTGCTCCAACCCCAACAGCTCCGCGCCAACAACTACATCTTCAGCCTTGACGTAGTCTCCCTTTATACTTCCATTCCCGCACACCCCGCCATTGACCTCATAACTGACCACATCTCCTCTAACAATCTTGACTGTTTTGGGCTTACCCCTACAGACATTCATCAGCTCCTACGTATCATTGTGGATAACACCTACTTTAAGTTCCAACAAGACACATACAAACAAGTCTCTGGCCTACCCATTGGTTCCAGTCTCTCCGGCCTCCTCGCCATTTCTTACATGAACAGACTGGAGCAGCAAGCACTTAACACCTGCCATTCCCATATTTTCTTCTCGAGATACGTCGACGACATTTTGATGCTCACTTCATCCCGAGAGGAAGCTATCTGACCCCCACATTAAATTCACCATCGAACATCCCAACACCTCAGGCTCCCTCTCACTTCTAGATTTCAAACTCAGCATTAATGACGACGGATCTCTCCACACCACTTTCTATAGAAAACCCGCCTGCAGGAATCTCTTTGTCCACTACAAATCCGCACTACCCCTCAAATCCAAAATTAGTTACGCACAAACCGAAATCACCCGCATACAAGACAAATGCTCTTCTTCTTCTGATAAAACAACACACACCGAAGCCTTCCACCAAACTCTATTGACCAACGGCTTCCCGCTAACTACCATATCTAGCCTTAACAACACCAGAAGACGTAGACACCACACTCTCACCAACACATGCTTCCTTAAACTCCCCTTCTTTAGCGACCGTATCACTTCTGCTATCCGCAATGCCATACGTAGTGAGAACCTTAACATACAACTTTCTCACACAGGCACCTCTCTCCGACAACATTTATCCAAAAAAAGCCACTACACCCCAGACCCCTGCTCTCTAGCTAGTTGCCCCATCCCCAACTCTGGCCTCTGCCTCCGCACATATACAGTATACAACCTGCAATGCTCTAAGTGCCAAAAATTCTACATCGGTAGTACCGTTAGGCCTCTACACCAACGTATTAAAGAACATCTAAACACCCACATTTCCTCCTTCCATAAACACTTAATTTCATGTGGCAACACACATCGCTCCATTAGTGTCCGCATCCTCAACTCTGTCCGCAATATAGGCCAGCTTCGAATTTCGGAAGCTATCCTCATCTCTAAACTTCGCCCTGCCTTGAATAACAGATTCGAGTTGTCATCTCCCTTCATCCTCTGATTCTTACATCCTCACACTCCCACCTCCTCACACTCCCACCTCCTCACACTCCCACCCACAACTTACTTACCTTTTTTTTTTTCTTTTTTTTTTTTTTTTTTTTTTTTTTTTTTTAATCCTCTCTCTTCTTATTCCCCCCCTTCCCCTGCTAATAAAATTAAAAAAAAAAAAAAAAAAAAAAAAAAGGTCCCATCCTTGGCTTTTATCCACTTCACAACTCAAATTCCTTCTCAAGTTTCCAATCTCATTTCTAAAGTCTGAATATATTATTTAGAATAAGTTATCTCCCTTTGACAGTAAATTTAAATTTAGATTTGAAGAGAATAAATGAAAAAAAATAAAATAAAATAAAATAAAATAAATAAATAAATAAATAAATAAAGATTGATGAGTCATGTAAAATGAAACATATTAAAACTTAAAAAAAATTGGTATATTACTAAACTAATGTTTATAATGTTTTAGCCTTAGTTATATGATTGCTTAATGGAATTTTGATGTTTTCTGCGTTCCTAATCCACTTCACAACTCAAATTCCTTCCCAAGTTTCCAATCTCATTTCTAAGGTCTGAACATATTATTTAGAATAAGTTATCTCCCTTTGACAGTGAATTTAAATTTAGATTTGAAGAGAATAAATGAAAAAATAAATAAATAAATAAATAAATAAATAAATAAATAAATAAAGATTGATGAGTCATTTAAAATGAAACATAATAAAATTTAAAAAATTGGTATATTACTAAACTAATGTTTATAATGTTTTAACCTTAGTTATATGATTGCTTAATTTAATTTTGACGTTTTCTGCGTTCCTACTCCCAATTGTTTTCCCCTATAATACGATGATCTGACACCGGTTTTTCCACGTTTTTCCGACCCCCTCGGTCTTCTATTGTTGTCTTCTGATAATGAAAGTTGTTCTTTCGAAAATTTAAGATTACCCTTTGCCGATCTGTTACTTACCAAAAAAAAAAAAAATACTATTTGGTATTTAATCAGTTTTCGTGAAATTATCAATAAATCGTTTTGAGTTTCACTTTCTCCCTGCGTTTATTGCTTTTCACTTTTCCATCTCACGGCAACCACATCGCATTGCTATAGCCTTGGACGACTAATTTACACTTACATTTACCAGCAATGCTTCAAGCAAACTACAATCTCCTCTTATATATATATATATATATATATATATTCATTCAGTAGAATACAACATTTATAAAATCATTTATATTTTTTAATCATAGTCCTCAAATTTCAAAATTCAGAAATATATCTGCATGTGTACACGCGTTTCAGAAATATAATTTTATTATCACCTTTACACCACTGTAGAAATGTTGCAATTTAATGACTCTCCTCTTCTGCACATATTGTTTATCAATTCTAATTCAGGCAATTTCCATTAGAAATATTCCAAAAATTAAATAAACAAAGTACACATTATAAAGAAGGATGGAAACAGTGAAAATTTTTCTACGATGACAGTCTTAATACGTGAGATTGATAGAAAGTCAAAAATAAGTTTTAGGATCAGATCCATTTTTTATACGGCCTGGAAACCTGGAGTTGCTCGAGATTTAATGAGAAGAACGACTAGGTACGTGGCCACTATGCTCATATCATACCATTACTTACTTTGTTTTACCTGCCCTTCATTTCGTTTGACTTCTCTATTTAGGCTAAGTAAATGAAATCTAAAATAACTTTCCTAATTAGTGTCTTATACATATGTTTTAAATTTAATTACAATCGGATACACGTATTTGAAGTTTAAAAGTATATCTTTTCACAATAGCTCACTTAGAGGTGAGGAGCACATAGCTATTGAATATATAGAGGATCACGTATAGAATCGCAACAATTAGCTTACCCAGAGAATGTTATACATATTAGATAAGTTTCATCAAAATAGAATACATTCAAAGTTTATAAAAAAGAATCGTTATTCAAAGTTTCCTTAAGTGAGGAGGGCACTTATAGGTTCCGGACCACATACAATTTTAGACATATGTTTCAATTTCATGAAAAGTGGATATATGTTAGTTTTAAAGGGGTTATGTAATATAGCTTCTTTTAGCTTGCACTTATAGGTTCGAGAACAATTTACTTATCTTCCTTGGTAAATATTACATAAGAATACAGTTTTGGATTTCATGTAGATTCTCTAACCTTTCTTTTTATAGGAAACACAAAAACAACACACAAATACACATACATTGGGTTTTATATATATATATATAAATATATATATATATATATAGAGAGAGAGAGAGAGAGATAGAGAGAGAGAGAGAGAGAGAGAGAGAGACGGATAGAGAGATAGACAGATAGAGATAGACAAATAGAGATAGATATATATATAGAGAGAGAGAGAAAGAGAGAGAGAAAGACAGAGACAGAGATTGCTATATAGCTATACTTCCACCAACGCATATGTATACAATACTTCACATTGAATAATATGTCTTGTAATTTTGTTTAATTTTTCTTGCACAAAATTTGTTCGCCCTGGGATTAGTTTAAAGAGTAAAATCTTTTGGCAACAAATAGTTTGATTTCGAAGTAGATTGTGGCACAGACGTACCGTGAAAAAGAAAGAAATAATTGTTACACAGGTGTAGAGTAGGAATTTAACCCCGGGCAGACGTTTACAATATTGATCATTTGTTTTTTGTCTTAACTCTATGCATATGTGTTACCTTTTTGCAGAGAAAAAATGGGCAGGTGTAATTTTCGCTTATAATAAAATTAATAAGTGCAAAAGTTCGAACTCCAAAGTACTTGAAATACATACACAAATCTGGTTAGGGTTAGGATTAGGGTAAATATGGTTAAAGTCAAGAAATGTGCGAGAATAAACTTATAAAGTCAAAAGTACAATATTGACGATTTTATCGATTTATTTAACGCCTTTCCATGGCATTACACTAGGTGTTCTTTGTACAAGTCGAGGATACGTCTCCGACAATCAGTCAGACACTAGCTTTGTTGCTGTATGGTTAAAGTATACTTCTGTTTATTCCTAAAACGTCCACCCTTCCAGCTTTTATCTTTTCACTTAAAAAGAGGTAGTTTGTTTCTGATCGCCTGAGGCGCCGTACCGGAAAATGTTGACGTGACTGCTAAAGAACTTTTGTTAATTTCACCTATTTGGCTGGCTTCTTAATCCATTCATTGATGTTGTGTCTAATTATTTGCAGATTAGGTAAATAAATATACTAAACTACCCCCGCTCGTGATTTTAGAGCACAGAAAAGTGCCGTGTACCCACCTTAATTACCTAACTCCCAGGTCCGTATTACCAGTGTTAAACTTATAAGTTAAATAGTACATATTGTTTGTAGAGTCTTAATCTCACAAAATATACGTCTACAAAAATGTATATAGTGATACGCTAAGATTATTTCATCTTCGTACGAACGTTATCACCCCCACAACGAAAAGATGGGATCGTACCACTAGCAATGATTAGTGTTAATCCGATGTCGCTAAGGTAAAAAAAATTCCAGGTCATACATTTTACAATGAATTATTCCAAAATCAAATTATACCGTCGCGTCGACTGAAACAGTATTATTTTAAATAAATATATTTAGAAAAGTTATATTCGTTTAAAAAGCTTTGTCGTGCATATGTTAGATTTAAACCACACATTCACTTTCACTGAAGGAACACTGATAAGACTTATCCACAATATAATCTCACTGACACACTTCATAGATGATCATTTACAGACATTCGTACGATTAATAGTTTTATACGACACTTAGCTAAAATATAAGAGAGAGCGAGAGTGATAGAGATAAGAATAGATTGAGAGAGATTATTTTAAAACCTTTAGGTAGATAGAAAGATTGACGGAGAAAGAGAAAGGTGGATATCAACATTGAACGATGAATATATGTAGGAAAGGGAGAATAAGAGATAGTTAGTGAAAACTAGACACCAGATGAGATTTTTATGATGGTATATTCAGCTAAAAAGTTACCTTGTAACAACGTTGATTTTATAAGTTAAGAGAAGGAATATACCGATCTAGTTGAAAACAGACAAAAACAAAAAAATTTTTTCCATTTTGAACCAGGTTGAGAATTATTTAAAATTGATTTAAATGCTATTAGAATAACCCTAACCCTAACCCTAACCCTAGCCTGACCCTAACCCTAACCCAAATCCCTAACCATAACCATAACCCTAACCCTAACCCTAACCCTGACCCTAACACTAACCCTTACCCTAAACTCTAACCCTAACCCTAACCCTAACCCTAAACTCTAACCCTAACTCTAACCCTAACTCTAACCCTAACCTTAACCCTAACCCTACACCCTAACCCTAACCCTAACCCCTGACCGATTTGGTAAGTATCTATTATTATTTCTGCAATAAAGTAAAGTTGTTTTTCTCTTACAACTTTGGCTATTGTTGATTTTTAACCAAATATTTCACATGATAAGTTGACTCTGACTCCAGATATCTAAAGCCTTAATGCGTATTTCCAGAAAGTGTCCATTCATCTCTTCTTCTTTCCATACTCCTTACATTTATTCCGACTTACTAGACTTTCCTCAAAATACATTCCACACTACTATTTATCTACTCTCACCACCCGCAGTTTAACTGGGGTTTTCATTATAAGGGAATATCTGTTAATACACCGAAATTATTTCAATGTGACCTCCTTCATATCTTATACATTATTTACAAACTTTCAAATCAAAATAAAAATCGCTACCTTCCGCAGAATAGAAAGATATCGGAATTCAAACGTTCGGCTGTTTTGAACGACTGTTTTATAATTTTTCTTCCGAACACGAGGCCGCTTGAAAATACCCCCACACACGTGATGTCTTCACCATTAAGTATCAATCACAATAACTCATTTGTTTCATTGTTTCTCGATTTGGCTTTATGATAATAATCCCCTCTGTTTACAAGGATTATATTTAGTTACCTAAGCAATTTGTAGGTAACCTTTAACGACAAAGCGAAATGACGTTGGCTATTCAGAATTATGTTATTAACACATATACAAACATTTCTCTCCAAATTCATTTGGTTTTGTTTTTCTTTTCTATTTTAACATTTCCCAGTGTTCTTCTTTTTAATATGGTGCGTTATTTTTTATTTAATGATTCTTGTAAGAAAACAGTTACGACTAAGCGAAATTACGTTGAGTTTTTCATATCTATGTTAATAATACATACACAAACATATTTCCTAACTTTTAATTTTTTTTTTTAGTTTTTCTGTTCGATATAAAACATTACCCATGGTTTCTTTTATCTTGGTACCTATACAGATCAACCTTCATGACTGATAGTATTGGCTCGTTAAAATCAATGAACGTATAACACCAACAACCAAAAAATAAAAACCCCGTTCCAGAAACGGAAAACAAAAACATAACTCACTGATTACTTTACATGTTTTCATTTCATGATAGGTACTTATATCACTATATATACTTTTATCACTTCACCCTATGAAGTATTTGCTTGGTAAAATCCAGCAACCAGTTGCATCAACAATAAAAACATAAAACACCGTTCCACAAACAGAAAATGAAAAACACACTCTTGATTTATTTACATGATTCAATTTCCACTAAACGTCGGGTGGTAATCACCCACCCCTAAGATTTTACATTAAATTCGTGGGTCTGCATTCGCACCAATCAACGATAGTAAAACGGTGGGGCCCGGAATTTCTTAGGTTAAAAACTTTCACGGGCAACGCCCGGTTACGAGTCCTGCTAGTTACATATATAATTTCTTTAATTTGACACTCGTTTATACTCATTGTTTTACACGCATTAAGAAGTCAATGGATCCCATGAAGTCAGAACACATTGTGATGTAAAAATATACCTCTATCTTCTTCTCCATTTCGGCATGATAAAGTCAGAAGGCATTGTGATGATATAATACATCATTCTCGCTCTTCCCGTCTCCCTTTCATCATCTCTCGCCTCCCTCTTTGTTTTCCACTCTTCTATTCTTTTTCCTTCGTCTCGTCTCTCCTCTCTTTCTCCCTTTTCTTGATTCTCATAATACCCCTTTTCTCATAATCCCCCCTTAATTTACGTTATAAGCCCCTCTAAAACGTTACATAATGATAAACACACCCTCAAGAGGGGTCCTTGATCTCTTTAGATAAACTGAATTAAAAATACGAAAAAGCAAGAAAGTAAAATAGCAACCATCTGTGAAGGTTAGTAGTTTATAGATTGAACACAGAAATCGCAATGTTAAACAATCTCACCAATGACTGGTAAACGTTGTATTTATACGAATCATTCGCAGACCTTAGACGAAATAAACATCGGATGAATAAAATAAACCCATTAATTAAGCAATCTCTTTCAGACGACATTTCGTGTCCAACTTTTATGTTAGGAAGAAAAGCAAAAGAAAGAACTCCATAACCCAAAGCTTCTTAATGTTTCCTCATTTATATTTTGTTCATTAGCAAGAAGACGAAACTATTTATACGAGTAGAGTTCAATAAGATCTACGTCAAAGCAAAATAAACAAACCTATAAAAATATTTCTACCTTTTTTTATCTCTATTGAGTTCATTATGTGTGTCAGTATTTCTATCTATATAATTATCTAGTAATTGATTGTAGTATGTTCATATATATATATATATATATATATAAAAGCAATCCTTTAGTTTATACAGACTTTACATATCAATCTATCCATATGTTTATATTTCATTATATTCCAGTGGGTTTATGTTAATCGATCTATATATATATATATATATATATATATATATATATATATATATATATGAATATGAATATATAGATGAATAGATGAAAGGATAAAATAATCCAACGGTATGAAATTAAAATGGAATGAAATTAAAATGGAATTTCGCCCAAATGTTATATAGGCTTCGTCAAGAGGGAACGAAAAAATGGCGGTCGCGTGGTTCTCAGCGTTTGTTTCGTGATCCTACCCAAGATCTACGAGCCCATGCGACCGCGGCAACCACCACTCTTACACTGATGATGGGAAGAGAGCCGTCGTCTGTAGGTGAACCCCACTTTAATATTTAATAAATATTGATAGTTTAAAGCCTCTTTAAAATATTTATACTTAAAAGCCCCTTTAAAGAATTAATAGTCTTAAAAGTAGATCACTGTTTGAAATTGTAAAAGTTTGTTGTCATCTACGATAAGCGAGTTCCGATCGAACATTAAACACTGTAGACAGCAATGACTCTTTCCTCACCTACCGGGTAAGTGTATCTTAATTTCAACTACTGTATGTGTCGATTTCTCGCGGTCCTGTGCGTTTTTCTTGTGATTCTAGCCTGAATCTGCGAATGGCGTTCGAGCCCATGCGAACGTGTGCAACCGAACTCCTACACTGATAAGGATAAGAGAGCCCAAAACGATGTCGTCTGTAGGTGAAAAACATTATATATATATATATATATATATATATATATATATAGTCTAAAGAAGCTTTGAGTTATTTTAAACAAAAAGACAACAAAAAAAAGAAAAGGAAAATGCAGTTTAAATTCCCAGAGAAACTAACTAAATCCAAAATAGTGTAGACTTAACATTTGTTGGAAAATTCATAAATAAATAATATATAATAGTAAGTAAATAAAATAAAAAGGGGAATTAAGTATCTAACAGTGAAACAAAAGCAGGAGACCTTAACGTAAGCATCTAATATTAACACGGGGATCTTCAGCTGTTTACCATGTAACTGTTTCGGAGATTATATATATATATATATATATATATATATATATATATATATATAGGTCTAATTATCAATCTATCATTTAAAAAAAGAATAGACTACCCTAGCTTGTAGATAATGCGCATATAAACATATATAAACATTATAAAATGTCAATCCCCTCTTTGATTGCAAATGGATAAAAAGCCTCGACTGCTGGCAAAGCGGTCGAGTTTCAAATCGCAGCTTGAGGCATGTGTCTGACTTGTAACACTAGAGAGTCCTGATACGCCGAAGCTTTTGGTAACTTCATATAAACATGTTTTCATATCTATCTATCTATCTATCTATCTATCTAATACTACATATATATGTATACACACACACACACATATATATACAGGGTGGGCAAAAATAAGGGTCCTATTTTTAAAAATTCATAACTTTTGTATTTATTGACTTTTTTTTTTTTTTAGAATAAGTAAAGGACCCCTTCCGAAGCAAGCATGAGCCGTATTAGCCCTAAGGAACGTACCCTCATTTAGAAAACATTATTTTTGCTTAAAAAACTCAAAACAGTGTAAAAAACAATACTTTAGTTTTTGTAAGTTTTAAGAAGTGTTTTTCGGCTAAAATTTGTTTTGTTTATTTCAAAAAATCTCGGAAGGGTCAGTCTACACACACATAAAGTTTGGTGAGTTTAACCTTTATTTTGTGGAAGTTATTCAAATTCAAGTTATTCAAATTTAAAGATAGGACCCTTATTTTGGCCCACCCTGTATATATATATATATATATATATATATATATATATATATATATATATATATATATACAGTAAAACCCCTATGCTATAAACTGTATAGGCTATGAACTTTCTACGCTATGAGAGAAATTAAATATGAACTTTCTCTCCTCATGAAATAAGCTTAGCAACTATGAAAAAATTATGAAAGTAATTTATATATTCCTATAAATTAATATATTTAAATATATTTTTGTCGATATACTACGAATGTACACTCTTTTTAAAGTTGCAGAAAGAAATACAGACACACTTCTAACATTCTGGAAAGAAAAGAGTTGCTTTTATAAGTACGATATAGAGAAAGTTCGCGATCTACAAAGCAAAATGTTTAGTAAGAAAATAGAACTGAACAAAGTATCTAAATTTCGACAAAACATAAAAGACACAATGAAATAATTTAACGGTAATAATTTTGAAAATAATGAGGATATTCAATAATCTTTGTTCAGTTATGTACATGCAGTATCTATTGACCATTTAAAAACATATATAGTAATTTAATGTCTTTTTGCGTTGATAATAGTAATGTTCCTTATAAATCTATTTTGTTTACGTATAGTTTTTTTAATTATCCTCATCAAATATCACTATATTTGACTAAATTTATACTAATTTTCTATATTTTTTATATGAAGAATTTTTCAAAGGTCATCTAATTTATCATACTCTATAACCAATACATATACAATATATATATATATTTACATATATATATATATATATATTGTGTGTGTATTTAGGCAACATTTCTTCATTTAAGCAAACATTGTTAAAATAACAGAACAGATCAAAGGTTCATAGCGTTCGATATTTACTGTATAATAAATTAGACTCGATCAGTTTCACCAAATTTATTATCAATGACAAAACATCTGGCAAATAAATATCTAATATTGAATAAAAATAAACCTTATCCATTCATTCATTTTGAACAATGTTGAGAATGATTTGAAATGGATTGAAATGCTATTTGACTACAACTGACTGATATGTTCAATTACTATGTGTTCTTTTATTTTTCAACTATGTCTTTATAAAATAAAATGTATTTCACGCCATATTCTTTCAAAAATACTTATTCTGGTTGGGACTATTGTAAAAAAGATACCTCTATTATTTCCCTACACGGTAGCGTCAGCTGAAGGCATTACTAAAATAATTGTCAACCTTTCCTATCTATTTCAGTTATCAGATTAACACCGGCATCGGTTTAAAATATAAAAAAAATACATCACTATCTTACTTTTTACTGTACTGTGGGTGTTTTACATTTTGATGATTCAGTGACGATATAGGCAGCTTGCTTTTTAGAAGGCCAGTATACAATTGCTTTTGATCAAAATTGTCATAAAGATTCCAGGCGTAAGGATTTTACTCTTCTTAAGTGCGTTTAAAAGTGGTATATATATATATATATATATATATATATATATATATATATATATATATGTAGAAGGAAAAGAAATTAGAAAAGCAAAAGTCACATCTTTTTTCAATTCAGTTGCTCATAGCAAGGTATATTCCGCAAAAAGGCAATTTATTCAAGTTACATTTTTCCTTAAGCCAGGCTTTTCAAAGATCAAAATCTTATCATCAGAGGAAGACGCTGGGATAGATAAGTTGGCAAAGGCCAAAATTTAAAATTTGAGAAAGTAAAATAAAAATTGTAGGGAAAAAAACACAAGGCAAAACTCTGCCCGAGTGCAAGCAAATGTCCGATTGCAAAAAAGTCCGGTGTCAAAAAGTCCAGCGGAGAAAGTCAAATGTAGATAGGTAGGTCGTTAAAAGGTACGAGAAGTGACAAGAGAGGATTCAAAGTTAAATTAAAAAAAAACACATCTTCAAGTGCGGCGATGATAGGTAGAATCCAGAGGGTAAAAGGTCCAACAAACGGTACGTTCGTGGATGCAACAAGGCTCAGTATATATATATATATATATATATATATATATATATATATATATATATATATATATATATATATAAAAGAATTCACATACAGATAGTAACTGTAAGCATTATACTTTATTTCGACTTGCTAGCCTCTTCAGAATGCTAATAGGACAGCTACATATTAGAGGAAAATATGTCTCGTTAGCTGTCTCGTTAGTATTCTGAAGACACCCATAGGTCGAAATAAATTACAATGCCGACAGTTACAATGTGTATGTGAATTTTTGATTTCTATATTCTATTCTTGCTCTGTTTTCTACATTGAGCTCTTTTACTAGGATTTCTTACAAAAATATTCACTTTAACACTATATATATATATATATATATATATATATATATATATATATATGTATATATGTACATATATATGGGGAATGAAAAAGGAAAAGCCAAACAGGAAGTTTTTATGTGTTCATCAACGCTTCGTCTTTATTTGTAAGACTTCTTCAGGATGATAATATAAAGAAAAATGTCATGCAAGAACGTGGACATATAGAGTTGACATGGCGGGTTGAAGGGAGGAAATAGTAGCCAGTACTGGAAAACAATAGGGATCGACGTTCGGACCTGGTGAAGTCAGTTGCGACGAATGAAAATACATGTTTAAGAAATTGAGTGAAAAAAAGTGGAAAGGTGGGGGTGAGCAGGGATACTGTGGATGGTTTTAAGTGAAAAAGTGGAGGGTTGGGGTTAGCGGGAGTAAATGTAGATGGCAGTGAGTGAAGGAGTGGAGGGGTGGGGAAGAGGAGGGTGGAACGTTTGACCAGGAAAGTTAGGGGTCATGGTGAATTAAGATGTGTGTGTGGGGGGTATGCAGAGGAATGGAAGATGGGTAGAAAAAGGAGGGGGGAGGCTCTGTGATTTTGGTGGTTTGATATATATATATATATACATATTTATATATATATATATACATATATATATATATAGAGAGAGAGATAGATAGATAGATAGATAGATAGATAGATAGATAGATAGATTTACATATATATATATATATATATATATATATAAATGAAGGAGAATGGAAAGGAATTAGAGAAAGCAAAAGCCAAATCAAAATTTAATTCAAAAGTTCAAAGCAAGGTATATTCCGCAAAAAGGCAATTTATTCAAGTTAAATTTTCCTTAAGCCAGGCTTTTCAAAGATCAAAATCTTATCATCAAAGGAAGTCGCTGGGATAGATAAGTTGGCAATGGCCAAGATTTAAAATTTGAAAAGATAAAATAAAAGTTGTAGGGAAAGAAACGCAGGGCAAAACTGTGCCAGGGTGCAAGCAAATGTCCGATTGCAAAAAAGTCCGGTGTCGAAGAGTCCAGCGGAGAGAATAAGATGTAGATAGGTAGGTCGTTAGAGGCACGAGAAGTAATGAAGGAGGTTTCAAAGTTAAATTCCAAGAAGCCACAACTTCAGGTACGGCGAAAATCCAAAAAGGGTAAAAAGTCCAATAAGAGGTACATTCGATGATGCAGGCAGGCGTCAGAGGAGATTAAGATGGAAAATATTGGCCATTAAAGATACTTCCCGG
Organism: Sepiola atlantica; assembly: GCA_963556195.1. NCBI lineage: Eukaryota > Metazoa > Mollusca > Cephalopoda > Sepiida > Sepiolidae > Sepiola > Sepiola atlantica. The sequence goes on from OY744532.1 coordinate 96,472,742, forward strand.
GCAGAGATGACAAAGGAAAGTGTTTTAAAGTGGGAAAAAGGGGCAGCGAGAATATTTAAAGCCTGCCCAGTTGAGAAAGCCGGCTATAAATGAAGAAAAGCAAAGACAGTGAAAACAAGAATATAATATGCGACCAGTAGGCAAGGGAAGAAACGGGTAAGGGGTGTGTGGGAGGAGAAAGGGACGGGTACGAGGAAAGAGAGGGGGAGAAGAAAGGGAGCGATGCGGTGAAGGAATGCGGATAAAACTAAGAGTGTGAAAGTGGGGGGGGTGAAACATAAAGTTGAAATTGGAAGTTAGCGCGAATTAGGATTCAACTAGAAAAGGGGAAGAAAGGAGTGGGGGTAAGTTAACGAATGTTAGGATAAGGGGTTAAAATATCAGAATATGTATAAGAACAGAGTTCGGGGTTTAGATGTTTAATCAAATGACCTTAGATATAAACAATGAGGCAAAATATATATGAAGGGTAGGACTAGAAAAATGAGTTAAAAATTAAAAGAGTAAAGATAAAAAATAAAGATAAAAATAGTATAAAAAGTAGAAATAAGAAAATAAAAGAATAAAGAATGAAAAATAGATAATAAGATTAGTCTTAAGCTCGCAGGGAAAATTAAGGATTGACCGAAAGAATAAAGAATAAATAAAAAAATTAAAAAATAATAAAAATAAGATACTAATAATAGAATGAGGGAAAAGTCGATAAGATTGGAGCTCAAGAATGAAAATTAGAATAAGGAAAAAGAAAAAAGGAAAACAAGACCTCGAGAGGATATCCTGAATGGGAATCTCCAAGGTGGAAAAAATTATGGGTTGAAGTAAATAAGCAGTTACGGGATGCTAGTTCAAATAGATATGGGAAAATGTAAACTTTGAAATTTTATTCAAAAAAGTTATATGGAGGTTAATTAAGAAAATTGTTAAATAGGTTAGTGAAGGTCGGAAGAAGTAAGAGATATACAAGGTTAAAGAAGTGACAAAGGATTAAGCCAGAGGGAGAGTGGAGATCGCAGTTAAAAGTAAATACTATGGGGGTTAAAAGATGTAGAGCGAGGGCGGGTTGGGGGTTGAGTAGTTTGAGAGAGATGTGCGAAGGTCGAGGTAAAACAAGGGGGGAATAATTGAGGCTATTAAAAGAGTGAGAAGAATTATTTAGAAGTAAAAACAGGAGGGGAAGAATAATTAGAGTGCACAGTGGAAACAGTAAGGAGTTCGATATCGAGGTGTGCAAAGGGGATATAGAGTAGATAAGGCTAATCAACAAGTAAATAAAAGGGCTAGGATATAATATGAATAGAGTGGGTTAGTTATCACGTTGAAAGGGAAAAGAATGAAGAATGGAAGTGTTGAAGGGAAGCGGACGAATGCATTAAAAGAAGTTAAACGGGAACGAAAATGGAAAGCCAAATAAAGTTATACAGTTAAGGAGGTTAAGTGGAAAGATTTAGGGGGTAATGGAAGAAAGGTGTTAAAACTAAGGGAAATGTGAAGCTAACGGAGTTTATGGGTAATTTTATTAAGTTAAGAGAAGGTTAAAGGGATGAGGGAGATATAAGTAGAGATTATAGAACAACAGGAATTAGAACTATCAGAAAGGGGATTCGAGATGTAAGGAGGGAAAATCCGAGATGAAGGGAGGGTATTTAATCAAATGGGGGAGGGGTGTCTGGGGGATTATTATGGTTGCTATACCTGAATTTACGTTTATGCCTGCAACTGGAGATAAGTTCATTCTTAGAATTAATAATATTTTTAGATTTAGTAGCAGTAGCTATCATAAAGGTTTCCAGAGTACAAAGTTGCAATGGGATGCTCCAGGGGTATGTGATTTGGACTTTTTAAGTATTGACCAGTGAAGTGAATAGGGAGTATTTTTAAGATTGAGGTTTCTAATTAGATTGGAAAGTGAAGTGCCTGTGCTGTTATCGCTGCTATTTTTAAAGGAATATATATGGTTAGAGATCCGGTTCTTAATGGGGAAAGAGGACGCCCCAATATATGTGTGTATCTTGAAGGGTGGTGCTATAGTTGCATTGAGATTGCTAATGGTATTAGAAGAGATTTGGGTTTGGAGATCCAAGTTATGCGAGGAAAGTTGTTTGGAGAAGTGGAGTGGAGCGGATATGGGGGAAATGTGAGTTGGCCCATGAACACTATCTATTATTGGGGGTGCTTGGTTAGAGGTATGGCTGTATAAGCGGGAGTTTAGAGTAGAAGCGGATTGGGGTTGCGGGGAGATCCGGAGTTCGGGTGGAGTATTGGAACTGTGATTACTCACAACATTGGTGGAGCGAGAGAATTGTTTAACAGTACAAGCGTATATTACGTCCTTCTGTACACAGTTGTTGTTAAGGGGGCAATCTCTAGGTTTACGGCAGTTACAAGTGGTGAGGGATGTGGTGGGTGGTTGCTGTTGGATATGTTTGATTTTCCTATTGTTAGAGGTTATGATAGTTTGTTCAATATTGGGCATAGTAGAGTATGATATTTTAATAGAATTTCTGTTAAGGATAGTGCTATATCTGTGGGGATGCTTAAAAGATCTGTCTAAGATTTGGAAAAATTCTTTAGGTATATTGGTTTTAACATTACTGCTGAAAGGCGGGTAAACCAAATGTTATTCTTTCTTCTAAGTTTTTCTTTGTTTGTGCGAATGTGGGTCTACCCGATTATCAATATCTTTAGTTCCTATGGGCTTATTAGAGTGTGTTTTGATTATCTTAGGTGCTGATGAGTTAAACTTTTTATTTCTGTGTGTGGTCATGTTGTGTGTACTAATGCCTGAAGATTTGTTAACTTGAGTAAGGGGGTTGCAGTTATATTTAATTTTGTGATTGTAGCCTGAGTTAAGCAAAGCATTATTGTAAAAGCTAGAATTTTGATCGAAGATAGATTTATTCGCAGATAGCTTAGAGATTCTATTAGATACTCAGGGGACTATTGAGTTTATGATGGATTTAGGGGTAGTACACCTCTTTATATATATATATATATATATATATATATATATATATATATATATATATTAAAATAACAGAATTATTCCGTGTTTTTGTGTTTAAATAAAAAAATAATGCATGTTATATATGTATAACGAACGTTTTCGACTTTTCGTGAAGAAAAGCAATCAACAAAAGAAAAGAACATATTTTAAAGAATCTTTTGAAATTTTCTTCTTTTCTCCAGCATTTTTAATTATTGAATTACTATTCAATGACTATTTTAAATAACTGGGAAATAACATCAATTAAAAGAGTATATATGTATATATGTGAATATTTATATAGTCGATATATATATATATATATATATATATATATATATATATATATAAATATATATATATATATATGTATATAAGTTCAAATATTTACAAAATGAACAAAACTAATACTTTTAAAAAGTGCTCAATGTATATTAGAACTTTTTTTTATTAAAGTCAACATAGTATGAGTATCCGACTATTATTTCCGAACAACCTCGGTTCATCTCCAGGGATATACTCTGAAGAGTATATCCCTAAAGAGGAACCGAGGAGGTTCTGAAACAATGGTCGGATACTCAAACTATGTTTACTTTAATATATATATATATATATATATATATATATATATATATATATATATATATATATATATTTTTTTTTCTGTGATACTGAATTTAAAATCGCCAGCGATTTACTGGAACAATGCAGGAACCGTTCTATGCGTGTTTCACAACGTCTTTTTAGAATTCTTTTTAGAATTCTTTTTTTTCATTTGCTTTTGACACCTGATGATTATTCGACGAACAATCGAAAACATTCGTGTTGCATGTGAAACCTATACAACATTCATTAATTGGTTTGATTTTAATATAAAAAGACCATCAGTAAAAATTGAAAAAATAAAAAAGTTATAATTAAACAGACACATTTTGTTATTGTTAACAATGTTTGCATATATATATATATGATTGACTCTCCCGTCGATTTCGACGTATGGGTGCCCCACCAGGGGCTGCCCGCGCGTGAATTTGTAATTGCAATGGTTGCGCAATCCACAACAACCGCTCTCCTGAGTCGGCATTGCTTGATTCCAATGGCAAGTAGTAATACAAGACGACTGGAAACAATGCCGAGATAGCAGAGAGCACATATAGCACATGATATTCCCAAATGGTCACCCATTTAGTACTGGCCAGGCTCGACGCCGCTTAACTTCGGTGATCTAACGGGAACCTTTGTGTCAACGTTATTGTGCTGTGTATATATATATATATATATATATATATATATATATATATATATATATATATATATATATATATATATATATATATATATATATATATATATATATATATATATATATATATATATATATATATATATATATATATATATATATATATATATATATATATATATATATATATATATATATATATATATATATATATATATATATATATATATATATATATATATATATATATATATATGTATGTATATATATATGTATATATACATGTATATATATACATATATACATATATATATATATTTACATATATATATATACATATATATACATATATATATGTATATATATATATATATATATATATATATATGCAAAGAACAAAAAATAAAAACATGATGCATTCCTTTGAAAGAAGGAGTTGATGTTCGATATACGAGATAGAGCAATTATAAAAGGTGAGAATAAAAATTGTAAAAATACAAAATATATTACATCTTTAGTTGTTCAAAAGAGGGTGTAGTCGAATTTAAAAACAAATATTTATTTGTCCATCTCGAAGCCATGACTTTTCGAAGAATGGATTCTTATCACCAGAGGAATACGAAGAGATCATTAGTAAAAGAATTACCACTACTTATAATTTTAAAAATATATTTTCACGAGGAACTTAAGGTTTGTTAAATTATTTGTTTTGTTTTTCGATGAAATGAATGTTTTTGTACTTGTACAGCTTTTAAACCAAACGACTAGGTTAGGGTTAGTTTAAGGTGAGGTTAGGGGTACAGTGGAAAAAAAACAACAGTTAGCATGGGTCATAAACTGTACCAGTACTTATACATTTGTAATAAATAAAAATAATATAATAACATAAAAAAGAAATAACATAAATATTTAAAAAAGAACAAGTGATTTTTTTTAGATAATCTGAATTATTCAGCATAAGGTGAACACGATTTAGCTTTTCTTAAAGAACAATTTCTCATGATGTTTCTCACTAAAACAACACGTAAATATATTCATCGTTGTTACTTACTCTCTCATGTATATCCGTAGCGTATGTTTTTCAAAAACAAATCTGAAATAATTTTCTTCGTAAAAGCTCTAAAGTGGTAGGAGCGAGGTAAAGAAGAAAATTGACATACACAGGTACTCTACAAGGACGTTTATTGAGCCGGTATGAACTAGTTTGTATAAGAGGCTTTAACTTCGGTCTGTCTGTCACGCTAAATTTGAAATTATCATTTGTTCGACTGTCATGCTAAAAATCGAAATATCATTTTAATAGGCCTCTAACGCTTAATGTAGCAATACCATTTGAATTGCGTTTATCCGTTTGTCTGTCGGCCACGCTTAAGTTTGAAATATATTTCTCAGCGCTGAACGCGCAGATTGAATGAACGCATCTTAACCAGTTTCGTTCTTGTTTGAACGTTTCTTGACAGTGTTGATCACATCCGCCATGATTTTCTTAAATTACATCATGAATCAGTATAGCAATCATCTTTAACGTTTCCGTTTTTCATTCTTCTGATATTTTTGTACCTCAGTTTTTGATTGTCCATCTTTTTTTCCCTTTCTGTTTTCTGAGTTGGAGTCAAATACTTTCATCATTTGCACTTGATGTAACCAAGACAATATTTTTTTTAGATATCGACGCTTTTCTAATTAAAGTCACTCTTGAAGCTTTTTTTCTCATTAACGAAACATTAGTCTAAAGACTTATTGGCGTTGCTCTAAAAACGTTGTTCTCATAAACGTTAATCTCAAAACTTTTCTCATTACCGTTATCCATACATTTTTTGTCTCACTCACGTTTATCTAAAACAAAACTTTATAACGTTACTTATAAAAATGTGTTCTCATCAACCTTCATCTCAAAACTTTTCTCATTACCGTTATCCATACATTTTTTGTCTCACTCACGTTTATCTAAAACAAAACTTTATAACGTTACTTATAAAAATGTGTTCTCATCAACCTTCATCTCAAAACTTTTCTCATTACCGTTATCCTTACATTTTTTGTCTCACTCACGTTTATCTAAAACAAAACTTTATAACGTTACTTATAAAAATGTGTTCTCATCAACCTTCATCTCAAAACTTTTCTCATTACCGTTATCCTTACATTTTTTGTCTCACTCACGTTTATCTAAAACAAAACTTTATAACGTTACTTATAAAAATGTGTTCTCATCAACCTTCATCTCAAAACTTTTCTCATTACCGTTATCCTTACATTTTTTGTCTCACTCACGTTTATCTAAAACAAAACTTTATAACGTTACTTATAAAAATGTGTTCTCATCAACCTTCATCTCAAAACTTTTCTCATTACCGTTATCCTTACATTTTTTGTCTCACTCACGTTTATCTAAAACAAAACTTTATAACGTTACTTATAAAAATGTGTTCTCATCAACCTTCATCTCAAAACTTTTCTCATTACCGTTATCCTTACATTTTTTGTCTCACTCACGTTTATCTAAAACAAAACGTTATAACGTTACTTATAAAAATGTGTTCTCATCAACCTTCATCTCAAAACTTTTCTCATTACCGTTATCCTTACATTTTTTGTCTCACTCACGTTTATCTAAAACAAAACTTTATAACGTTACTTATAAAAATGTGTTCTCATCAACCTCTATCCTAAAACTTTTCTCATTACCGTTATCCTTACATTTTTTGTCTCACTCACGTTTATCTAAAACAAAACTTTATAACGTTACTTATAAAAATTCGTTCTCATTAACGTTATCCTTAAAACTTATTTCTCATAAACGTTGCTCCTTAAAGAGTTTACTCATTAATGTTGCCCCTAGAAGATACCTTCATAAACGTTACTCTTTAAAGATGATTTATTACATAACGCCTAAAACCTTATTCTCATCAACGATAAAATATCATTTTTTCCTCATTAAAATTACCGCTTACATTTTTCCATTAACATTACTCTTTTAATACTCTATCATCTATTTCTTATTGACGTTACTCTGAGAAATCAATGTAACGTTACTCTTGAAACATTTTGTCATAAACGTTACTCGCAGTAGCCATTATCATTTATGTTACCCCTAACACTATTTTTTCATCAAAGTTAACTTTAAAATTTATTTCTGATTAACGTTGTCGTAAAAGCTTTTTCTCAGTATCAATGTAACAACTAAAAAACGTTACTTTCAAATCTTTTTCTCATTAACATTGCTCTTAAAACCTATTCTTATTAACGTTACTGGGAAAAAATAATGTAACGTTACTCTTGAAAACTTTTTCTCATAACCGTTACGTTCAGTTCCTATTCTCATTAACGTTACCTCTAAAAAAAATTCATCACAGTTACCCTTTAAAATTTATTTCTCATTAACATTGTCGTAAAAGCTTTTTCTCATTCCAATGTGTATCCCTAAAAATTATTACTCTTTAAATGTCTTTCTCATTTACTAAAAATCATTTCCCATTAACGTTACTCTGAAAACATAGTGTTACGTTTCCATTGAAACCTTTTTCTTATAAACGTTACTCTCAGTAGTTATTTTCATTAACGTTACTCTTTTATCATCAAGGTTATCCCTAAAATGTATTTCTCATTGACGTTTTACCAAAGAACATCCTATATTAAATGCCCTCTACAAGTTTTTATCAATGATGTTACTCCTAAACCTTTTCGCTCATTAACGTTATCCTTAACATTATTTCTCTGAAAACGTTACTTAAAAAAATTCTTATTAACGTTACTCTTATCACTTTATTCTCGTACTCGTTACTTTCGAAACCATTTTCTAATTAAGATTATTCTTTCAGACGTTTCTATTTAACATAACTCCTAAAATGCCCTCATTCACGTTCCTCTTAAAATGATAAATGTACGTTAGTTTGAGAATTGTTTTCTAATTAACGTTACTATGAAATAAAAGAATGTAGTTGCTTTTGATCAAATGTAAAATAATGTTTCATTGAACATATGTAGATTAAGCAGACGAGTTCACTGCACTCCAAACCTGTTATATATAGAGGATACCTGAAGAATTTTCAGAGACAGATAAAGTGTTCTGAATTTAACATATCAAAGTATAGCTATAGTATTCCCCATTTACTTGAGACTATCAGACTGCCACGGATGATGAGAAAACTTAAGTAGAACGCAGACTCCTTCTGGAATAAATCGTCAATAACACGAAAATTAGTCAACAGAATAAATATTAAGCTGACATTTTTGTTAATAATAGATAAGAAACCTAGAAAAACCGAAGACAATAATACAACAAAGAAAGAAACGAAAGTATAATATACTATTAGTATATATATATATATATATATATATATATATATATATATATATATATATATATATATATATAGAATAAAATACGAAACTAAAAGTATACTTTAAGACAGGGGCGGGCAACCTTTTTAGAGTAAGGGCCACCTGTGACTTTTAGAAGAAGGTCGCTGGCCGGACTGGAAAACGAAATCTCAGAATTACTATATTTTGTATACATGAATAAATTTTACAAAAATTGCCTTGAACATTCTAGAAATCTGATATTTTTTCTCAATGTATGTGATGTTATAAAAGGCGCCGACGAAGAGCCATTTTGGAATTATCAAAAATAATGATGGGGAAAGTAGCAAGTTGATCCAGCATTCGTTTTGACACACCTCCAGAAAGTTCTCTGTTTTATGCCCTTTCCTCGTCTCTAGTTTCCTCATTGCCTTTCTCTTACTTTTTCTATTTTTATCTCAGGCCAAGGATTTTAAATTAATAGTTAAAGAAAAATGAAATATACATGCATCATCGCTCGCTGATATTTATACATTTTTATCCCACTGTAAATCTTAATTGAAACCTACTTTTAAGTCTATGTCACAAAATGATATAAGTTTTACTGGGAGGTCCGCGGGCCGGATTGCAATAATAAAGCATAGCAGGGTGGTGGCTCGTACGCTAAGCCTTCGCGGGCCGGAGGTTGCCCGCCCCTGCTTTAAGGGGATAGAACCTATAGTGAAATACTTTAAGCTCAATATACGAGATAGAGAAATTATAGAGATAAATGAAAAAAGAGAGATAAATATGTACGAATGACAAATCTGTTTCAACTTCGATTTTACAATGCAAAGTGTACTCGGTAAAAACATGTTTATTTTTGTTCCTAAAGCCAAGGCGTTTCAAAGATTAAAATATTAGCATCAGAGTAATTACATAGATGGATAAGTTGGCAGTCGAAAAGCCAAAATTCAAAATTTGAAAAAACATAAAGTAATGGAGAGTAAGAGTATGCGTGTAAAAAGATGAAGTCTTTTCAGTTGGTGAATGTCCGTAGATAAGGTGTCCGGTGAAATTGGATTTAAAGATAGAAAAAGGGTTTTCGTGAACATAGCATTGAATATGTTCAAAAATGAAGTAAATCCAATAGAAAGATGTTTAGTTCAATCGTAGATAGAACACATTTATTCGGGTGAATTTTAAGAATTAGGGCCATTTTAAAATACTTCCGTGGACTGAGAATGAAAGTAGCTTTTCAGAAGTTGAGATGGAGCTGTGTATATAAAACGCAGGCAGTCGGGAATTCAAGTTATTACTTCGATCGAGTCTAAAACAAGCGGCAGCTCTGGTTGGAGACAAAGCCAAGTGAAGAAGTGGGGGAAATGGGGTAAAGATAAAAGATAAAGAAGGTAGGTGATAGAGTTAGTTATATCCACTATGACTGATGCTGGGAGAAGAGAATTGGGATGGGTTGTTTGGTTACTGTTCATTGCTAGTAAGCAATAAACCAGGTGCGAGTTGAGGTGGGGTTATCATAAGCTAAAAACAGAAGTGAATTCAGGTCAATAAGTAAATAGATCTGAAAATAGATCCCGTAATTAAAACGATTTTTTATACAAACTTATATATAATTCAGAAAATTTAAAAGGGTTCCAATTGGGAAATTAGGGTTCAGATGAATGGAAATCTGGAATTTACGGGTTTAATATGTAATAATTCTGAGAAAAACTAGTATTTCAGAGTTTAATATATAGAGACTTTAAAGAATTCCCAGTTAGTTAAATATTAAATGCATGACTAAATAAGAAACTTTAATGTATAACTGAAATTAGGATTGGGAACAGCGTTAGTCTGCTTGCAACAATTGAGTGCTAGTATAAGGATTATGGAGTAGGATTTGGTTGAATTTTGTAACCCAGTGGATGCACTAGTCTGTTGAAATTATAAATAGATTTAAAGAGGGGACAAATGGGCGATTATAGGAGTAACCAGGGAGCGTAGTTTTAAGGTGAGAGTAATGGAATCTATGAGAAGAATATTGTCTGTAGAGCGAAGCGTATACATAGTCGATAGATCGAATACAAAGGCGATAAACAAGTAATGGATGAGTGTGTTCGAGGGTTGGCCAATAATTTAAAAAAGGGAGTACTCCCTTCATTTTCGGTCCACGGAAATATTTTAAAATGGCCATAATTCTCAAAATTACATCCGAATAAGTATGTACCATCTACGATTGAACTAAACATCTTTCTATTGGATTTACTTCATTTTTGAACATTTTCTACGCTGCCTTCACAAAAACGTTTTTCATCTTAAAATCTCATTCTGCCGGACACCTAATCTACAGACATTCACCAACTGGACAGACTCCATATTTTTACTCGGGCACTCTTACTCTCTATTACTCTATATTTTTCATTCATATATATATATATATATATATATATATATATATATATATATATATATATATCATAGTTTCGTTTCTTTCTTTGTTGGGGGTTTTCCAACGTTTGGATTGCACTGGACTTTATTCTTGTGGGGGCACATCAGAACAGCCGCATCTAGGAGAGTTGTTTAGGCTCTCTTTTGAACTTGTTTTTCTTTTTTTCTTCTTTAATTATTTCGGCTTGGTAAAACCCCTCTGATGTATTGTCAGTTGTTGAAGTCAATATCTTAGATTTATATCTCTCCTGATTAACTACATAGCAAGGTGCTTGCTAGGTAGCGAAACACGTGTAGGGAACTATTGCTTTACAAAATAAATAAATATATAATAAAATAAAATATCTTTTCGTTGTGTTGAATCTTACTTGGAAGAAAAGGGAAAAATATCTTGGTAAACTCTCTAAATATACGTATATATATATATATATATATATATATATATATATATATATATATATATATATATATATATATATATATTTATGGATCTTTTAATTAAATAATTAATTTATTAATTTTTACATGTATATATATATTTTGCGTGCACAAAAGAGAGACATGGACACGTTTTTCTGTCAATGTGCAGTAATCAACATGGCTTATATGGGCATGGCTATAACCCTTGATGTTAATATTCGTAGTCTGGTGCTAAACCCTTGGACCAGAATGACTTACCTAAAAAAACAATAACAAAGAATTAGCTTATATATATTGTTTGAGTTTCAATCTCGGCCTGAGGCACTAAGTGGTCTAGCAGCACTGAAGCGCCGTGATACAGCGAAACAGTCTGTAAGTGGATGACTGTATATATATATATATATATATTCTGTAATACAAATATATAAATATAAAACATATCTCTCTTCATATATATATATATATATATATATATATATATATATATATATATATATATATATATATATGTGTGTGTGTGTGTGTGTGTGTGTATTGAAATTACAACAGCACCTCCGCCCTCTCTAAATCTAGCAAACAACTTCACAAGAATCAGAAAGAAAAATATTCTGTTTCTACCGTAACCAACTTCCTATACCCTAATAGCTCACAGTGGTTTTTGTATGCGCTTATATTTACAGAGTTAAAAACTTAATCAATCTGCAAATTGTATATTGATGGGCATTGATTGGTAACGCGTTCCTTATACACGGTGACATAGATGAAATAGATAGAAAATAGCTGTAAAACAGCCGAAATAGCTTAAATAATGTATCTCCGGAAACATTTGATGTAGGGGGGATACCGAAACACTCAAAATGATAGGAATATACACCTTAGGAGTTATCAATCATGCATTTACATTAATAAAAGTCAATGGTTTTCAAGATAATTAACTATGACATATTTCACACACCATTCCTATCATATAAATATATTACAGTTTAAAATTGTTCATTTGCTTGATTTGTTTATTTGGATTTCTACACTATTCTGGCTTCACGTCACATGTTTTATGTTCCATCTCTGCAAGTGCGAGTCTTGCTACTCATGCATTAAGTTTGTCATTTGAATCGAGGGGGCAGCTTATCTGGTCAGCAAGATGCTGGCAGTATCACCGGTGTTATACAAGTATCCATTACTTAATGACTATATTATAGTAAGTCTGATTGGTGAGTTATTGACTAAGAGACTTGCGATCAGATCTTACATTGCAGATATGCTATTTTTGATATCCTTGCTTTGTTGATGACGAGCACACACGCCGGTTGAAGTTCAGTACTGTTACAATCGATGCCTATTGAAAGTGAAAAAGTCAGCCTTCTTGAATCGGGGCACGAGTGGTGAAACCTGATTATTGATTTACTCTTCTCCAGGAGTTAGGCACAAGGCCAGTTTTTATCTTACTCCCATAAATAAGATGTGACCCAAGGTCGGGTAGGGAAAATAGGGTTTAAAAATTGCCTGGGCAGCCCCGTCGGCATTCCCAGGTAGAGGCGCCTCAGGCAGTAAGCAATAAACTTACTCCTCCCCAAAGAAGGGAGGCGAAGCCTGGGAGGGTGGACCTCCTAGAACTGCACAGGACAGACCCATAGACCGCCGTAAATCAAGCTCCGAAGGCCAAGACAATACCAGTCTATGGGGTGCAGTATCCATCGGAAGAGATACTACACTTTGATCTTAGCCAAAGGGCCAAGAAATAAACATCTGCTTATGTATTTAATGTTATATTGGCTTTTATGGAGTGAGCAACTTCTTGAGAGTTTTTATTTATCAGAAGTCTAATAATTTGTTTCAGTTGTTTAATATTCTATTATATACTAACTGCATCGACCTGGCATTGCCCGAGATGTATTACGTTCAATTTTTTGGTGAATAACACCAAATATGCAACGTTATTACTAAAATAGTAATTCCCCTTAGCTGATTTTCTTTTTATGTGATATTAAATAATGTCTCCGGATTAGTAACTACCAAAACAGATTAAGTCATTCAAACAGATTAATTGTAACAAAGTACGTGAGTTTATTGCGAGTAGTATAGCACAGTAACAAATAGAAAATTTGCTATATAGGTACAACTTTCAAAAATAAAAGTTACAAATTCAAAAAATAACCCTGGAAATATTTTGTATTGATATTAAAGTAGAGAGAGATAGACACATGAATGCTTTCAGACCGGGCAGTTTTGAACCCAGTTATAAATAATCTGACATTTCTTTACTAACAAAAAACAAACAGAGAAAAAAAGGAAAAACAAAGACACACATGTGGTAGGCACCAACCTTAACTGAGACTACACAAAGTGGTTGTGAAGTATCAAGGAGGATAAATAACAGAGGAGGGACAGCAGCAACCAGACCTCCACAGGAGTGTTCTGGGATTTGAGGGAGGCATATTATCACTTATATTCTAGGGAAGGCAAATAGACGGTAAGAGCGATAAAAAATGGCGAACGGCTGGTGCGATGGCGCCACAGGATTTGCAACTTATTGTAACAGGCGGAGGGTTCTGTAAATCTGTGGATAATTATTGTCACTCAGATTCTAAGGTACATCAGTTGTTATTGCTAATGAGCAATCGTTGATGTGATAACTATTAGTGAGTATAATACTGATAATAATAATAATGATGATGATGATGATGATGATGATGATGATGATGATGATGATGAATTCGCAAGAACGATACCAGACGTACTTATAATCAATACGAAGGAAACACCTGCAATATAATAGATTCGCCGTTGTGTGAATCTGAAGGAAGTAGAAAAGTTAGCAAATACACCCAACTAGCCAAAGAGAAGAAGTGAATATGCAAGATGAAAACCTACTGCAATACCCATAATTGTAGTGGCAGTATAAACAGTTCGATAAATAACACTGGAAAAGGACAACGATGAATTGGAATCAATAGAGTAATTGGCACCATAAAAACGTGGAAATTGTGAACACAGCTAAGATATTAAGGAAAAAACCTAGAGTTGGAAAACCAACTGAAGTAACCATGTACGACTGAAAGAAGAAAAAAAGTAGAAAAGAAAGAAAAAATGATAAAACACGCGATGACAACAACATCAGTTGGTAAAGCTGAAAGTGGTCATTTGAAAGTGGTCATTTGGAAGTGGTCATTTGAAAGTGGTCATTTGGAAGTGGTCATTTGAAAGTGGTCATTTGAAAGTGGTCATTTGGAAGTGGTAATTTGAAAGTGGTCATTTGGAAGTGGTCATTTGAAAGTGGTCATTTGAAAGTGGTCATTTAAAAGTGGTCATTTGGGAGTGGTAATTTGAAAGTGGTCATTTGGAAGTGGTCATTTGGAAGTGGTCATTTGAAAGTGGTCATTTGGAAGTGGTCATTTGAAAGTGGTCATTTGCAAGTGGTCATTTGAAAGTGGTCATTTGAAAGTGGTCATTTGGAAGTGGTAATTTGAAAGTGGTCATTTGGAAGTGGTCATTTGGAAGTGGTCATTTGAATGTTTATTGTCATTCAAAAATCGGAGAAAGCAAGTATTTAATAGCAACAACGGCTACGCGAACGCAATGCCAATGATAAAAGTGTCAAAAGAAGCGGGAAATACGGGGGAAAAGGGGGGATTTGTAATCATTCGGAACGCAAGGAGCCCCACCTTTTTGTTTTGTTTTTGTATAGTAATTATTGGTGTTATATCTCTTAAGAAAATAATAATAATAAAAAGAAATTATTATTATTATTATTATTATTATTATTATTATTATTATTATTATTATTATTATTATTATTATTATTATTATTATCATTATCATTATTATTATTATTATTATTATTATTATTATTATTGCAGCAACCAAGGGAGGAAATAGCGATGACGGGTCAAAGAGGATGGAACAACCGAGGAGCGAAAGCACTTTACAGGCTGAAAGGGTGCGAAGAGTACTTTAATATTGGTGCATATGTAAAATAATGATGCAGACATGTTGAGTTATAACGCATAAGACGTCACGGGGAGGCTAAGGGCATGACTCCCAATAATGAAGAAAAGCTGAAGACTAGATAATTGTCAATTAGGCTAAAAGAACAACGGAAATGAATCGATGATCTTTGAACGAGCCCAAGTGTGTGAGGTCGACGAGTTCATTTCGGAATATGACGTCGTAAAATAAAATGACTCGGTAACTTTTAAAAGAGTCAGGTGCACGAGACCAGAAGAAGAAGGCATCTGGAGTGAAAAGTATGACATTAAAACGGCGATTTTAAACGAAGGAAGAAGGAGCGCTTACGTAGCAGATATCGAGTTAGGAGGATATAGAGAAAAACTTGTGGTGGGTCAGCCCCGAAGAGAGGTACCCCCACTACAGCCGAACCGCCGTAAAAAAAACTGGCGTGGGGATCATTAGCCTTCCCTAGATTCCAAGAGCAGACTGCTACAGAACGTATTGTCGTGTTTCTCTCTGGGTTGCAAGGTAAATCAATCTGCCTGGTTTTCGTGAAGATAACCTACGTTGGGTAGAGTAGTAAATCAACCGCCGTCAAGGTAAAGAAAGAGGTTTCTTCGTAAGATAAAGGAGAGAATAATCCCAAAGGACTTTTGCTAACAAAGAAGTATTTAATTTTATATATGTGTATACCCATATTACACCAGCTGGTGGTGAAGAATAAAGAAACAGAGTTTCTTGAGCACGTCCTTTTCTCTATCGTTGTGTTTTGTTTGATGCTACTGGGTCTCCCGAATGGACGGGTATTGCAATAGAAAACTGGGAGTCTTATTGCCACCCAAATAGTAGAGAAAACAAACGGTCGTTGTCAGCGAAAAGTCAAGGGTAAACGGCTGTTTTGATAACGCAGGATCATTGTCAACGCTCATCGAAGGATGCGGTGGAGCTGGTAATCTTGAGAGACGTGTTAGCACAAAGACTTGCGGTAACACCACTGGTTATTGTCAGTGAGCAATGACTGATTAGGACTTGTGTGAGAACCTCTTGTAAGTAACTACTGCTACTAGTACTACTACTACTACTACTACTACTAATAATAATACTAATAATAATGATAATAATTACTAATTTTATAAAGAAATAACTTAAAAACACACATACTGGAACTTACAGCTAGAGCACAGCGCCTGACTGAGATAAGTATACATAGAGGCATATTCCAAGAAGACCCTCTATCACGACTACTGCTTGTCATAGCCATGATGTCACCCAAGAATATATTCAGGAAATGTGATTCCGGATAAAAGTTTACGGAAACAGAACAATGAATAAAACACCTTATGCATACGGACAACCTGAATCTATTTGCAAAAATAAACTGGAAAACCTGATGAACAGAACATGGTAAAAAACATAATAAGTGAATGCTGTCAATTCGCACAAAATAAATTTAAGAAAAGAGACGACTGTGTGGATGAAGCAGTACACTGGGAACTATGCAAACAGCTGCATTTTTAACAGTTAGACACATGGTATAGAAACGAACCGGAGACAGTACTGGAAATCGAAAATCACAAACTTCTCTGGGACATGGAAATGCAAACAGATAAACTCATCCAATCAAGGGGACCGTACGTCATAATAGTCAACAAGAAAGAAAAAATATCAAATTGTAGATTTTGCAGTCCCAGCAGATCACATGATAAAAATAAAAGAAACAAAAAAACGGAGCAAATATACCGATCTAGCCAGAGAATAGAAAGAGATATGGAACATGAAGGCAGTCGATATAATACCAATAAAACAAACTGGAAAAACGAATCGGAGAAATAAGAATCAAAAGGAAAATTGAGACGATACAATGATGAAAACAGTTGAAATCTTAATGAAAATCTTTGAATGCGGAAACCCCCACACATAAACTATGAACACAAAACAACCAAATGGAAGTTGCAACAGAAACAAAACAAAAAGAAAGGAAACACCACGTGAACTTATAGGAACTGAATCTGCAAGAAATTTTATAAACTGCCCCCCCCCCAATAAAAAAAAAACTAGCATCGGCTGATTCCACACAAAATCGCCGTGAAGGGTTTAGCAGGAGGAAAATACCAAAAATGGAGAGCACTAAGCAGACCTCCACAGGAAAGTGCGGAGAGTACTGGGACCTTAGGAGAGGCTTATTGCCACCCAAATCCAAGAGAATACCTATGGTCGCTGCCAACGAGAAATAAATGGTAAGCGGCTGTTTGCACGGGTTATCGAAAGAAGTAGAGAGTACTGGAAATCTGCGGAGACATGTTGTCACTCAGACTCTAGGGAAAACTACCGGTGATTATCAGTAAGAAATCACTTATGATAATTTCTGTTAAAACTCCTGATGAGTTAATAATAATAATAATAATAATAACAATAACAATAACAATAATAATAATAATAATAATAATAATAATAATAATAATAATAATAATAATAATAATAAAAATAATAATAATGATAATAATAATAATAACAATAACAATAACATTAACATTAACAATAACAATAACAATAATAATAATAATAATAACATTAACATTAACAATAACAATAACAATAATAATAATAATAATAATAACATTAACATTAACAATAACAATAATAATAATAATAATAATAATAACAATAACAAAAACAATAATAATAATAATAATAATAATAATAATAATAACAATAACAATAACAATAATAATAATAATAATAATAATAATAATAATAATAATAACATTAACAATAACAATAATAATAATAATAATAATAATAACAATAACATTAACAATAACAATAATAATAATAATAATAATAATAACAATAATAATAATAATAATAATAATAATAATAATAATAACAATAACATTAACAATAACAATAACAATAACAATAATAATAATAGTAATAATAACAATAATAATAATAATAACATTAATAATAATAATAATAATAATAACAATAACAATAACAATAATAATAATAATAATAATAATAACAATAACAATAATAATAACAATAACATTAACAATAACAATAACAATAATAATAATAATAATAATAATAATAATAATAATAATAATAACAATAACATTAACAATAACAATAACAATAACAATAACAATAACAATAACAATAATAATAATAATAATAATAATAACAACAACAACAACAACAACAACGGGTTGTATCCGATAATGACATTTTTTCGTTAAGACAGACAGCAAAGTATGTAAAAAAACATCTGTCAGAATTTGAACCCGAACCGTTGGTCCTATTTGCACTGAGACAAATCGGCACGCTAATTCCTATCGACACGATCGATCACTACCATCTCATGAACATTCAGGATGTTGTTTTCTTGCACAGTTTGCTTCTTAATATATACTTATGTCTGGAGAAACCTGTATACAATCACACACGAAATAAATCCAACAAATCTCTCACGCATCGTTACACTGTTTCATCACTTATATCCATGTTTTTTACCCTGTTTCTCTTTTTCTGTGCGTGTGGCTGTTCTAATTGCGTGAGTACAGATGTTAGCGACACTCGTTTCCAAAAGGTCTGAGGCAAACTTGATATTTTCCGACAACAATATCCATGATTTACGATCAATGAAGCAGTAGATTTGATGACATATTATTCACTGTCAGTCTCCTGGATGTTTGTTGCGTTTCTTTTAGGGTTTCATGTAATTCTCCTTAGAAATGGGAAAACGAAAAGAAATCTGAAAAAAAACCGAACAACATTTCAAATGCGAATAGATTTCTTCCTATTTAGTTCGCATTTCTGATTTTCTTCTTCAGCTCTCATGAATTTGTCCACCATTTTAACGGTGTTGATTTGCCACGTTCTTTTTTTACATTAATTTTCCTTTCTCTCTTTCATCCATTTGTCATGATGTACTTCATTCTTTCCTCATTTTTAAGTCTGTAATATGTCCTTTTCTTTCAACCACTCTCGTCTCTTTTGGTTCTTTATTTCTTCTTTATGTTAGTTGCGTTTCGTTTAGAATTTCATGTAATTCTCTTTTTAGAAGAAACACTAACAAAATGAGAAATGTGAATACCTTTCTTCATATTTGATTCACATTTCTACTTTTTTCTTTCAGCTGTCCTTATTTTATTCACTTGTTTTACTGTATTTATTTGCTGCATTCGTTTTATTTCTTTTCTTTCTTACATTATTTCTTTCTTTCGTCCATTCTTTAGGTCTTACAGTCTGTCATTATTTCGTTTTTTCTATTCTTCCTTCAAGAAGTTAATCTGTCATTTCTTTTCAATTCTTCTCATTTCTTTTGATTTTACACTTCTCTACTTTGCGTTTACTTCATTAAAATATATCAAATTGTTCTTTCTTTCTGCCTTTCTTTATTTCTTACAAAATTCTCTTTCCTGTTCATTCTTTTAAGTTTTTAATTCAACATTTATCGTTCCTTGCTATTCTGTCTCTCTTTTTTTTTACAATTTTTTATATTTCTTTGCACCCGTGTTACTTTCCTTCTTTCTTTCTTTCATTTATTTGTACCTTTTTTTCTTTTTCCCTTTTTCTTTCATTTATTAAGTAAATCAATTACGCCGTCTGGAACAAAAATGTTTACTGTTTACTTTCCTTGTATTTTTTCTTCTTTTGTTTTTTTCCGTATTTCCCTTATTTTTTTCAATCGGATCCATCAGGTTTTATTTAGTACAACGTCTTATAAATTAATTTAATAAGTAATCAAATAGCAGACGTTTAAGATTAGTTAGTGATAAAATTTAAATAAAGTCAATCTTTGTATTAATATAATGTCGTAACAGAAATGTAGCCATTACTTTATAGTTAGTAGTACACCTTTTAAATACGTTATTAAGTAATCAAATTTTTTTTCTCTATTTTTATCTCTCCTCTTTGTATCTCCCCTTCGTCCTCTCTCTTCTCACCTGCTTCTATTTACTTGCCTCTACACAAGAGCAGAGTTAGACACAATGTCGGTTCTTAATGATGGACATTTTCATCTCCCCTAAAAGGGGTATTGTGGATATGGACAAACATTAAAATTGCCTGAGTCTAGAACACTTTCTACTTAATTGCCTCAGGACAGAACAGATGAAGTGTAGTATGAGAACAGATATTACACTTTGTTCCTAGCTAAAAAAAAAGGTTATATGTACCTCTTGCGATATGAACTGGTTTATATTATATTTTGTTAATTTGGTTGATAATTATTTAAGAAAGGAAGTTATATATTTATTATCTGTCCTATCGCTCTCGTACAATAATTTAGGCTAATTTTTCAAAGAAACAAATGTAGCTATTAGAAATAAAAAGAGAATGTAGAATTATCAATTTTACTTATTATTAATCGATTTCTAACATAAAATCATTTGACTTCTAATTAATCGATTTCTAAGAAAAATTAATTTGACTTATGATTAATCGATTTTTTATGGAAATTGCTCCAGCTAAGGCATCAATCCACTTGATGTAAGGTCTTAAGAAAAGTACTTCAAGGTTAACAACTAGCCAACAATAAGTATTAGATTGATAGATTCCGACCCAGAAAACAGCAATTCTCCCTCCTTTGTCAGAAACATCGCTCATAGAATGTGGCGACTAAAGAACAAAATAACGGAAAGCGAGAGTACCGAGGCTAAGATTCATTTTAAATTTCGCAACAAGCTGTTGAAAAGAGTGTGCGAAGTAAACGAAATATAAGAGAAGGTAATTACCGAAAGGTTACAAAGGACATGTTGAAAAAGTTTGAATATAGTGCGATGTTAATGAAAACATAAATATTTTAAGGCACACTGTAAATATCTAATGTGACGTCACACAACGAAATGTGGAGATTTTATAATCATTTACATCCCAGTTTTATATTTAGAAAATGTTTGCTAATATTGGAATGATATTTTACAGTTAAACATTTAAAAAATTACTATAAGTAGCTGTAGTTACTGTATCTTACCACTATGGCGTATGTTTATTTTTAATTTTAAGCTAAGGAGAAACATGGCATTCCCTTTGATAATACTCCGAGTTTGATGAATTTATTTTTGAAGGAAACCGAAGCAAAGAACAGTTTTCTATACTCAATAACATGATAGACGGAAGAAAATGAACAAAAAACCGGCCAGTCAGAAACGAATAGCGATCTGTTGTATGCATTTATATATGGGTCTGCAATGGAAAATACGACAGGGTAACAGTATATGTTATACACATATAAATATCCTTCGTAATATACATGTTGATACTTTTTTCTATAATCATCTGAAACGAAATCTGGGTCTACGTAACATTGTTCGAATAATCATCAGAACATTATTTTAAATAATTTTATTTCCCCCACACGCATCGACTTTTGTTTTAACGCTATGCTATAAGCGGCCTCAAAAAAATTATGCTATAAGCGGCCTCAAAAAAAATTATGCTATAAGCGGCCTCAAAAACACAAATTTTAAGTAAGTAATTTCTTATTATTCTCTTTTCTACTTCGTAATTTACTCATTTACTAAATGTTCGACAAACACACACTTTGCTTGCGAATCGGAGCATTTTTGCTACATATTATCACATTGGCGCTACACATTCTCCAGAGAAATTTTAACATTGTCATTATCCCCGAACAAGCAAGATTCCGACCTGGAAAATCTATAACTAGCAAACTTCTGTATCTCACTAAACACATAAAAATGGCTTTCAGAAACGACTGATAACGTGATCCGTCTTTGTTTATCTGTTTGCCGCATATGACACTGCAAACTACCGCCTCTCCCTTTAAAAGATCATGGATCTAACAAACGACATGCCACTCACAGACCTAATCGGAGGCATCTTAAAAGACAGGCGCTTTTATTTTACCCTTAACAACAAACAAAGTCGATGGCGCCGACAAAAAATGGCTTACCTCAAGGTAGTGTGCTGGTTCCATTACTGTAGACCATCTGCACGAATGACCAACCAATGAGCTAGAACACTGAGCGGTTTATATCTGCTAACGACCTTTGTGTAACATTACAAGAGAGTACATTTCAGTCAGTAGAAACAAGCCTAAGCTCAGCCTTAGTTGAGTTTCTCCTCTACTACGAGATTAACCACCTGCATGCAATCCCTGCAAAAACTCAAATGTGCTCGTTCCATCTTCGGAACCGAGAGGCCAACCGACCCCTAAACATCACGTGATCTGGAATACAACTTGAGATTCGCACTAAACCCTGTCTACCTTAATGTAACCATAGGTCGCGCCCTCTCATTCAGTGTACATGTAAAATATACAAAAATAAAAGTCAGCTCTTGGTACAACATCCTACGGAAACTGATCAACTTTAAGTGGGGAGCCACAGCACACACACACTAAGATGTACTGTATGAGCCTTATGCTATTTTACTTCGGAGTATGCTTGTACTGTTTGGGAGATATCAACGCATACCAAAAACGTAGACTCAGCATTGAACACCTGTAGCCTGATCACTGGCTGCTGACCTGAACAACCCGCATCTGTGAGGGAGGTTGCCAGCGAGTAGAGATCACAAAAACTATCAGTGATGCACGTCATCTCCTTCATTAACCTTAACTAACGGTCCAACAACTGAAGTAAAAGAGAAGTTTCCTCAGCAACTAACAACATCTCAGGAAGAGACCAGACTACAGCTGTGGACCAGACGGCTAAAAGATAGTCCTCCTTATAACGACAGTGAACTCCTTGCTTCTGAGGAACTTCTTCCCGGTTCAGAGAAACGTTAGCTTCAGTGGAAAACACTAAATCGCCTGAGAACAAAAATGGGGCGATCAAAAGTTGTTATGAGTAGATGGGGCTTAAATGCTGACATAGTCATCTGTGGATGACGAGAGGGGAACAATACGATACAACACTGGCTTTTGCCCCCTACTGTCCAACCGGTGTAGATTGGAAGATCTTTCAGAGTACAACACTATTGAAAAGACTGCATAAACATGTGGGAAACTGCCATATGACCACATGCTTCAAAGACAAGCAAAAAAATGAACACTGTCACTTAGTCGCGTAGAAAACGTGCGTATGTTAAGTTTACTTTTAACTATTTTGTTTTCATAGATATTGAACATTTTATTTTCAATTTAACAAAACACACAAATAAACTTGTCTCATGTATATAAATAAAATCGCCATCAATATCTTCCCTGAAAGAAACGGTTCATGTCACGCATAACAATAAAACATACATTTTCGCATTTGCGTATGCTTTCTTTTGAAACTTGAAAGAAACAGGATTACTAGGCTCGTTTTAATTAAAAGAAAATAACCTGGTTGAATATAATTTTTTTTTTTTGGGGGGGGGGAATTTAACATCATTGGCATGTTTTTTTTTTAAATGCTGATTTCGCCAGGACTTATCCTTTTCATAAGGTACTTTTTATATCTTCTGATGGTTTTAATTTCGTAATTTATTTATTTTGTTTAATGGGAAATTTCGAATACATTAGAAGCTGCATTATATAATATAGCTGCTTCGTTTTGTCTGTTTTATCTTAACACATTATACAGAAGTAAAAAAAAAACAATAAGATATTGTTAAATAAAAAATAATACGCCATTTTTCTAACACTACATTTTCTTGAACTGCAACATGAATCTGAGCAAATATAAAACTCTATGTAATTTTTCACTTGAATAGTTTTTGAATAAAATGTAATTCTTCGATACTTATTTATATAGTCTTTATTAGTCTCCATCGCTATACATTATTCACATCTCTTGAAAATAAACGAAAATACATTAACAAAATAGTTAAATTCATGGCATTGTATACAAGAACAACAATAACAGTTAATGTATAATCACAAATGTTTAACACCTTTAAGTTTAAAGTTACTAACTTTATATTTTCTTTATTTAAAATCTAGACGTGATTAATATAACCTTTAGGTTTGTAGATTGTTAGATTGATTTCTTACGGCTTCGTTTGCCATTCGATTCGCAAATTTTAATGATTACAAATGTAAATGGTTCACGATGTAACTCAATCTTTTTTGTACCTTTTCACATCCGATTAAAATGGATGCTTTTCTTACTAATACAAAATAAATCTAGATCAATAAGGTTACGTGATTTTATTTTTGTTACAGTCAAACTTTTTTTGTTTTCTATCATGATGTTGTATTACATTGCTTTCGAAACTAAATTGACTTACAGGCATAGTTACATTCAAAGAAGCCGTGAACAAAAAACACATTTCTAAAAACCTTTAAACAAAAGTACAGCTAGAATACACACACAGAAACACACACACACACACACACACACATATATAT
This sequence comes from Sepiola atlantica, assembly GCA_963556195.1. Classification (NCBI taxonomy): domain Eukaryota; kingdom Metazoa; phylum Mollusca; class Cephalopoda; order Sepiida; family Sepiolidae; genus Sepiola; species Sepiola atlantica. The sequence continues at coordinate 96,497,372 of OY744532.1, forward strand.
ATATATATATATATATATATATATATATATAGTAAGTTATGAAAATATATTTATGGTAATTAAGCTACACAGAGGCTCCCGCGTTGCATCCCCGGGGGGAATCGTCAGGTTAGTCTGAAGATTCCTTCCGTGAGTCTCTGTGTAGCTTAATTGCCATAACTATATTTTAATAATTTAATACATAGCAATACTTAGTGTTGAAGTAAATACTGAAAATTAGTACATAAAACATTATATCACCTCATAAAATTTTATGTGGATACATGAAATAGTAATATATATATATATATATATATATATATATATACATATATATATATATATACATATATATATACATATATATATATATATATACATATATATATATATACATATATGTATATATATAGTAATCTATGAAAATATATTTATGGCAATTAAGCTACACAGTGGCTCCCGCGTTTCATTACCGGGTAAATCCTCAGGCTAAAATGCATGGAGTTATTTTTGCCGGGTGTTTTTATATACACAGCTAGCTAGTTAACCAATCAGATTCTTTGTTTTTCTATCAGTCAATCGTTGGGCTTCCCACGAACAAAGGTCTAGTTAGTGTTACCTCCTATATCCTGTTCTATTGTTCTGTTTTTTATAGATTGGTCTATATCCTGTTTCTTTTGTTATGTCAATATAATGGGTGAATTTATTTTAACACGTGATTACTTGTATTTCTATTTTAGGTTTTAAATTTAAAATGTTAAATTGTTAGATTACTACCTAGCTCTACGTATCGAGCACTGTTGAAGTAAATACTGAGAATTGATGAAATTGTATGTGGATACATAAATTGTTCTCACAAGTGATCAGGCATAATGAAGTTTATATAAGTTTATTTGTTATAAAACTTTACTTTGTATTGAATTGTAAGGGACGTTAGATTAATGTGAAGTGCGGTCGATGTTTAGCGCTGGCTTGCGCTTTTTGAATAAGCAAATTGATAACATATGTGAAGCATACATGAAACTGTATTTAAGTGAAATTCTGAAACACCAACACATAATGCAAATGTAAATGATAACTAATTTATTTTATTCTTTTGCTTTTGTTGTAAAACAACTTCGTCAGGCGAGACATTTCTAAAGTTTTTCTTTCTTCTTTTTTTTTTCATTTCGATGGTATCTTCTATGAGGGGTCGAATCACGGTAAAGTCAGAACAACACGTTAAGTTTTAAGGGACGCAAACCAGTGCTAAATATCGACAATATTTCACTTTCATCTAGCGTCCCTTACAACTTGACGTGTTTTATCTGATTCTAATACCATACGGGGATAATACCATCGAAATAAAGAATGAAAAAAGAAGAAAACTATAAGACAGTCTCGCCTGAAACTTTCTTTCTCTCTCTCTCTCTCTCTCTCTATTTCTTTCTCTCCCTCCCTTTCTCTTTTTATTTACGCGGGGTGGATATAAATAGCAAATTTGATAAATTCAAAGAAATGCATTTGATTGGCTTGACATTTTTTAAATTTTTTTTTATTAATTCAGGCGAGTGAATGCGTCGAGCCTAATGCACAGAAACGAGTTTAAGCATTTTAATTTTGGTCACCGAAAGGGTTAAATTGGTCGATACAATTGCAAAGCTACTATGCCCGTGGAAATAGGGTTATCACTCTGCCCTAACGCAGAGACAAAATAAATACGGTACATAAAAGCACCACACTCTTTTTTTTTCAATTGTTTCCTTATTTTCAGACTTTTGCTTTTAGTGTTAAACTTTCAACTTAATATATTAATCTATTACAACAGTTTCTAT
>OY744532.1:96501664-96526664 GCA_963556195.1 Sepiola atlantica
ATTTCGATGTACTTGCATGACATGTTTCTTAAAATTATCCTGAGGAAGTCTTACAATAAAGACGAAACGTTGATGAGTATATACAAAATATCTCTTGGTTTTTCCTTTTTCATTACCCATTACGTCGGATTTCTCTCTTCTTTCAAGGGATCATCATTTGTTTACCATGAAAAACTGTTTCGGGAATTTAAAAACAAGACAGTATTTAATTTCATGGCTTCCCAGCAGAGTTGATCAGACCCCACTTCCCTTAAAAGACAAAAACATAAACGTTCCGTATACTAAATCTAAGTTTTGTTCCGTATAAATGTTTTGCTAACTTATATTAGTTATTAAAAAAAAAGAAAAAAAGTCCTCATTACCTGTGTTGTTCGTCTGTCTAATAACATTTATCCGTTACTTACAAAAATGTTGCTGCATTTTAAAGTGTTTAGACGAATCTATTACACTACTTTTTAGGGGATTAATTTATTTTTAGTTTTAGTTTTATATTAAAAATATAAAAAATATCAACGTATCAAAATATAAAAATTAAAAAATATATATATATATATATATATATACATATATATATACTTTTATTCCATTTTCTCCCCTCTTCCTTCTCCGCCTCCCCCTCTTTTGTTGTTTAATTCTTTGTCACAAATTTTAAATAAATACTAATCTTCCTTGCCCTACTCACAGCGTTTATAGGCTTAACTGCCGATTTTTCTCTCTTTCTTCTCTTCTTTTTCTTATTTAACTCACATTATTAGCGGGGGCGTATAAATACCTCGTATAGTACCCATGCGCGATGCTTTCCTACTCGGCGAGATGGACCCGTGGATTTTATCAGATCATCCAATATCCCACCAGCGCTTTACATCGTCTGTCAGTTATCTTGCTTCGGCTTGTCACTGAAACCAGATTTTGCAGAAGGAGAGCGTCTTCTGCGTGCCGTACACGCGCAGAGCATGACCATCTACACGTACAGATATTCCTACAAGACCCACAGCGATGAAGACCTGTAATAATAAACTGGGCCTGATGAACAATATGCGCGATCACTAACGGTCATTGCAATCTTTGTATGGATGGTCTTCTTCTGTAAAGGAAGGGTACTCATCATGTATGTATGTTATCTTACTAGAGGCATTCGTTTTGCTGTCCCATTACGCAGTTACCTCTTCGGCGTTGTCATAGTATCGCCAAAGGGGACGTTATACGCGTATATAAAATACACCGCTCTGCTGAATCAGATATACTGCGCCCTTAATAATCCTTTTGAGTTTGATAGTATATCTCGTAGGTGGCCTTGTACATAGTTACTGATGGTGATGGAACCTCACACATGGTCACGCTTGTCTTACGAGTAGACCGCCCCTCTCTCTCTCTCTCTCTCTCTCTCTCTCTCTCTATATATATATATATATATATATATATATAGAGAGAGAGAGAGAGAGAGAGAGATATGGGGTAAGGTACACGATAAGTCATGAAAATGAAATGCGGTGGTAAAAAAAATGTGTGGAAAATGGCAAACGGAAAACAGGTTCAAATGAAGGACAAAAACAAAAACAAGAGATTTAACCGGTTTCGTTCGTTTTAGCGAACGTCTTCAGAAACCTGTCAAATCTATTGTTTTTGTTTTTCTCCTGCATTTTAACCTGTTTTTCGTTTGTCATTTTTCACACACACACACACACACACACACACACGCACATATATATATATATATATATATATATACATCTTCCTGTTGATATTGATATCAACGTATTTGCTACTACTACCACTATTACCACTATTACTACTATTACTACTACTAATACTACTACTACTACTACTTGCCGCACTTAGAGCAGATTATGCTGTCATGAAATAACTGTCAATACCAGGATTTACAGCAAGACTAGACAATTGAAATTTCTTTTCCTCGAAACTTTTAGACGTTTTAGTGAATGTGAATGTGAATGTGGTGCATTTAGGGTTTTTTGTTCTGTTTTTGTCGCCAACATTTGAAGCTAATCGTCACGAGCGTCGGTCATGCCTGAATCGCACCACCATTGTTTATTAGAAAGGAACTCTATTTAGCGCTAAATAAATCATGAGCTCTTCTTCTTCTCTTCTTCTTCTCTTCTTTTTCTTCTTCTTTTTCTTCTTCTTCTTCTTTATTTTCTTCTTTTTCTTCTTCTTCTTCATCTACTTCTTCTTCTTCTTCTTCTTCTTCTTCTTCTTCTTCATCTACTTCTTCTGCTTCTCTTCTTTTACTTCTTCTTCTTCATCTACTTCTTCTTCTGCTTCTCTTCTTCTTCATCTACTTCTTCTTCTGCTTCTCTTCTTCTTCTCCTTCTTATTCTTTTTCTTCTTTTCTCCTTCTTCTTCTTCTTCTTCTTCTTCTTCTTCTTCTTTTACCCCCTTCTTTTTTTCTGTGATTTTTCCTAGTGCTATTCTTTGGCATAATGGTAAGAGTGTTATCTAATGGACCGGGAGATCAAGGTTTAATTCTCAGTCAAAGATTTAAAAATGGTACTTGCTAAGCACGTAGCATTATAAGGTAACAATAAATGGCAAGTGGATTGATCCTGGGTAACGTGTGCTGCGCTCTCCTACACCTCGGTGTTAATTTCTTATTAAAAGAGAACCTTTGGGTCGCCCTCGGCTATAGTCGGCTAATTTAATTTTACTTTACTTTCTTGTACATTCACTGCCTTTTGTATTGTTCTATATTTTTTTTATCTCTTCTTCTTCTTTTTCTTCTTTTTCCTTCTCTTCTTTCTATTATTTTCCTACCGCTTCTTGTATCTCATCATTTTGCCTTTTGTCTTTTACTTCTTGTTGTTCTTTTTCTTATTTTTTTCTTTTTATTTTATTCTTTTCTCATTATTTTCCCATTGCTTATTGTAAATTATATTTCCCGCCTTTTCTTCTTTTTTTCGGTATTTTTCTTTCTTTTTCTTTAAATTCGTCTTGTACTTTGTCTTCTCCATTTCCTTCCTTTTTATGTTTACTTCTTACCCCTCCCATTTTCTCTTCCCCTCTTCGTTCTCTTTTTCTTCCTATTTATCCTCTTCTTTTTCTGTTATTCTTGTAGGTTTCCTTTATCTACTTTTTCTCTCTTACCCATCTTTTATCTTCATAATCTACTCTGCCACTCTCTCCTCGTCCCCTACTTCTTTTTTCTTAGATCCTTTCTCCTTTTTCATGTCGACTTCTTATCGCTGTCAAACAACTTTTTTTTTCTCTTCTAACTCTTTCTGTATATTTACCGTTTTACTTTTAAAATTTTTTTCTAGCCTTTTCTTCTATGTTTTCTTCTTTTTCTACTTCTTCTCTCTTTTCCTTTCATTTGTCATTATACCTCATTTCCCATCCTCCTTCTTTCCTTTCTTCTACACTCGCCATATTTTTATATCTACTTTTTATTCTTCTCATTCTTCTTTTTCTCTCCCTCCGCTTTATCTATATGTTCTATTGGATCCTTTTTTACCTACCTCTTTTATCTCTCCTTTTTACGCTTTTTCTTGTATGTCTTCTTCTTTTCCGTCTTGTATTTTGTTTTCTCCATCATACCTCTTCTTTATATCTACATCTTATTCTAATTATTTCCTTTCTTCCTCTTTTTATTTCTCTTTTTTTTTCACCGTTCTCCTTTTCTTCGTTTTTTTCTTTTTTGTATATATATATTTTCTCATGATTTTCTATCTTTTTTCAGCTCATACTGCCGCTCCCGTCTTCTTTATCTTCTATTTCTTCTTTCTTTCTTTCCTCTCTTCCTCTTTTTTCTTCACCCCTCGTTTGTCTTCTTCTTTTTACCCCCCCCTCCTGAATAAAATAGTATATCATCTAGAGCCTTTACTAATATTTATTTTATTTCGTTGTTTTCTATATGATCCGATACTGTATTGTTTTTTTATCTTCTTTTATCCTCATCACCTTTAAATAGTTGTACGTCGTGAGCGCTTGTTTACCGAGTAATTTCTACTCGTCCAGAACTTGATTCTCAAAATAACATACATCTTTATTCATTCGTTTTTTTTCTATGAAATCCTCGTTGTTTCCTTTGATTTCTAGCGCATTCTTCGATTCGCGCACGTTTTCACACCTTCAAAACTGTTTTTTTCCAAATTCTTATTGTCTGAATTCATTCATGTTAAAATTACTTATTTGTATCCTACTTATCTTTGCTTAATATAAATACTAGAATACCCGTTTGTGTTACGCATTGAGCTGGTAGTAGATTGTTTGAACAGACAAAAAAGTGAGTTATTAATGCCAGTTAAATTATAACAGAATAAAAATGACTAGTAAACACTAGTCTCTTTCTGCTCGCTTGATTTACTAATCTCGATTTTCTTTCATAATTACAGCTTAATTAACATCACTAGTACTGGTGATATACCCTATTACTTATAATTGGCTATTCCACCGGTGTTATCATTTTATATTTATACCTTAGATTGTTTATAAACAGGAAGAAAGAGATATGGAAGCGAGGGTGATAGATAGCGCATACACCAAAAGATGGAGTGTCAAGCAACACAGGGTGAGAGGTGTGTGGCTGATCAATAAAAAAATCGTAAGAGATGAATACTTTCATGGGGTGATTGCAGCAACGTAGAATAAGTAAAATCATAATTTTAAAACATAATTCAATCCTAAAAGCTACAAACATTTTAACATGCATTTTGTGTGATCAAAATGTATAGTAAAACGCCTTGAGGAAACAAGCGTTGATCTAATCAATTTTACTATAAAAATAGATAATTTCATTTTTTGTCTATATAATATATATATATTAGTCATTATTTTCTCAACTTTTTGGAATTAATTTCCTCATGATTTTTAAGATTGTTCACTGATAAATAGATTGTATGACAGTTACTCTAAGAGAAAGAGAAAGAGAGAAATAGAGAGAAAAAGAGAGAGAGAAAAAAGAGGAAGAGAGAGGAATGGAGATAGAAAGAAAGAGAGAGAGAGAAAGAGAGAGAGAGAGAGAGAGAGTAATAAATTAATTCCATATCAGATCACCCAGAAAAATTAAAACTGGAACACTTACCTCACATATTTTCTTTGAACTTTTAAACAGTAGTAGATATTATTAAAACAAAACAACCCTGACAATATTAGTTTTTAAATCTAAGTGGTTTTAAAAAATGCTATTTTAAGGTTTGGGTTTGAAACTCCCGTTTTTATTTTTCATAAAATTATTAGCAGAGATCTTAAAGCCACATGAAGTTGGAGAATATTTTATTTGATGGGAAAGAATCCCTCAAAAGATATACAGACATTTGGAAATTAAATGCTTTTATGTCATACAACAATCAGTAAATGTTATCATCTTTTTAATATATTGAAGAAATGATGTGACATTCTAGGTCAATAAAAATGTATTAACATTCTAGAATAATGAATGAAGTTGAAAATGAAGTCTTTTTTTCTCATGATTTCCGACAATTAAGAATATACGTTTTTAGCTGAATAAAACACATTTGATATGCTGAATATAACATTGCTTTTTCTCAATCAGGTTAAATCCATGAAATAATCTATTTGTTGATTTTTGACGATTTTTTCATGTACGGATATATTCAATTCATATGATACACAATTATATTTTATTTCTTAAAATAAACGAACTTTAAAGAACTGGCATTTGCCAATTACATACTGTTTACATATTCTCATTTTATATATAAATAAAATGTATTTGAAGAGAAACATTTGCATATTCTGTTACATCTATTGTTCATAACAGGAAACTAATCTCATGTTTTATAAAACGAGGGTATTATGAACATTTTGGTATTCATCTTGGTGATGAGGATAACTCTTAGGCAGCACATATGGTATAAAAGGCATGCACCGAGTATCTGAGTTCATGTACAAGAGGCAAGTTGTGTGTAGTTTGTGATTCCTATTGTTTGAGGCCCCCGAAAAAACATGTAACTTATGTATACATCTTTAATAATACGCCACTAAATTAATAGAAAAAAAACTGCAAAAGCCTAAAGAGTTCTGTCGTCCTGTATCTCATTGTAATGGAACTTTTAGTTCCCGGCTTCAAAGATAATTTTAACATTAGTGATGAACATCCGTCTAGTAGCCAATCAAATGACAAAAAGAAATATTTCGTTTTTAAAGATATTTCACCCCAAACAAGGCAGATCGCCACTGTAAACGTAAGAAGCCACTGAGAATTAAGGAATAAGTTTGGGGGTTATCTAAATTGGGAGCTGTGCAGCGAGATGTCTGTTAACATTAGTTTTAAACTTCTGCATGTCGGTACAGTCGGGGAAACAGGGAGCAGAGAGAGAGTTCCAGATGCCGGCAGCACGAGGAAAGAAGGCTCCCCGGCATCTGCGGATCTCTATAGTGAATTACTGATAATGCCTTATAATCCTTTTCTCAAAATGAACTAAATGCTCTTTTTCGCGATCTCAGATTGTCGTAGTTGCCTGCCAAACTGGTAGAATCCAAATCGAAGTGAAAACAACTCCCACCTGGCAGTCATTTCATCGTGTTTAACTACAACATACATCAAGGGTATTTCTGTATATTTTTACATAGACATTATGTACTGTACATATATTGTTCATCTTCTGTAAAAGCTTGGAATGTCCCAGCTCTCTCGTAAACTTCATTAATGATCTTCGAAATCATAATATCAGATCATTACTTGAAGTCTACACATATTACACAACTGTCTATTGCAGAACTTAGAAAAGTACCGGTTATCAAGTGCTGAATCACGTGGTGGAATGTGTGAACGTGGCTCGTTACTTTTAACAGCTCTAAAATCAAACTTCTCTCACCCTATAACCAGCAATTGGATCCTTATTTTGCCCCGGTATAAATGAAGTGCGCTCTCCCAGATGAATACCTTTGCTTAAATAAGCTTGTACGACTGACTTTCATTCCATATCTAAAATGGAAGACTCACATTATATCTGTTGCTAATGTCGCAAGAAATATGGTTTGATTATTTTATCGCATCGGAAAGTATCTTACCCTTTTCTGCTATTTTTTACCTATACAAGAGTTAGATTCGTCTTTATATGGTGCCATGCTGCCGCATCACGGGCGGCGTTGCTCAGAGCCGTCTTTGTTATTTCGACAGATTTTAAAAACGATTACGAAATCTTGTCTTAAATGATCAATTGTTCTTACAGCGCCTTTCACACAGATAATATGTTGTCAGTCTCTCTCTACTCTATTAGTATTTCAATAGAAGATGCTCGACTGGTACCCTTATATATGACGTTCACAATCTGAACTCGTATTCTACCACAAGGGATAAAACCTCACTTTTCTCTTTACGAAATTTCCACACAGCTTCTTTGCAAAAGCCTCCTATCAGTGTAACACAGTATCACGAGACTGCTTCCCTGCATATTACAATATCGTCGTCTCCAAATACAACGCCAAAAGATTCCTGTCATAATCCGTCCCCATACGTATTTTAACTTGATCAAACCCATCAATCATTGAATCCACTCCTATGTTCTTGACCTCTAATCTGACAATTATTTCATCTGATGAACTCTTTGCTTTGAGTGGCTTTCAGCCTTGATAAGTTGTAATTGATATATCTATACACTATTAAAATATGTAGTGCTTTGGACGTTTGTCTGTTCCTCATCAAATAGAACATGACATTAGTTGATGAAAACTAAAATAAGCAAGGCACACATTACTGAGGGAGTAGTTTTATACGATGCAAATAGTCATGTTCGAATCTCACGTTCGTCTAAATGATTTTTCAAAAGTTGATCTGTGTTAAATAAATTTAAAGAAATAAATATTACTTAATAACATAAAACAAATTATATAAATATTTTATAAAATAACGAATTTGTTTTCGATAATTCGCAAGAAGTTGACATACAAGTTGTTCCGCATCAGTTCAAAGGAAATTATTTTTCCTTACAAACATAATTTCTAATGTATTTGCTAATAAAAACTATACGCAAATTAATTACTCGTAGTTACTTAATCTCTCATACAAATACTAGGTAGCGCTTTTGTCTGTACTAGCAAGAACCAAGATAAAGATACAAATTAACATATTAGGGTAATGTACCAACATGGCTCAAAGAGCGGGTATGCAGTAGTTATTAAAAACAACGTTTATTATTATATTTTGAATTTATGCAACAACCTATCTTCAAGAAGTCGCCTAAAAGCCGCCTTCGAGTAGGTAGTTTGTTTGTCACTAAGATTCCGAACTGCGTATTCAAAATCCCCTAAATAGATTAATTACGAACGAACTCGTTCCACGTCTGAGAGGAATTTAAATAATTTTTAAAAGATCAGATAATATTGAGGTTTAGTTAATTACGTGCACTGAACGAAGATTGTATAATTTTAAATTAGTTTATATCCACTCCTCAAGTTGATGGGATACACTACCTGAGTTGTGTAATTTCGTTGAAAAGATACGCTACTATAACTAACTACAATGAATGCATTTACGTATGGTTTTATTGGCTAAAACCATTAGAATTAATGTGCTTAAGAAAGGATAATTCGCTTTGGATTAATACCGAATTCCGTTTATGTCTAGTTTGATTGTGGATTATCAAAGAAATAACACTTAATTGAAAATAAATATTTGTTTAATGATATTTACGTTATTATGTAAACATCTTTAAATTTATAAAAAAACGTATCTAGTTAAATATGTTTTTTTTAAATTACGTGAGATTCGAACGCGCGTATTAGAATCGTAAAACCTACTTCCTTAGTAACGTGTGCACTGTCTATTACTTTTTTTGAAACAATCACGTTTCTATATTCTTACAAATAGGCGCACTCCAAAAGCATCATAACTTTTGACTAGTGTATAGATTTGATTCATCATTCGAGTAATCTACCTAATTTAATAAAACGTAAATAAACATACAAAGGAATAACTGATACTGAGGTTCATTGGGTTTTTAAAAAAATTTCTGGGGCGTTTTTCAGACGTTCCATTGAAAAGTTTAATCTTTGAAGTCGAAATTTCAAACGTCATAAGAACGATCAGTGAATATTAGTTTTTAATCCGCGATGCGAATTCGTTTTTATTATTTATATTCAAACCTTCTATTTTTGCTTTCAGCCAGATGAAAAAGTTCACAAATAGAATCATCTAATTTATGAAAAAAATGCATGTATTTGCTTCTTTTGTGAGATTAAAAAGAGAAACACTCATACGTCAGTGTTAAGAAGTACGTTTACGATCATACACACATGCACACAGGAATATCTATCTATCTATCTATCTATCTATCTATCTATATATATATATATATATATATATATATATATTTATATTTATATACGTACCTTATGCAACCGCCACTCCCGCACTGATAGGGATAAAAAACACGAAACGTCATCGTCTGTAGGTATAAAATAATTTTAATATATATATATATATATATATATATATATATATATATATATATATATATATATATATGGTAAAATAAAATGTCGTGAAAGACAGAATGTGTGATGAAGACAAACGAATAGAATTTAATACATGGATAATTCATCAAAAATAATGCTTGTATTTAAATGTGTTTTTCTGTTTGCCTTTTTCCCTTTTTAACATGCAGACACACACACACACACACATATATATATATATATATATATATATATATATATATATATATATATATATATATATATATATATATACGGTGTTGCAGCAATACAGGACACTTGACAAAAAAGGCAAACTAAATACTAGGACGTGCTGAAGAGCCTGGTGAACCCCTAAATGGATGAGATCGCCGCCGGACGTCCAGCAGAACTGCGTCCCTGCACTCAAGGACAAGACAGCCTAGGCAAAGGGGCTGAACAATGTTCTTCGCCACTGGTCGGCAAATGTGTTGTTGCCCCCTTTCACGCGACTGCAATTACGTACTGTTAATATAGACCAAAAATATTACATAGAGTTGGCAAAAATAGGACAATCAAAGTTTACATGAATAACGTCAAACATTACTTTATAAAAACCTGTTTTAATTACAGGCATGCAAATTAGAGATTCTAATAGATGCTTTTGTGTATTTCGTGTACTTTCTATACAATATTTCAAACTATCATGCTGTATTATTGATTTAAATAACTGTAATCATTTTTATTGCTAATATAGGAGTAATTAATTTTTAAAAAAACTTTCGCGTTCATTCATTACTATATATATAATTATTTCACGTATATGTACATAGGATAATATAATATATTAAATTACATGTTTTCATTTGCATACGAACAGACAAACTCCAAAACACCATTATTGTAAAACTATATAGAGATACATAGATTAAGCTTTATAAAAATTGAATTTTAACTTTGTGGGGAATTTAAATTAAAACTGTTTATTTGAACTTATTGTTTATTCGAAAGTCAGCTATTTAATTTTTAGTTGGTGTAAGGAGCTAACAAGAACGAAATATGATTATCGCAAAGACACGAGATGCTTATTGGTGTCAGTCTTGAAACGACCATCGCTATAGGTAGGAGGAAACCATTCAGCAGGAGGTTTTTGAGACGAAGCTACTGGTCTGGGAGCTGTATGACAAAGAGGTATAAACACAGCGAATTGATTGAGACCACTAGACTAACGACTCAGACGAGCTAGAACACAATACGCAGGGAATACATTACAGAATTCAGAAGAACACATGACATAATAGTATTTATAGAAAAGACTGAGACTAGCAACATCACCTCTGTGAGAGAGGTTATATAGAAGAAGAACGGTTTGGCCAATCAAATCACAGATACGTTTCCGCACTTTATAACCAATCTTCATGTTGGACATGTGTGAATTGTAAAATGTAACTATCACATGAACACAAGCCCAAGTAAATAGGATGTATTTGCTCATTAAACTATCTACCTAAAAATGGATAAAGAAATCCGCAACTAAAACAAACTTTGTTTCTGTTGCAGAAAAAATATACAACAAAACATTGATGTGCGATTCCAAACTTAAGAATGAGAGAATGATGAAAATGCCTTTTCAAACTCAAACATGACAGACTAGACCTCTTCAAAATTGACCTTTTTCTTCAAACATATGGAAACTGCTATTATTCCCATTTTCCAAGGTGTAACTTAGCTAAATATACCAGTTATCGTGATCTTGGACCTTGGCTATGCCTGCCTCAAGAGCCATGTAATTTTATTGTTGACGTTTTTCAAAAACGCTGCAAAATATGGCATATTATGTCCTTATTTTCATTGTAGCTTTCCAGAGGTTGATGCTATAGCATTGAAAGTTGTACCAAATGAAAGCTAATAAAATTTTCTTGCATATGGTAGTAAGCACAATAAAACACATGAACACCTGTGTAAACTTTAACTAATTTTAATGCACAAACAGCTGGGACACTACAAAAAATCAGTTTGGTAGTATGATAGCACTGCACTGACACATATATTGCATAAGAAACTGTCAGATAGGATGTTACTAATACATGTATTATCACTTGTTCAATGTGGCTCTTTTGAAACTGTCAAATTTTTTCCTGTGGTACTCCACAACTTGTAGTAAGCAGCTTCTTTGCTCTGGGTCACTTGTGATCTGAGTTGCAAAGTCACTCATTAGTTTCACACCTCTCTCAGCCACATCATTGGTCACTTTCACTGACCTCACACACTTCTGTGCATTACTGTAGTTATCATTGTCTTCCCAGGTGTCAGCAGGAGTAGTGAGCCAGTCACATTTCACTCGAAGAGCATCAAACAGAAAGTGAGACTCTGGCCCTACCAGGTCTGTGAGAACTGTAGCTGCATTGATGACAGGAAACACCGGCTTGCCTTTCCTGTAACTCTCAGGTTTCTCTGTTTCTGACAGCTTGACTGCGAGCTTCTCTTTTGCAGACTTGGTCATGCTGGCATGTAACCTGAACAAGGTGAATGGCACTAGTTCCTGGGTCAGATACCAGCGGTGGTTGTTCATTTTCTTTAGAACAGAGGTTGGCAGTTCATAGTCATACTGCTTGTATGCAGCATGTTCTTCATAAGCTGGAGGTCATGGATAGGTGCATCAGCTGCAGATGTGGTGGTCACCCAGTGGCTGGTGTAGATAAGGTCAGGAACTTGTTCATCCTCTCCAGCTTGAAGATAGTGTCCGTGTTGTATTTTAGTTCCTTGGAAAACATGAGCATCTTCATACTGTAAATGTTCCTGGCCATCCAGCGGGCTTGGTGAATGGCACTTGGCTTGGCCCAGTGGATACCTCGAGGAGGTTCCTCACCAAGCAGGATAAGGCACAGCTCTGCCACCTCTCTGTAATCTGCCCTCGGACTTGCTTCCTCAAGGAAATTGCTTAAGACTGCAATTGTGCTTGTCTTCTTCTGTTTCAAGTCTTGTTCAACTAGGCCCAGAACTCTTGGGCAGTCCTTAACCAACTTGTCCCACTTCTCTTTCACATTGCTGAACATTGGGTTGTCAGGACTCTTGACCTTGCTGAACACAGCCTCCCATACACTTCCAATTATTACCTCTGATATGTGATGGCGACAAGCGAAGTAGAATACCTTTTTGCCTAGTTTTTCTTCAATAAGCTTCGCTGCACCCTTGTTGATGCCACTGTTGCTTGCTGTGGTATCAAATACCAAGCCTACAATGTTGTCTGTGAGACCCCATGCTTCTATCAGTTCCAATGTAGCATAACACTGTTGGATTCCCGTGGAACCTTCTATGAAGGGCACACCAAGCAGCTTCCCTTCTTCATACTGTGGAGTACCAGAGACGAGCACTGCAAGACTTTCCACTGATTATCTTTCACCAAGAACATCCCGTAGAAGTTTTCCATCCCAGTGTAGTGTGCAGTAATCTGGCGGACTTTCCTTGAAGTTATTCATGTAACTTTGGCACAAGTTATGACGAGTGTTTATCCTATTTCATCTTGTAGTAGAGGCTGATATAACAAAGTCATCAAGATCTGCGCCCCCTGCCTTCAACACTGCAGACACCATGGCTGTAGTCTGGTTGTCAGAGAGTGACAACCGATCTGCAGTGCTACAACTCCCTTCACTGGTCATAACTGAGTGTGGAAAGTGTAAGGTTATCGTACTTGGTTTTGATGAACAGCTTGGTGTTGTCTCAGTGTATTCTAGACCCTCACTAGTACCAGAGCCTTGACTGTTCTCTGGGTCTTTATCACTTGAAATTTTCCCAACTTCTGCTGCTGCAGCAGTCACTGATGATAACATTCACTCTTCTCTTTCTTCTCGGAAGCTTTTCTCTCTAGACTTCTTCTCAAACACCTTATCATGACCTGACATGTGTGCCAGGCGAGTTGTCTGTTGGTCCAAGTAGAAATTGACGTCCTCTTCCTTGGTCTCATTTGTGAGTAGCCTGTTGCTTCTTATCTCCTCCACAACATCCTTTGCTCCAATATCAAATAACTTGTCTAAGTCCTTCAGAAAGTTAGCTCGTTTCTCTTCCTCTGGTTTGTTATTTCTTCCCTTGTTTTTAACAATTTTCCTGTACTTTTCATGGAGGATCATGAAACGGTTGACTGCATTTGGTCTAGTTAGTGTTTTAATCCTTGCCATATTCCAGAATGGCAAAACGACATCCACTGTATAATGGGCTAAAGACCTATTGTCACTGTTGGGATTATCATTCCTCAAATGCAGGAAATACTGGAACACCTGGCGATTAGTAGGAGATTAAAAGCCCCTGATGCTGGAGCTGGGTTGCCCAATGAGATACACATCACTGAATGACCTTGTGGCAGGAGTGGCCACCTTTCTTCTCTTTTCAGTTGGTTCATCCCGTTCACTTGTATCGCTGACCCCTTTCCCACAGCATAGTTGTCTTCCAGATGCCATGTTGTCAGCAGTTCACAAATCTTAACAAATCAGCTTTAACTTACAATCTGAAATGAAGAGATAAAACATACTTAGTGATAATAAATTATATACATGCATTAAGAGTAACATTTTTGAGATAAAGTTATGTATTATATGATGGCATCCTTTCCAAGCATAAAAAATATATATGTTTGTGCATTAAAATTAATGAAAATTAACACAGGTGTTCATGTGTTTACTACTATATGCAAGAAAATTTTATTAACTTTTATTTGGTACCACTTTCAATGCTATAGCATCAACCTGTGGAAAGCTACAATGAAAATAAGGACATAATATCCCAAATTTTGCAGCGTTTTTGAAAAACGTCAACAATAAAATTACATGGATCTTGAGGCAGGCATAGCCAAGGTCCAAGATCACAATAACTGGTATATTTAGCTAATTTAGACCTTGGAGAATGGGAATAATAGCAGTTTCCATATGTTTGAAGAAAAAGGTCAATTTTGAAGAGGTCTAATGACAGACTGATCAACATGCTATTTCTAACTTAAGAATCAGAGAATGATTAACATGCTATTTCTAACTTAAGAATGGGAGAATGATGAAAATACTATTTCTAACTTAAGAATGACAGAATGATAAAACTGCTATTTCTAACTTAAGAATCAGAGAATGATCAACATGCTATTTCTAACTTAAGAATGGGAGAATGATTAACATGCTATTTCTAACTTAAGAATGGGAGAATGATGAAAATACTATTTCTAACTTAAGAATGACAGAATGATAAAAATACTATTTCTAACTTAAGAATGACAGAATGATAAAACTGCTATTTCTAACTTAAGAATCAGAGAATGATCAACATGCTATTTCTAACTTAAGAATCAGAGAATGATTAACATGCTATTTCTAACTTAAGAATGGGAGAATGATGAAAATACTATTTCTAACTTAAGAATGACAGAATGATAAAAATGCTATTTCTAACTTAAGAATGACAAAATGATCAAAATGCTATTTCTAACTTAATAATGAGAGAATGACCAAAATGCTATTTCTAACTTAAGGATGACAGAATGACCAAAATGCTATTTCTAACTTAAGAATGACAGAATGATCAAAATGCTATTTCTTACTTAAGGATGACAGAATGACCAAGATGCTATTTCTAACTTAAGGATGATAAAATGATCAAAATGCTTTTTCAAACTCAAACATGACAGACTTCTCAAATGCTATTTTAAACATAATCATGACAGACTGATAAAATGCTATTTTAAACATAAGCATGACAGACTGATAAAATGCTATTGCAAACTTTAGCATAACAGACTGATAAAACTGCTATAGTTTTAACTTAAGCATGACGGACTGATAAAGATGCTTTTCCAAACGTAAGCATGACATACTTATAAAAATACTATTTTAAACTTTAGCATTACAGACTGATATAAATTCTATTTCAAACTAAAGCCTAACAGCCTGATCAAAATGCTATTTTAAACTTAAGCATGGCAGACTGTTTTAAATGCTATTTTAAACTTAAGCACGGCAGGCTGTTTAAAATGCTATTTTAAACTTAAGAATGGCAGACTAGTCGAAATTCTATTTGGAATGTTGGCGTGACTAGGTGAGAAATAAGCTATTTACAACCTGAGGCGTTATTGACTGACAGAAATCCTATTCAAACGTTAAACGTGAGATCCGGACAAAATGCTATTCAACCTCAATTGATAATATAAATAAAACGTCTTAGAGGATGCAAACTGCTTTTCAACTTCAATTGATAATGTACATTCAACTTGCAAGAGGATGCCAACTGGTATTCAACTGCCATTGATGAATTCAGTTTGCAAGAAGATGGAAACTGCTGTTCTAACCTCCATTGATAATATCAATTCAACTTGCTAGAGGATACGAACTGCTATTCAACTTCCATTGATAATATTAATTCAACTTGTAGGAGGATTCAAACTGCAATTCGACCCCCTGATGATATGAATTCAACTTTTTAGAGGATGCCTACAGCTATTCACCTTTCATTGATGATTTAAATTCAACCTTTTAGATGAAGCCAAGTGCTATTAAACCTCACTGTATAAGTTCAATATATAAATATTCGAACAATTTAAATCTCTAATCAACCCCTTTTAAATATTCTGTAAAAAATAATACCCATTATACCTTTGTGTAGCAATCAGATGTTCTGAATATTATTGCATTTAAATACCACGCAACGATTACTTTCGTTACATTTCCTGTATTGCGGAGAGTATAAAAAGGAGTTACCTCCCTTTTTCCCTTAATAATTCTCTTCTCATCCATCACGACAACCTCTCCTCCTATTCTGAAAATAGACGCATTTAATTAGCCAAGACGATTCTCTTTGACCAATCAATAGACACTTAATGTTGGCCGACTGAATAAAAAAAATCCCTTATTTTTTCTCTTTTGAATCCGTTCGTAGTCTAGTCACATAGTAATGGGGAGGTTTCCTTAATTTGTATGCGGCGACTTGAGAATCTAAATAATTCAGGGGGTCGTATATTTAATACGTTAAATTACTCTATTATTAGTTGAACGTCTTAAAGCCACAAACACAATCCGTTTTGCAAGACATTTTATTATTATTGTTCAATTTAATAGTAGTAATACAACTCTTCCCTTATCTCTGTCTTTCGTGTCTTCACTCTTTCTTTCAGCATTTTACCGACTTCGATAGGACACGACTGAACCATTCTCTTGCTTAATCTCTTAAGTTTCCTTGTCCCTACGACTCATCAATGAGGCTAGACCAAGCTTGATTCGAAACCGGGCCCTCACTTACTACGGACCGACAATCTACTACTGTGCTTCGGAGTCAGATTCATATTATATTCCAATAACCATATTTTTGTTTTATTATTTTTATTTTTATTTTTTCACATTTCCAAAAAACATAACATTTCTGTGATATATATTTTTTTACGGTCCGTAATATATATATATATATATATATATATATATATATATATATATATATATATATATATATATATATATATATATTTCCCAATTACATCGGAATTTCAAACACACTGATGAGGCTAATATTATTAGCGAAATATATGTATAACTATAAACTATAAAAAAATGACACTTTATAGAAAAAAAAGAAAAAAAAGAAAAAAATCGGTTTCGATTTTGTCTTTGCTTTTAAATAAAATTAAATATTGCATCTATTACAAGCTTTAATGGTAGTTAATTTACTACACTTCTTTTTTACTAAATTTCATTCAGATGCTTAAAAAAAGTATGAACCTTTCAAAACTATAACAATCCACGTGCTCGGCGTGTTTTCATACGAGAGTGGAAAAATACATCTCACTCGCCGGCTAACACCAACTGAAGCTGGTTGCCCAATTACATCGGAATTTCAAACACACTGATGAGGCTAATATTATTAGCGAAATATATGTATAACTATAAACTATAAAAAAAATGACACTTTATAGAAATATTTAAAAAAAAAACGGTTTCGATTTTGTCTTTTCTTTTAAATAAAATTAAATATTGCATCTACTATTACAAGCTTTGATGGTAGTTAATTTACCACACTTCTTTTTTACTATATATATATATATATATATATATATATATATATATATATATATATATATATATATATATATATAAATTTATTAAAAAAAAACACAATAATGTGCTCGATCAATAAATCTTTATTTTAGTCTTGGCAGTAAATCGCGGAATAAGTATCGTACGTTAATCTAAGTAATTGATTTGAAAAAAAAAATATAAATAAAAAAACATGAAAAATATAAAGATATTACATTTTAAAAATATAAAATTATAAAAAATCAAAAAACATTAAAAAGTAAGGAATAAATAAAAACAACCAACACCACAGTTAACTGGAAATTGTGTTTAGAAATAGAATATTTAGGGCATAATTTAGGCAATTAATTCAGGAATGGGTATCTTGTATATAAAAAGTGGTGTAATCCTGATGACAAGTTGATGGGAGGTTTAAATCGAGTAGGCGATTAAAGGGGTACGATTATAGGTGGAGAATCGTATATTGTGGTGCTTTATATTTCTCTTTTCATATTCTTTCATTTGCTGGGGACGGGGCATTCTTCCGAATGCAATACAATCACCCGCTATTTATAGACTTCAACCGAAAGTGAGTGATTAAGGGTTATATGTGTCTATCTGATTTTGTTAGCATTTAAATTATACTTGGGATGCTCTCTTTTCAGTATTAAGATAATGATTTCCTTGCGAAGTAATGTAAACTTATTATTCTTTATATTATTCTGTCATGTTTATTAATTCCCTTATTTTTGTATTATTTTATAATCTAGTAAACTATATTGGTTAAATTATGTTTTTATAATGCGTTATTTATTTCAAATATATCTTTTAATTTTGTTTATACACATTTGAGGCGTATTTCAAATGGTTTTATGTTTTTAATTCTTAATTTTTTTCAATTTTATTATTTAAAACTATAATTTATATATATATATAAATTTTCTGTTCAAAAATAAATTCGACTTCATTACACATCATTACATCAAGTTTATATATATATATATATATATATATATATATATGTGTTTCGGAATATTTTAGATGAGGGTTGATGATTTGTAGAATTTGTTATATTCGGACTACTGTTCTCATCTTGGGTGTTTTTATCACAATGTTACGGCTTATGTAAACTCCGAAATATTTCATGTGTATTTTGTCGACCACAAGAACCACTGGCGCAGTGGATATAGTACTAAGTAAAATTCAATTTTAAGTGACAGTCATCTGCGATACGAAGAATTGCTTAAATATTTCACTGCCAACGTGTAATGTACACAGTTAAACTTCAATTCCTCCTTCGGCCCACGGAAGTATCTTTAAATGCCCCAGATTCTCAAAATTAATTCCGAATAAGTGCGCTCCATCTACGATTTGAACTCAACATCTCACTATTGGATTTACTCCATTCTTGAACTCTTTACCATGCTGCCATCAGGAACACCCTACTTTTCCATCTGTAAATCTCCTTTCATTGGACACCTCATCAACGGACAATTACAAACTGGACAGACCCCATATTTTTTTTACACGAACTTTTTTCGCTATCCATTGCTTAATATTTTATTCAAATTTTGAATTTTGGCTTTTTCACTGCAAACTTATATAAATATGTAATTCCTCTGATGATAAGAGTTTGATCTTTAAAAAGTCTTGGCTTAAGGAAAGAATAATAAACATAATTTTATTACCGAGTACACTTTGCATTGCACAATCGAAGTTGAAATATATTTGTCATTCGTACATGTTTATCCCTCGTTTTCATTTATCTTATATATATATATATATATATATATATATATATATATATATATATATATATATATATATATATATATATACATTATATATATATAAGAGGAGTAAACACGATGTAATGATTTGTGATAAAGCAGCAATTATTGTTGAAATGAAAACTTTGCTATTTTTTCATAGACCTGTGTTACCGACATGAGAGCTTTTTCCCGTATGCAACCATCCTTTGAAGACAGTTCATTAGTATATAATGTCTTCGATGCAAACTTGTTGGCGCTAAATCACTGTCGCGACTAGCACGTTGATGTTTGTAATGAGCCTCCAAATGCTGCGCTAATTGGCGGTGGCCGACACTACTACCTTCAATGTTTACCTGTACATTTTCATGTATCCCTGAATTCTCCAGAAAGCGATTTATTTTGAGTCTACTTTCGGCGTCCCTCCGAAATCGTCGTTGAGTTTGAATAACCGATTTCGTCGTGCAGTTTACCTCTACAATCATGATTCTCTTGTTACCTGTCCAGTTAAATCTAATAAAAAAACAGTAACTGAGTTAATAAAAATGACAGCGATAATAAAATGGATACTATTTTGAACCACCTGTAATATAGAAAGAATCGCTCTTAGTCACTCTCTCTAACTATGACATCCCAACCACCTTATATTTTTTACTCATGTCCTGGTCGTCATTTGCATGAAATCAGTGGCAGCTTAACACACTTATATATAACGGTTATCAAAGAGGCAGAGAGTATCCAATGTTTTTAACTTAGCTCACCCGAAACAAGAAAAGTTGTCATTGAAGACGTAAGGGACTACTGAGAATTAGGATGAACGTTTTGGGGTCACCCTAAATTGGGAGCTGTGAAGCAAGATGCTTGTTTACATTAGTTTTACATTTCTGCATGTCGGTACAGTCGGGGGGAACAGGGAACAGAGAGCGAGTTCCATAGGCCGGTACCACGAGGAACGAAGCTATTGGAGTAGAAAGCTCGTCGGCATATCGGGGTATCAACAGTGAATGGATGGGATTTAGCTGATTGTCGGGGTGGTCAGGTGTATTTACGTCAATGGGGGCACTAGAGCCGCAAGTCTTATTGATGAACTTTTAAAACAAACTTTTAAAACAAAGGTGCAACATGGCGGCGATGGGACAGGGGCTGGAGCTTGGTGAATATTGATGGACCTATTAGATTAAATACTTCTTGCTGAAACTTGTCTAAGAGGGAGAGAGTAATGGATGGTTCACCAGCCCAGATGTGACAACAATACTCCATGCATGGGCGGATAGTGGCTTTGTAGTGATGTACGATACTGTCAGGTGTGAGAAGTTTTATTGCTCGGTAAGAATTGTTGTATGTCAAAAGAATCTTGGAATTTCCGCAAAGCCTTACTAGTATTCAATTACTAACTAGTATTCAATTACTAACTAGTATTCAATTACTTACTAGTATTCAATTACTTACTAGTATTCAATTACTAACTAGTATTCAATTACTTACTAGTATTCAATTACTAACTAGTATTCAATTACTTACTAGTATTCAATTACTAACTAGTATTCAATTACTTACTAGTATTCAATTACTTACTAGTATTCAATTACTTACTAGTAATCAATTACTTACTAGTATTCAATTACTTACTAGTAATCAATTACTTACTAGTATTCAATTACTTACTAGTATTCAATTACTTGAATAACTTTTCAACTTTGTCGGCAAAGAGTACGAGTGTTACTCTATCTAACAGATACAAAGTCCTACTTTGTCGAAAGCAAAACACAGTTTAAACGTAAGAGGCGAGTTTTAAAATAGTCATATATGTAAAGCCGATAGCGTAATTCACTGTTAGCCTTCGGATGGCCGTATCGCCTTCATAAGCAATGATAGTTAAAAGTATTCGGAACTTTCTGATCGCTGCTCTCGTAGATCCTTACCTGAATAGGTGTTATTCATACGAAGATACGTCCTTGTCAATCTGTCCGATTCCGGCTTTATCCTTGTCAGAATGATTCATGGTTCTGTTAATTCCTAGGAATTCAACCCGCCCAGGATTTACCGTCTCTCTTTTGTAACGGGTCAGTCTATTAGTAATCGCCGGAGCGCCCCTACCGGTCTGCTCAAGCATACTTTGTATGAAAGAACGCACTTCATCTATGGCGCTGGTTTTCTGAAACTTCACCTACCCTTGTGTCTAACCTCCTCGGGAAGAAGTAAAAACTTTCGTACTTATTGATCATATCGTTGTTCAGCGCAGAAGCAAGGCCACTGAACGAATGTAACTATATTGGAAAATAGCGAGCCCTAGAGAACAAAAAGAAAACAAACGATGCGAGCAAACAAATGAGAACGAATCTTGAACATTACTTGAGTCTGCGAGCGGTGACAGTGATCGGTGACAGCATTGTTCTTGATGGCACCCCGAGCTTGGATTTAGATTGCTGAGCTGAGACCTCTTTTTTATTCAAGAAAAAGTAGAAACGTGATAAAAGAACAGAGGCCTTGAATAAACGATGACAGTTGAAATTGCCCTCAGCTGCCCGCGGGAAAAAGAGTAAGAAGACAGCGAAAAGTAATAGAAGAACATCGGAGAATGAATGTCCCTTCATGTAGAAGAAATACTAAGGTGGATTCGGCTGATATACACTGGCATAAGGTCAGTAAGATATAGCTGAAACATCATTTATTACTGTGGCCTTTTCTAAATATATATATATATATATATATATATATATATATATATATATGTATATATATATATATATATATATATATATATATATATATAGTCTAAAGAAGCTTTGAGTCATTTAAAAAAATAAAAATAAATAAAAAAGAAATGTAAAATGCAGTTTAAATTCCCAGACAAACTAACTAAATCCAAGCTTAAAGTTGCATTAAAAAATAAATAAAAAATAAATAAAAAATAAACCTTAAGTACCTTAGGTACCAGAAAAGTAATTAGATAAGAGGAAGGAAACCTAGCCATACAGATCTAAATACCCAATATATAGTCTAAAGAAGCTTTGAGTCATTTAAAAAAAAAATAAAATAAAAAAAAAATGTAAAATTTCCGATGAGACCTCTCTCACTCTCCTAGCCGAGGAAAGTGGTGTTGCGTACTGTCCTTACGACTAGGGACAGCAGACGAAGGGTGGGCTTATTTGGTGAGATCTATCTATATCATCTGTCTTTCTCAGACGTATGCGAAGTTTCTGTTCTGTCATTTTTAATTTATCTTTTTATTAAGTTAATAACACGTGTCGGCGTGGTTTTTGTATCAATAGACGAAAAAGCAACCTGGACACACACAGATAATAGTGATGGCGGCGGCGACGAGAACGAACAACCCGCGTGCGTTTTACCAACGACTTAGGTTCACGGCGATGATGGTGGCGACAATGACGGCGACAGGACGATAATTTAACGGTAAGGGTATATGTAACAATTCATATAATATATAGTCCACATTTTGTTGAATTATAGTGAAAGTCAAATTAGGAGAATTTTCTATATCTGAAAAATTGTCAATATTGCACATTTAGGGCATTTTAAGCCGGGGAAATCATGATTGGTATAGGAAGTTGATTAATGATATTTTACTTAACTAGTTAGGGTGATCTCTTCTCTTCACTACCAACCCTTTCTCACATTTCTAACCCTAACCCTAACCCTAACCCTAACCCTAATCCACGGAAGGTGCGCGGTGTAGCCACAGTATTCGGTTCCTCCTTATAAGACATTTAGTACAGGTACATCTCTTTCTACTATAATGAAAACGGTCTTTCCTTGCTTCCTAGCGTCAGGTAATGATTTATGGACAGAGCTTTTTCCAAATCTTCCCTTTCTGTTAAAAACATAAACGCATGACTTCTTCATTGTTGATTACAGTTTTGGCATGTACATTTTAAAAATGCTATTTTTATTTTACCCGTATAAGAGTGTAGATGTTAAAGTTATCATTTTGATTCACAAATTTTGAAACAACCTATTTCTCAGATGAAGACAAAAGTATCACTGTCAAAATGTAAAACTGGCACATGTACTATTCTGGATGAATTGGTTTGAATTATGAAAACGTAATAGTTTTGATCATTAATTTATTCATTAAAAATGTAATAGTCTTGAACATTAATTTAGTTATTAAACACGTAATAGTCTTAAACATTAATTAATTCATTAAAAACGTAATAGTCTTGGACATTAATTTATTCATTAAAAACGTAATAGTCTTGAACATTTATTTATTCATTAAAAACGTAATAGTCTTGAACATTTATTTATTCATTAAAAACGTAATAGTCTTGAACATTAATTTATTTATTAAAAACGTAATAGTCTTGGGCATTAATTTATTCATTAAAAACGTAATAGTCTTGGGCATTAATTTATTCATTAAAAACGTAATAGTCTTGAACATTAATTTATTTATTAAAAACGTAATAGTCTTGAACATTAATTTATTCATTAAAAACGTAATAGTCTTGAACATTAATTTATTTATTAAAAACGTAATAGTCGTTGATATTTACTTTTCTTTATAAACTTTGAAAGTTCATAAGTGTGATTCAGGGGACCATGCTAACCGTTGGGTGTTACAAATAAAAATGCGAAGACTTGTCATTTAAGAGGAGTCTTACTGAACTAAGCTATGATCATAGGTTATTTATTGATTAAGAAATCAATGGAAACAAGAATGGAATCTTAGTCTCTCCCCTAATAAAGATATTCATGTTACGTAAATGTGTTTTGATCTGTTAGATAATTTCTATATGAAGAGGGTAGTTAAATGGTTTGGAAAAGCGAATGGCGTAAAAGTAGTCTTGATACACATATTCTATGCAGTTACTAAATAAATTAACAACTTAGCGCAGTCAAGTAAAGTATATTTTCTAAAACAAAATGCGTCTGTTGTTTTATATGTAAACGTATATTCTAGTTACTGTGCGCAAAGAATTAATCAAACAAGACGAACACTAGGGAATGAAACAGTAGATACAACAAGAGAACGAAAAGGTAGACAATTGCGCCAAATCATATAGAATATAAGCAAAGAAAATTTAACAAAATAGATAAGTGCAACAAGACATGTAAAATACACCTAGAAGATATGCGCATCTATATACCATGTATGTGTTTCGTCAAAGGCGATTTTATGTGTATGTTTCGTCAAAGGCGATATGATAGACATCGTCACTAGCTCTGGTAGGCTGTTCCAGGTAGCAGATTCGCAGACAAAAAATACTGCTTTTCTTTAAATGAGACGAAAGCGACTATGGCAGATATTTTGCTAGGTTCGATTGAGACCATGACTTGGCACGGGGGTAGAAACTTCTCGGAATGTAAGTTTAAATCTTAGTTGATTATATTTTACGCAAGAAAAGCTTCCCACGTATCCCTCGCTGCACAAGTGACGGGAAATTACTGAACTATCAGCGGCGATTATGCACCCAGCGCTGACATGAACTGCTTCGTTGTCTGTAGGCTGACCACAGGGTTAGGATGCATTCGGACGATTTAACTGCGTTTCTCTCAAATGCAGCTTCTCTGTGTTTCCACGAAGTCTTCTCTCCGGATCTAGTGTGAAAAACAGGTCTCGAGGCGGTTTGTAGTTACCGTGCATGTTGTTAAAATCCACGTGCATGATGTCAGTAAAATTCGGAATGAATTTGCTTGAAAAAATATTGTAATATGTCTATACGATACTTTTAAATTTCAAAGGTTTTTAGATTGTCAGCGCTAACAAGGGTACCCTGTCAGCGATAGATCTGTTACCACGTAACATAGTTATAAGTAGAAAGCTGACAACACTGATCTGTTATAAATAGCGACACATGG
>OY744532.1:96531664-96536664 GCA_963556195.1 Sepiola atlantica
GGGACAAACATGGTAAGTGATGAAAGAAAATTATTCCTCGCAGGTGCCAATTAATTGTCTCACTGTCGTCTTTTGGTTTTTTCTTCTTTATATTACGTTTTCCCATTCTGGCACTGTCAAAGTATTCGAAACTCTCAAATGCTTTAAACATATATATATATATATATATAGTCACACCCATAATCCGCGACATTGGCATATCGATTTTACCGATCTACAGCTGTAAGAAAATGAGATATTTTCAAATATGATCTTTGAGAAATATCAGATTCTCTTTCCGCCTGGGGAGAGCTTAGTTTCTAACAGCTGTTGATCGATAACATCGACATGCCAGTGTCGCTGATTATGTAAATGTCTGTATGAATAAATAATAATTATATATATATATATATATATATATATATATATAATATTTTTTTATTTATACAGACATGCACATAATCCGCGACATTGGCATATCGATTTTACCGATTAACAGCTGTTAGAAAATGAGATATTTCCAAATATGATCTTTGAGAAAGATCAGATTTTCTTTCTGCCTGGTGAGATCTTAGTTTCTATATAATTATTTGTTATTCATAACGACATTTACATAATCAGCGACACTGGCATGTCGATGTTATCGATCAACATATATATAAAGCTGTACCCTCTGTCGCATAGCCTAAGTGTTGAATCCTGTGTTTGTTTTACAAGTAATGTGCTCTTATGAACATACTGCACGTGTACCTTTCAGCGTAAATATCCCTTACCTTCCCGACTAGCAGCCAAATCTCACCCCTTCAAGAACAAGGTCCTCAAATGTCGGAAGATTTTCTACCCTAAGAGATTCTTTTCACGTACCGTCTGACTTTAGAATCCTCCCCTGTTCACTGTTTCCCCGACCGTATTAACATGCAGTTGCATCTCCACTGCTAACTCAGATTGTTCCCTATAAATTTAGTCCCAATCACATAAGTCTCTCATGCATCTTCGCCAATATGCCTTATTTGCGGTGAATAATCTATCTTTTTAATCAACGCTGTAGAGTGCTCTCGTGTCATTATCCATGACCCGGTAGACTTGTCAAGTCCTTATTTCATTTTATTCTTATCTAATATCGTCTGTAGTGAGAGTTAAACATTCAACTTCGATGTCACTTTAAACTGATTGTTACTCAACTCATTTGTAGATTAGCGAGTTGGGCATAAAGATTCCCGAGTTCGAATGTATACACTTGAAGAATAATCAAATAATACAAACAATCTGTCTCCATCTCAAAGTTTCTAAAGTATCAGATTAATCTACCAAATGTTATGTTCACTGATCGGATAGCCTAAAATTAGATACCGAACACCAAAACATGAAGTTCGACACACGTGTGTCATAGTGCAATATGCCCCCTTTCTTTACAGGTCCCTAAATGCGAAAAGAATAGAAACAAGAAAGTATTTTTATATAGCTTACACTTTTTTTTATTTAGCACACTCCGCTTTAAAGATATAAGCAATTCACCAACACTAGCTATGGAGAAGCAAAATACGGAACGTCTGTTCACTTCGATCGTAAATCTTCTTCTGATGTTTTTCCTGATCTTTTTTGCGATGGATGACGTAATTTTGCAATTGTTTTAATACAGTGCCCAGTCGGCATGCTTAAAAATAAAAAAAAATGCAATATTTACAATTTGAATTGTTGTCTCAACTTTGCAATCATCAACACAATCACAGTCGAATTCCAAACGCGACGTCCACCCACATCTCTGACCTACATCTTGTTGTCACATGAGTAATAATTATTATTTACTACCTTGCCCTTTTCTATAACCACGAGGTAATCTCGTTTAAATATAGCTCTAATGATATTTTCTGGGTATAACCCCTCATAAGTTAGATATTAGAGTGGTGACTTAGCTATTACTATATAGATATCCAGGTTGTAAGTATAGGAGACAGAAAGATTTGTAGACATGAGATACGGCGGCCAAGGTAAAAATCAATATAACTGCTTTATATCTATCCATGAGAACGGAAGTCGATAATGTTAGTAAGCGGATGTGACGTCATATATGCGAATATAACATAATTCTGGGATTCGATCCATTCAGTGTCGTTGGAAGCGTTTGAGGGGCATTATGTGTAATATATTTAAACGGTACTGTAATCGAAAGAGCAATACGCTTAACCAAATGCTCTTTTTCCTTCTGTGTTTTTCTGCTTAAATAACAATAAAAATTCCGGCCGACGTAATTAAATAACGTTGATGTACTTAATTGTAAAATAGTTAGTCGTTCAATTAAATAAATCTTCTAGCGCAGTCTTGTCGAATTAATTACCTTCCTTTTTAATAAGAACAGTATCTGACGATGTTTAGTTTTCAGCAACAGGTTCAGACAGGGTCGTGTTTTCGCCACGGACCTCGGTGCAGGGAGAACACATCAAGTTTGAACAATGCGTCGACAGCCTTCTCGCAGCCGGAAGGCATGTGTGAAGGTATGACAACTATTTTAGAGTCGTCCACTTATTTGATGTAAAATTACATAAGGTGTAGACGAGCATAAAACAATAGCAAATAAGTGAGTTCTTCTTACGCAATTTAACGTTATAGCATAAACATTTTTAGAAGACACACAAAAACATAGGCAGACGTACACACCACTTACATGTGACTATACATTGATATTAGTCTTTCACAACTAAATTATAAAATATGTATTTATTTTTTAAGTTCTGCGAATACAAGCAGTCTACATATCATTTACAGTAAAACAGACAATTGAACCATCTCTTCCCATTTCAGTATGGAGGAAAACCGCCCACTATTCTTTGACATAAGAACTGCAAACTGTGTACTTTAGCACATTTTCTGTTAATCAATCGACCCTGAAACTAATTCCGAGCGAATCGTCGCGCCAAATGATGCAAACAAAATGGTGGTTCCTCACAAAAAAATATTCGTGTACAGTTTCGTGCTGCATATCTATTCATCTTAGTTTTAAAATGGAGATAATCGACCAGCTAACGGGTCTATAATTTGCACAATCACAAGACATTTCGAGACATGTCTTCACTTGTAAATTATGGGTCGCGGCGGTGCGTCGTTAAACAGTATTCGGCGTCTTTTCTTGTATTCCGACGAATTATCGGCTTGTTAGTCTATAGAGGCGGTGCGATATTATTAACAATTTACTAAGAGCGATTTCAGTTCTTTTAAAATCTATCTTATGATCGTTTTAAAAGAATCCACCAATAGGTAATATAGATGTCGTGTTTGATTAATCTAATTATAGGTTAACCTTGTTTGTTTAGATATGCATATAACAAAAACTCGGAGAGAGTCCATAGTTAATATAGTCGGAAAAGTTTTGCAGTGGTTTCAAAACGAATTGGACACTTTTTTTAGAAATGCATGAAAGTACGCTATATCTAGGCGAATATTTGATGTATTCTCAAAATTCAAAGTGCATTTAGTAGAATAATATGCGCTAGAGTAAAGCCTCCAGGCGTGACCTGGAGCACCCGGTCTTTATAGAGTTCTTTGAGAGACGCCTGCACACCACTGTTATCATGGGAACTAGGTCGTTCTTGCTGTTGCAGGTGGTAGATTGTTTTTTCTTACACTAAAAGACCACACATAATAGTTCAAAACGTTGCAATCAGGCAAGTTTGGTGTTGGGTGGCAAATGTTGGGACTATTGAAATTGTGGAAATTCTCAGACCACTATTTCCAGGGGTTCTCAGAGGGCTAACAATAAACTGAGAAGTACTTCAACAACCTTCTACATCCACTGCTTGAGAAAAGTTATTAACAACTTAATATCGACATCTGAATTGTGTCTGCCCCTTTTGCAAAGATTTGGAGCAGCATGACGTGGGCTTCACTGAAAATACACACAACAAATCATTCTCATTGTAGTTGGAGTGAATTTAGTCTTGATCGTAACTGTTTACTATCCACTGGTGATATTTCACTTTGTGTAACTAGTCCCGAAAAGAACAAGCGCATCCCTGGCTCGACCTTTTACCTTGTTTATTAGTTTCTTGATTTTCGTAAGGCGGGTCTCTTGGGTCTTGCCGATATATAGACTTTGCGTCTCTTAGAGATGAAGTAGCTAAGAACCACGTTTATCTTCTATTTTTTTTATAAAAGCTACTCCAACGCCCATGTCTTTCGCCATAGTCCGCATTGCTTTGTTTGGATCTTGCCGCATCTATTTTGCAGAATCTTCAGAAATTTCCTAGATCGGACACGGAACGCCTGCTATGATCCTCCTTGCCAGCCACTGCTTCCAGAAGCCAATCGCAATTCTCTAGCTCATATCTCACGCCGTTAAAACCAACCAAGTAGCACTGAGTAGCAGCTAAAATTATCGGCTATTTAATACATAGATCATGAACCGGTTGCTCTCTTCCAATATTACCGTTATTTGCCGTCGGCCATGGTTTCCAGCTCGCAAACCTACCAATAGTACACATAAACAGCTACCCGTTTCACATTTACGCCATTAGATACCTCTTTCAAATAGTTATGTTATCAAATAATATTTTTAAAATGTCAAATTCTCTCGAACATCTTATGGATTCTTTATTTTTATGTACTTACATAGCTTATAACATTCTGGGAGAGCAGTTTGTCTGCTAATATAGTTTGGTTTAGCTGGCATATACATGTACCTCTTATCTAAAATTATCCTTTTTATTATTATTCACTTGGACTTATCGAAGTAGCCGTTACCAGTGTCTTTCCGTGGAATCTGAATGATAGCTAGTTTCCCAAGAGTTCTTACTATCTTTATTCAATTCCATTATCATTATATTATTACTATCATAACTTTCTTGTCATTATCGCTGAAAACGGCCGTAGGTGTTTCTTGGAATTTGATTGAACATATAAACGTAATTAAAAATCCTGTCTTGATTTCCAATCGACGTCTCAGTACTGCTATCTCTCTTTGGGTGTACCGTTTTCTAAAACCCCGCACAGCTATTCTCAATGGTAGCAATGATGTTGCGTTAACTGTT
>OY744532.1:96546664-96551664 GCA_963556195.1 Sepiola atlantica
GGGAGCGCATGTTTCGCAGTGTTTGATCGACCCCAACTCGATATGAATTGGGCCATATATATATTATATCTGTCAGACTGAGGCATTAGTCTTAGGTAGTCGTAGGAGGTCAACCCTCCCAGGCCAAGGCTCCTCTATTTGGGGTGGAGTATGTTTATTTTTTTACTACCTGAGGCGCATTGACCGGGGAATGCAAACAGGGCTGACCAGGCAATTTTTAGATGCCAGAGTGCCCCTTATTTAGAGGGGCTGGCTTGACTCTACCCAGCTTCCGGCCTTGCGTCAAATTGAGAAGGAAGATAATACCTGGATCAATCTGAGTCTATACTAGCAGTCAAAGCCTGATGACCAACCACTCTTGTTTCTCTGTTGTTTTATACTTTTCTTCAATACACTTGTCTTCTTTCAACTAGGTCACCCGAAATAGGATCATATGTTGTAAAATAGAACAACCAAAACCAATCGGGCGAATTGCACCCGAAGTCGTCGTCACCAATGTTTTATAAGAGAAACAAGAATATCCACTGCTCAAATAGAAGTGATGAAGTTGATTTATGATTCAGTGGATATTAATTATTTATGTACAGACACGTTTATTTATGGCTCAATCATTATGTTATATTCAAAGAGTTAAGGTTCGTTTGCAATTTGTCTAATCATAAAGCAATACATCTATTTCCTAGACTGATATAATAGTTTTAAGTATACTCGAGTTGATTTATTTCTAGGATTATGAGTATTGGAAAGACATTTTAATCATAACAATATATAACTCTTGTATTGCAAGTACGGATACAAGATGAGCTCAGCGGGACCTTATAGTGTAATCATGCTGATGGCTAGTATGGCCGTCAGCTCATATGTATCCCTTACTGCTGCATTGTTTGTTTAGAATTAATAGAAACAAAGAGAAAAATAAATACAATGTTATATATGTTACCCTTCAGTCTCGAGAAACAATTGCTATCTCCTATAAGTATGCCTTGCCAGGAGTCTATAGTGAAACAAGTATTTATAAATATTATACTATATATATATATATATATATATATATATATATATATATATATATATTATTTATAAATATTATACTATATATATATATATATATATTATTTATAAGTATTATACTATATATATATATATTATTTATAAATATTATACTATATATATATATATATATATTATTTATAAATATTATACTATATATATATATATCATTTATAAATATTATACTATATATATATATTATTTATAAATATTATACTATATATATATATATATATTATTTATAAATATTATACTATATATATATACATATATATATATATTATTTATGAATATTACACTATATATATATATATATATTATTTATAAATATTATACTATATATATATATATATTATTTATAAATATTATACTATATATATATGTATATATTATTTATAAATATTATACTATATATATATGTATATATTATTTATAAATATTATACTATATATATATATATATATATATATATATATATATATATATATTATTTATAAATATTATACTAAGCCCCTTAAAAAAGTTAAATTTGTGAACTCTCGGGGATGTTAAAAATAGACTGTCAAAAAGCTATAATGCAAATTTATGAATATGTTCATCGAACACTATCGATTAGTCTTCTCAATTTCTCTTTAATTACATGACGGTTTCCGGTGGCCGAGTGGATCTGGCACTGGGAACCAGGTTTGCGTCGTTCGACCGTTTGAAATTGTGTGTGTGTGTGTGTGTTTGTGCGTGTGTGTGTGTTGTTATTTATGAGTTAAATGCCGTTTCGGAGAATGTAACTCCCATAATAATAATAAAGCTAATAGTTACATTGGTTTTACAACCACTACCCTATCTCGCCGCCTCATCATGCATTTTGTAAAATATAGCTCAATTTACCAACATCTACAAACACATAACTGCCTTCTCTCGTATGAAAGACAAATTCTATTTAATAACACTAAACTTATACATTCCGAAACCAATTTAAAGAAAATACGGGAAGCTATCTAGATAAAAACACAACAACCTGAAATTAACACCACGAGCATATAAACATCAGTAGGAAAACGCTATTCCATACTTAAAGCGTCACAGACTGACGAAGGGGGAAAACATTTGTAGAAATTCTGTTGAGCAATCTGACGATGGTATTTTTGTATTAATGAGACACCGTTT
Source organism: Sepiola atlantica (assembly GCA_963556195.1). NCBI lineage: Eukaryota > Metazoa > Mollusca > Cephalopoda > Sepiida > Sepiolidae > Sepiola > Sepiola atlantica. The sequence continues at coordinate 96,548,879 of OY744532.1, forward strand.
AGCAAGACACAAAGGTCACTGATGATTTAGATTAATTAGTTTGTCAGTTCGGCAATGAGAAGAAAAAAAATCTGGACGATTTTTCTATTTTTAATAAGTTCACCTCAAACAAAGCAAGTTGCCGCTGTATACGTAAGGGGCCAACCGAAAATTAGGGTGAAACTTTAGGAGGATCATACTAAATTGGAGGCTGGGAAGCGAGATGCTTGTTCATATTAGTTTTAAATCTCTGCATGCCGGTTAAGTAGGGGAAACAGACAGAAGGGAGGGAGTTGCAAAGGCCGGCAGCTCGAAGAAAGAAGCTATTTGATTGAAAGTCTCTCCCACATATGGCGACCTCCACAGTGAATAGATAAGACTTACCTGATTATCGGGTAGGTCGAGTGTATTAACGTCAAGGGGGGCACCAAGGTAGCAAGTTCATCGGAGCACAATCGATTGAAGTATTTGTAAAACAAGCACAAGGATGCAAAATTGCGGCGATGTGACAGAGGCTGGAGCTTTGGACCTTGTCTAAAAGGGGGAGACTAGTTAATAGTGCACTAGCCCAGATTTACAACAATACTTCATGCATGGACGGATCGTGGCTTTGTAGACATGTAGGATACTATTAGGTGTGATAGGTGTTCTAGCGCGATAGAGGGAGCCTACTTTTTTGCAGCATCGTTAAAAATGTCTTCAATGTATTTGTTCAAATTCATGTCACCTGCGAATGTTAGGCCGAGGATGTTGAACGTTGGACTCTCAAGTAGGGTGTTATTTGCCATAGCAATCAGTAGTTTGACAGGTTCCTTGTAGTTGTTAAAAATGAGCTTTGTCTTAGTAGCATAAAATGTAACTATTCATTGATGACCCCACTCCACTACAGACTGGAGGTCACTTCTTAAGGATTCAGCCATTGCCTCCGATATGTACACGTCCGTTTTACCCACACGATGAGAGTACAGCGTGGTGTCGTCAGCAAATATACCATCTCAGACACAATTTTATCAGCGATGTCGTTTATGAAAATCACGAAACAATACAGATCCAAGTATCAATCCTTGCATTTATGCAATGTTGGTTGGATGAACACACATCGAACCTGGATCTTTCTTTTGGATAGGAAGGATCTAATTGTGTTAAATATTCGTCCAGTAATACCATGAATCAATTTTTATTAGAAGAACTTCATGTCAAACCTTGTCAAAAGATTTGGATATATCAAATGCTACCGCTTTGTCCAGTGTATGTTATATGCGTTCAGAAATGACTGTTAGTATATACGCAGTAGACCTTGTTTGCCTAAATCCATATTGATGGTTTAAACATTTTCTAGCATTATTGAGGTGCCTGACGATCGCTAGATTGATTATGGATTCAAAGATTTTAGAGAAGAGCGGTAGAAGACTGATGGGTCGATAATTCTGAGGGTCAGTTCTATCTCGAGAATTCTTGAAGACTGGTACCACTGAGGCAATTTTCTAGCTATCAACAAAGCAAGATCGACTAGGCATTTGTTGGAGAGTTTGGAGAGGAAGTTTGCTGAGCAAGTAGTATTGCTGCATAGGCCCCTACTTGGGCCGCGGCATTTCTGGGATCGCATGCTCGTCCCGGAACGGGCCGTGGCAGTTCTCGCTTCGGTCCGAAACAGTTCTCGTTCAATCACTCATCGTTTTTTTAACATAAAAAATCACATAGTTTGCATACCTTTAAATTTCTCTTTCGCCGCGTAGAGGGTGCGTGTCGTCTAGTGGTTTTCTTCCTTCTTTTCTTCTGTGCTGTCGTGAACATCGCCGCTGCAACAAAAACTTCATGACGGAGAGAGAGCAAATTACTGCTTTCGTAATTACTCATCAATTAAGTCTTAACCATTCGTGGAGGGGGAAAAGAGATCTTTCGCCTGTATTTTCTTAGGGAAATAATTCCCTTAACTATGTAGCAGCTACGTGGTAAATATCACGTCTGATAGGTTCGCCTCCAAAACCCAGACTCTCAAACTCGGTCTCACGAAGAACGAGTGACGTTACGGATTTCTCTGTTTCCCACGCAAAGGTCCGTGGCGTCACAGAGCCTCTCGCAGGTGCACATCGACCCTTGATTTGAGGTCTCGTCACGCGGTGACCCTGCCACGTCTGTTATTTCCGTCTGTGAGAACAGTCCCTATTCTGCACTCGACTACATGGGTCGAACCTGCGCTCATTCGCGCTAGTCAAACCAACGATTTCCAACAGATACGTCCATTCCCATGAATTCATCAATTACCGTGCAAACGACATCATTGTAATTGGATAGCGGGGGAATTGTTACTAGCCCTCACAAGTACCTACTTTCTCCGAGCGAATGCGTTTTCTGGTCATCTGTATACCTTCTCTATGATTCATCTATCACAGTGTTACAATTTTACTGACGCTATAAGTTCCTGTCTATTTGTAGTTTATTTATGCTGGTTAACATTTTCGGAATGCTTGCTACCTCTGTGCAATAACAGCTGCAGAGTTCGAGGTGAAACATTTTAAAAAGTGGGGATTGCTGTACAATATTCTCATGGGGACAATCTGCTAGTAGTATCTAGTCGTTTTGAGCAATGATTAATAAGGTTACGGACGGAGTTTTAGGGTGATATTAATGATGACCACAAGGTGATCAGTCTTCCCGAGCGGGTTATGGGCATTGTTATACAAGTCTTCAGCGGTGAGGTAAAGGACAGGTCGAGAAGTGAAGCTTGCTGGTCCACACTTTCAGAGAGGTGGGTAAAAAACGTGGCAGTCTGTAAGAAAATGTGTGCTATGGAGCAACTATACATG
>OY744532.1:96556664-96566664 GCA_963556195.1 Sepiola atlantica
AGGTTAATAGGCATCTCCTGTCTTTGAGATATCCATATTTCGTTCTTGTGAGCTTCTTACAACAAGTGGCGTCATGCCTTGTCTGGAGTTATTTTTATAAAATAAAAAAAAAACGTAGACCCTGTTTATAGAGTGGCGGTACGCAACTCACATAATTAATGAATGCAGCTAACTTTCTCAAAAGTTGTCCACAGAGGAAGCAGTCTACAGGGAAATATGCAAACGTCTGCATTTTGAATATGCACACAAATGCCACAAACGCTAATCTGAGCTACCAGTGGAAGCTAAAAAATACAAAATTCCACTGTGGCATCTAAGCACTGAGACATAACGTGCTGATACTCATAACGAAGGAACATACCTGCCCAATTGTCGATTATGCCGTCCCAGCAGCTCATAAGAGGTAAAAATATAATCAAGTGCATGAAACTTGCCAGATGGCTGAAAGGGATGTGAAACACGAAGACAATTACTATAATACCAATAATTGTATCAGAGCTGTGAACAATTTTGTTTATACCAATGCGTCACCACGTTGGATAAGAGTTTATGAAATAGATTGTCAGTAAAATGTTGAAGAATATTATGAGAGGATTGAAAATGATCGACGGATTGAACAGAATGTGATTGCTTACGAGAACAGTTAATGCCAAGTATTTGTTGATAATTCATTTGAAGAAGACTATGTTGTAGCTCACAAGAAATCAATATCGTGCTAACGTGTTTAACAGATGAAGACTTCTTCGAAAGAAACGCTATACATTTAAATTATGTTTGATATTAGATGCACTAGACAAGAAGAGAAAGATCTTTGTAGTTGCGGGAGGATGACGAATTCTTGATATGAATGTCTGACAAAAGGAACCGGATATTGAAGCTCAGTCGAGTACCTCCCAAGAACACAACGATAGAAAAGAGAAAGACTAGCACCGTCTTTTTATGAGTAAAAAGCTGTACTGATCATCCTCATTCGATTGCCAATTGTGTACTATCTGTCAGCGGGAAACAGTGATTTACGTGGTACTTATCCATATGTGTTAGCAATACTCATTGTTAGTACCTAACCTTTATAAAGGTTCTAAAACAATGGAAGAATACTAAAATGAATTGTAATCAAAGGGAGGATTCGCACTATACGTCTGGCACTGTAATTACTTGAAATAAAATATCGAGTGCGGAAACTGTCGGAAATAACTACGTAATGTTGACACACTAGTTAAGTTGAAATGCACTCCCGGGCGAAAAAATACGCTTGACGTATTTTTCAATAATTTTTAAATACTGTGTATTCAAGTAAATTGTATTGATATTATATATTCATTTTTTCCGAAATAAGTTGCTGAATCTATTTTAATATTTAATATAAAATGTCACCTAAGATAAAAAAAAAAAAGCATTTCGATGAAGCTACGTAAACCAGAATTGAAAAGATAAGAAAGAGAAGCTTTGAGTATAAACCCCTTTTTTACCACCTTGAACAAGGAAAAAGTCGCTCCTTTTTTCCACAGTGGAAATAATTAGTAAGCAATATAAACAAACAGGTAATGTGGAAAGAATGGTAAGACGGGGTTGTTTCAAAACGATCAACAAAATAAATGGTTCAAAGCTGAAAATGACAGGAAAGACACGATTACGAATTTGGCCAAAGAGTTCAAAACTGGAGAGCGTTAGTCTCATTCTCAAAGAACAATGGTCAGGAGGTTGAATGTAAACGGTATTTCATTAAAACGATTCGCAAAAAGAATCTGTCATCAAAAAAAAACATCATGGATAGGTTGAACTTTGTTAATGGAAACGGAATCCTCTTGGGGTGGTTTCAGAGAGTTATTTGACCGGAAAAGTTCAGGTTTCTCTTGTGAATGATGCTTTCTGAGAATGTCTTCAAACATCAAGGATGAAATTGCCGATGTATTGTTTTCAAACTATAATTAAGCATGGAAATTGGGAAATTATGGTGTAGAGTGCATTTTCATCACTTCGTATTGGATAGTTAATTCTGTGTGATAACAGCATCAACACCAAACGATACATCTGTATTTAAGAAAAAAACTTAGTCCTGACAGTTCAAAAGTTGCTTCCTTTCTTTTTCCGGAAAATGTTTTGCTTCTGCACGAATTTTACCGAACTCACACAGCAACATTAACAAAACAGTTGTTGAATTCTAACTCTTTTCAGACAATGTTCTGTCCTCTACAAAACCTAATCTTAACCCGATTAAGAACTTGGAGAACACAGTTATGAGAAAATTTGCTGGTTGAAGATTTGCCAACAAAATGTCGCTCTTGGAATCAATAAAAGACGATCGGGTAAAATATTACTACGTAAAATGTCAGACACTGACGGACAGCATGCTCAAATGAATAGATTAGTTACAGAAGACTAATGGAGAAGGTATCAGGTATTTGTTAAATCCCAATTTTCTGATGTGTGTTTTGGGGAAAAAATTAAAATAAGTATTAAAAATTAGCGAGGCTCAGGTTTTTTGCCCGGGAGTGTGGAAATCAAAACAACAATATATGAAGAAAAATACAAGAATTAAAGGTAACTGTAACTGTCGGAAATTACATAATCTGACACCCGCGTCCAAAACAGAAACTGCTGAACGTTCAAGAATGATGGAAAAACAGACGATGGAGAGCAGCAGTCATACACCCGATAGAAGTGCGCGGAGAATACAGGAATACTAAAATTTCAGAGGAAGCGAACGTCGTTATCAGTGATAGTCAAAGGTAAACGGATGTTACAATAAAGCAAATTGATTTGCAACGATTATTGAAAGATGGAGAAAGTGATTTAAATCTTGAGTGACTTGAAGGTTTATCACTTGATCTTGTAAGTGAGCAATCACGGATAATGACTTGTCCGAAAACTCCTAATGAGTAAATAAAAATATGGGGAAGATTATCTTAGAACATTGGCAAATTAGCAGCAGTAAATAATTACGAAAAGAAAGTAATTCAGAAGAAGGTGATATTTTTTAAAAAACTACACCGTAAAAGAAACAAAGCTTATTAAACTAATAACCACCTGATTAGTGCAACTAGTAAGACAACCTACAGCAACAGAACTAGAGTTATAGAGACAAACACGAACACTACCCAGATTTAAAGCGTATTAAATGCTTCCCGTGTCGAGCAACCTTTTTGCCCCCACCCCCTCGACGTAAATTCACTAGACTAACTCGACAATCAACTAAATCTAATTTATTCACTGTGTAGGTCCCCAGATGTCGGAGAGCCTTCTACTCAAATAGCTTCTTTCCTCGTGCTGCTGGCCTCTGGAACCCCCTCCCTGCCCCCTGTTTCACCGACAGTACAGACATGCAGAAATTTAAAACTAATGTAAACAGACATCTTGCTGCGCAGATCCTAATTTAAGTTGACCCCCCAACCTTCTCCCCTCTTTTTTTGTCTCAGTAGACCTTTACGTCTACAGTGGCGTCCTGCCTTGTTTGGGGTGAACTATGTTAAAAAGAAATTAAAAAAGAAACTAGTCTTCATAATGGCAGTTATATAGTTGTAAGTAATTTGCATGCGTAAGCAACTAATTAGTTTATATATGAAATTGCTTTAACATTAGACGGATTAAAAGCAGTCGGTGACTCGAATATTGGACAGGTGAGGTAACTCGTTAGTGTCGGTAATTTGTCAGTGTTTATTACGGTGTTGTTCGAAGAAGAGTTCCTTCTAACGTTTGTACCGTCATTGTAACTTTCCTACGACAACAGGAGATTTACATACATCGTTTATTCTTACAAGGACAGAGGAACTTTTCAGGAAGCCGGATCAAAGAACCAGTAGACGAGCGACACTGTATCCGAAGAAAACAAGAATGAAACAGACTCCTGAGTATTGAAGATGTGCAAAGACAATGTAAGTAAATGCCAATGTCTATGCTTATAACAAAGTACAGAAACAAAAGAACCGCAGCAGCGTTTTGAACGTTTCGGAGAAAAGGAAAAATATAAAGAGCACCATGGACCTTTTCTAAGACGGTTCAAATAATTGACCTAGAAAATATGTTCATAGCCGTTAGAAGGACACTTGAAACAGATACAAAATCACTAGTGACAAGCACACAAAACAACGTGATTAAACCACATCACAGAAAAGACAAAGTATACAAAATTGCAGAGTCTGTAGATAAATGGGCGAAACGGAAAGCACATCATAAGTGAATGGATCAAGCTTGCCAAAAGCCACATACAAATGCACGTGACTGTCAACAAACAATAAAAAAGTACAAACACATATATTATTGGTAAATGAAAGAATAATGTCATGGGGACTTTGAAATTTTACCTAAAACACCAGAAAAGTAACACAATTGAATACTAGACATCGCCATGAAAGTAAATAAAACGGTGTGGTACTAGGAGACATGCACTCAGTAAATACCTGGAACTTGCCAAAACCCTGGAGAAACTATATAACAGGAACAGTACCATAATACTAATAAGTGTAGGAATTAGGAAAAGTCCCGAAAGAAAATCCTAGAAAAAATGTAATTACAGCTTTTACATAATGTGAAGCACGATAAAAAAAGTTTGCATATTAAGAAACAAAAACATAAATAATCGGAAGACTGCTTCCTTCGGTCTGACAACGTAAGAATGAGCCAAAGTTTTTCTTTATGTTGCATGTAGTATCCCCAAAGTTATGCCATAGAAAAGTTCATAGCTGAAATGTTCTTAATCTGAAGAAGCTGACATTACCCATGCTGTTTATTGTTATCAAATAGCATCAGATCTATACATAAAATTTAGAAAAATCGGAATTTAAAATTTTGTAAAAATGTTCGACCTTGACCGAACTCTTTAAGGTTAACAACAAGATTAATGTAATACAAGATGCAGGATTTTTATTCGCTACATGAACCATTGCCTTTTTTGGCTATGTCTAAGAGAATTCTTCAACATAACGAGTACTGAATCTTTTTAAAATACATATGCTGTACCCCAACTGATAAACCGATCCTTTTACTCCTGATACAGTAATCAACCCCCGAAAACTCAGTTTAGCCTGTGTGATTGGCCGGGGAGGGGGCAAAATGCCCTAACTATCTTGTGAGTAGAGGTCAAGTAATATGATATCTAGTGCTAAACTATTTATATATATATATATATACATATATATATATATATATATATATATATATATATATATATATATATATATATGTATATAACTTTTCTTTGTGGATTTTCCTTGAGGATCCTGTAGTAGGAAGAGATGATATTGACATACTAATGTCAGTTGGCCTACTTCAAGGGAAACGAGCCGTAAATATACATCTCACAGGAATGTTATGTCTTTTGAAAAAATAAAAAAATAAAAAAGCATGGTTATTGGATATACAATTAACCTAACCTCACCTCCTCTCTCCCTCACCAGCCAAGTACTGAGTCTATGGAATGAACAGAACCGAAGTTAACGCGCTAAACGTGCGATCCTACCGTTTCCTTGACATTCACCTTAATTCTTGACTTAGTTATCTCGAAATTAAATCGGTTCTAAGTTAGATCATAAGCGATATGAACCAACTCAAACGCTACTAGAAACACATTGGGATCACAAGTTTAGCATAATTCTAATCATGATAAAGAAAGAAGTCTGGATTATTAAAGTATACTTTTAGAGTTTGACACCGGATAAAGCCACACTGACCAATCAAATAAAATAACTACTAAAATTAACATGAACTATTTTAAAACCGTCCATGAAACGAACTGTTACTACTTGACTAAAGTTCAATGTTCGCCTATCTTCGCAAAACTAAAGAATCAGTTTCTTCCGGTGTATCCCTTCCTTGTCCCCGATAGGATTATGGCTATAAAATAACTGATTATGGGGTTGAGTTTAAGGATTTACAGGCTGCAGTCACCGGTCATTATTTGGATTGAAAGGCAATATAATAACATAAAGGAGCTAGAAAAATGGGAAACGAAAAAGAAGTTTTATATTTTGGGTACTGATATCGATCCTGAACCAGTTTTCGTGAGGTTAAACTCGGAAGCGTTTGGCTGTCCTACGCAAACGCCCGAGTGTTGACGAGCCGAATGGTACCAGACGACAATTTTGATACGGTGCTGAGTCCTGTGATTGTAAGTTATATTTTCAAGAAATTTTCTAAAAGAAACAAAAAAAAAAACCAAAACAAAAAAAAAACCAAAACATAGCGAAGTTACTGTTATCAAATATTGGTTTTAAATAAATAAAACAAGCAAAACAGAACGAAATTACTGTTATCAAATAAATATTTTTGACCCTAACCCTAACCCTAAACCCTAACCCTAAACCCTAACTCTAACCCTAACACTAACCATAAACCCTAACCCTAAGCCCTAACCCTAAGCCCTAACCCCTAACCCTAACCCTAACAACAAAAAAACAAAACAAGCAAAACATTATTATCATTGGACGCAGCACCGTATAAAAATTGTCGTTTGGTACAAATCGGCTCGTCAACACTCGGCCGTTTGCGTAGGACAGCCGAACGCTTTCGAGTCGAACCTCACGAAAACTGGTTCAGGATCGATATCAGCACCATATTTTGTTACCAGAAAGATTGAAAACAGTAAACAAGGACTAGATTTTTGTTAACCACAAATACAGGGTTGTGCGATTCTTACTTTTCCCTATTCTTTTAGTTTATGTCGGAGTCCACGCATAAAGATGTGGTTGGACCAGTGCCGGCTGATTCAACAACACATGATCGCGAATGTTCAAAGAGCATGGACGGATCCAGGAGAGTGCACCACTCAAACATCCAGTAAAAGGGTGCGAATTATACTGGAGGATACGTAAATTATAATGAAGACTAATATCCGCTATCAGCGATAAATTAATGGTAAACCGGTGTAGTAGACCTCTTCAAAATTGACCTTTTTCTTCAAAGAAAATTTTATTAGCTTTCATTTGGTACCACTTTCAATGCTATAGCATCAACCTCTGGAAAGCTACAATGAAAATAAGGACATAATATCCCAAATTTTGCAGCGTTTTTGAAAAACGTCAACAATAAAATTACATGGCTCTTGAGGCAGGCATAGCCAAGGTCCAAGATCACAATAACTTGTATATTTAGCTAATTAAGACCTTGGGGAATCGGAATAATATCAGTTTCCATATGTTTGAAGAAAAAGGTCAATTTTGAAGAGATCTAGGGTGTAGCGATAGCGCAACAACGTGTGCTACGGTTATCGAAAAAGACTGTGCAAGTAGGAAATTTGAAGAGACTTGTTGAAACTCAAACTCCAAGCAAAACCATTTGCTATTATCGGTAAGCAATTACTGATACTAAGTTGTGTAAGAGGACAATTACCGCAATGATATAACTGCGGTAAATAATTTCGCTTTGAGAATATATAAAAATATATAAAACATAAAATATAACAGCAGAAACACACTTTTATGTTACCATACCACATCAAGGTACGGTCTAAGTCAATATTAAATGTTTACAATATATCCAAGTCTAAAAGTTTCTAAAGAAAGTTTTTTTTTATAAAAAAGTTTCTAAAGCAACAGTCCAGGTAGTGAATATTGATTCTAAAATCACAAATTCAAAAAATAAAAACCAAAAAAAAGTTGTGCTATTCATTCAATGGATACAGTTAATAAAAGTCCAGCGTAATATATATATACATATATATATATATATAGAGAGAGAATACATATGAAACTAAAAGTCAACTTTTAGTAAAAAGAACCTTAGTGAAATAGTAAAAGCTCAATATACGAGATAGAGTAATTATAAAGATAGATAGACGAAGAGTGATAAACATGCACGAATGTCAACATTTATTTGGACTTCGATTGTTCAATGCAAGGTATATTCTGTAATATTACAGAATATACCTTGCATTGAACAAGCGAAGTTTGACAATAAATTTGGACATTCGTGCTTGTTTATCACTCTTCGTCTATCTATCTTTATATATATATATATATATATATATATATATATATATATATATATATATATTCCCGGTAAACCAACCGTCTTCAGAATAAAAACTAACAGAATTTCAACCGAGATTATAAAATTGTGCTCAATATTACGTAGAGCTATTTATATTATAATTTTATTCATAAAGACATGCATAAATATCGCTACACTGGCATATTTATGTTATAGATCAATGGTTATTTCAAACTCGGAGAAAAAGTCTGATCTTTTACTCAGATTTTAATATTGGGAAAGCATTCCATATAATGAACATAGGTTGAGATCTTAGTTTCTAATAACTATTGATCGATAACATGAACGTGCCAGTGTAGCGACATTTGTGCATGTCTGTATGAATAAAAATAATTATATACATAGCCTTATGTCCAATGTCTAATGGAGGAGAGAGGCAAGAGAGATTGTGAGACAGTGAGAAAGAAAGTATATTTTATAAGTATGTCGTTGCTAGGTATACAGCTAAACTGTGTATTGTTTCAGTGTCTACAATAGTAACAGTGTTCCATACTGAACAGCTGGCTATACTGATCGTGCACAAAAGATTCCGAAACCTCGAACATGTTGGAAATAATCTAGAGACGAGCACAGATTCATACAGTCTACTGCGCATGAACACGCTTCATTTACCGCTAAATGGCTTTTGCGCGAGCGACCTCAGGAACTGAACAGTTAAATATCAAGCTAATACGATGAAAAGCGCACGCCTGCGCAAACAGTCGCTTCAGAAACTCTCAGAGGAAGAATAGATCCTTTGCTGAACGCCAAGAGGCGGGCGGCTGGTATGAGCGTGTCCTAATCCGACATCTCGACAATGCTGTGCGGAAGCGGGTCGGCATGTGTTGTACAATGGAGCGGTGTGTCAAATGCTTTAGCGCCGAGATGTAGAGGTATATGTTAAGCGGTGTCGAGGTAGACATTTATCGGCTAATAGAAAAGGCCTTCAAAAGTCGGGTGAAAGTTTTCAAAGACTCTTTGTTCTGACAGAACAGGCAGGTTTTGAAAAGATTCTCTCAAAGCCACACTTTTATTAAGTCTACTCTGAAGTACTTAATAACTTTCAATTATAATATGTGTAAATATGTAAATACACATACATACATATACACAGGAATATGATATGTATATATATATATATATATATGTGTATATATATGATATGTATATATCTGTATATGATATATATATATATATGTACATATGTGTTTATATATATGGTATATATATATATATGACATATATATATGATTATGATGTATATATATATATATATGAATATATATATATATATATATATATATGTATATATGATATGGTTATATATATATATATATATGATATGTATACATATATATGTATATATGTATATATATGCATATATGTATATGTATATATGTATATATGTATATATATATGCATATATGTATATGTATATATGTATATATATATATGAGATATATGTATACATATATATATGATATGTATATATATCCATATATGTATATGTATATATGTATATATGTATATATATTAGATATAATTTACATATATATATGATATGCATATATATATGTATGCATATATACATGTATGCATATATATATAATATTATATATATAATATGTATATATATGATATGTATACATATATATCGAATATTATATATATATATATGATATGTATATATACATATTTATGCATATATATATATAATATTATATATATATATATGTATATATATGATATGTATACATATATATCGAATATTATATATATATATATTTGTATATATATAATATTATATATATATAATATGTATATATGAATATATATATATATATATATATGCAGACCTTGTTAAAATAACAGAATTCTCTTGTTATACTTGTTTATTTTTTCAATTTTTCTGATGGTCTATGTTGTATTAAAATCAAAAAAATAATGTTTTATAGGTTTCACAGGTTTCTTTGATGCTATCACCTGTTGCTTAATTTAAAATCGCCAGCGACTTCTTGGAACAATGCGGAAAACGTTC
>OY744532.1:96576664-96636664 GCA_963556195.1 Sepiola atlantica
AAATAAGAGAAAAAAACACTTTTAGTTTTCAATATAATATCAAAAGCAAAATAATGAAAAAATAAAAAGAAGAAAAAAAAACATCTAACGATTCATTTTATAATTCCATCACGTTTTTTCTTGCAAGATTGATCATCGACAGATTTAAATCTGATCGCTTGTAAAATGTTTAAAAACATTAAAAGATTCATTTCTCATTGATAAAATACAATTTATTCAATAACATTTTAGAGACATGTAATGAATTCGAAAGTAGTTTTATTTAGCCATAACAAATATTCGAGGATTATCTTACCCGTACTAAACATGAAGACAATAACATTATTATTACGATTATATTGTCACAAACAACGCATCGCTAAAATTCAGCGTGAAAAAAAAGACGAAAGTTATTTAAATTACTACGTTTGTACATTTCTAATTTCTTTTTGAAAATGTCTCTATTTCTATAACTTAGACCAATGTGTATATATATATATATATATATATATATATATATATATATATATATATATATATATATATATATATATATATATATATAATGTCTCTAGGTATTTAAATAATTAATATTTATTCATTAAAATATTATTGTTTATCAGCCCCCCTCCCCACAAGGGCTGGGCACTTTCGAGTAGCTTTAATAACAAGCAGTACAAATAGCTATATGCGCGATCCGAACACCGTTTCGTAAGATCACTCTAGCTGCCTGGTAAATAGCAGCCGCTTGTCGCTACTTACAGTTAAAGTTACTCTATACTTACTAACTAATTGACGATGGCCGTTTGGATAAGATCACCGACTGCGAATCAGTGGCGATTTGTGTTCGGGGTTCGCGCCTACCGACCGTCGGGAATTGCTTCCTAGAATGAAGATTACGTTAGCATGAAACATCGATGTCTCTAGGTATTTAAAAAATTAATATTTATTTATTAAAATATTATTGTATATATATATATATATATATATATGAATAAGTTTTTATAGGTACACAATTTTAAAACTGATTTTAATAATAATAGCGCAGTAGCCATAATTACCAAGGACAGAGAGGTATATCATACTAAAGCGAGAAATAAATTATTCTATCCTTACTTTAGTAAAGCGGTTAAAATATTAAAAAAATTAGAATGGAGGAAGAAAAAAAATGGTGATGTAATCGTCTTTCGAGTCGACACATTTTCAAGATCTCACGTCGACTAAAATAAAATGTTTGAAAAGCGAACTAAAATCATGGATTATCGAATGGGAGAAAAAAAATATTATGTACACATCCTCCTTCACGTATCAATAAAGAAGAGGTCTTTGCTGAATTTGGGTTGCTGTATTTACAGCTTAAGAGGCATTTACCATCTTCATCAGAGGATGAAGCATGGCTCAAGCAAGTCTTGTCGACCTTGCACACAGTTTCGTGGGCAGGTCTATTGAGTCGAAATCTTTTGTGTGGCGGGATAACCACTTTAAGGCTATCAAAGCACTTAAGTCCGATAAGGACATTTATATTACCAAACCTGACAAGGGTTCAGGAGAGATTATTCTCGACCACGTCGACTACATTGAAAAATTGAACAATATACTTGATGATAGTACCACATTTGAATATTTAGGTAATGCTAATACAAATGACAAGACAGCTAAGACTGAAACCAAACGGCAATGCCGCTTCCTTAAATTACACAAAAGAAGATGGATTACTAAAGAGATTTACAACAGAATACGTCCTGTACGATCCCAACGTCCCAGGATATATGGAATACCCAAAATTTTATAAGGGCAATGCCCCTATGAGACCCATTTTATCTATGGTGGGCTCATCCCAGCATGAGTTGACTAAATGGTTAGCTAAAATCCTCGCAACTGTCTTAGAGAAATATTCTGGATACTGCATTCCCGACTCCTTGCGGTTTGCAGGTTTAATTCGTGAGCGTAAGTGTGTTTCTGACACGGAATACCTTTGCTCTTTTGATAGATCCAGTCTATTTACTAATGTGCCTCTCGATGATACTGCCGGGATTTGTGCCGATAGTCTTCATCGTAGTTCCCCAACTAAGCCGCCATTTCCAGAAATATATTTTTGAACGTATGGATTTGGCAACGGTTGAATTTAGTTTCAATGGGGATATGTATCGCCAAATTTATGGGGTGGCAATGGGCAGTCCTTTGGGTCCGGTGTTGGCTAACATTTTTGTCGGGTTTTAAGAACAACGTTTATTCCAACGATTGCCGAAGCCTCTTTGTTATTTGTGGATGACATTTTTGCTACATTCAAATTCCACATAGACGCAAATGATTTTCTTCGGCAGCTAAATTTACTTCACCCGGCACTTGGGTTCACAATGGAGGGAGAGAATAATAACTTGTTGCAATTCTTGGACGTGTTGGTTGAAAGAACTAATAAATGCTTTGTAATCAGTGTATATAGAAAGCCCACATTCCCAGGCCAATATATAAGCTGGGACTCATTCTCCCCGAAAATCAGAAAAATAAATCTGATAAAAACCCTAGTGCATCGAGCGTTGGTGATCTGCTCTAATTCGCAATTAGATGCAGAACTTAGCAAAATAACTGAAATCCTATGTTCCAATGGCTATCTATTCGACACCATTGAAAGATACATGAAGGACAAAATTGCCACATTTAACAGTGAAAAGTATTTCGGCCCCCAAAAGTGCCCTGTTTCTGTGTAATTACCGTGGATTGGCACCACTAGCCAGGAACCTTCGCATAAAATTGTTTCAGCCGTGTCTCGTTGCTTTTTTGCGACTAATGTGAGAACGGTGTTTGGGACCCGCAGTGCTTTCCCTTCTTTTCGCAAGGATTGTATCCCCACCATTCAATACAATTTAGTTATTTACCATTTTCGTGGCCAGTGTGAGGCTGACTACGTGGGGCGTACCATTCAGCGATTAGAGGTCAGAGTTTCTCAACACCCCCCCCCTCTCGATACGTAGGCACAGACAGTGGCCGACTTCCGGGCGTTTACAAGCTCATGAGTCGGCCATCGGCGACCATTCATTGGAGTGCCATTTATGCACTGAGGGATATTCGGATGAGCCATTTACTGTCTTGCACAGGGCTCGCTCGAAGAATCACCATAAGATTCTCGAAGCGGTCACCATCAACCTACGTAAACCGTCTCTGTGCCAGCAGAATGAATATACCCACAGTTTGGAACTGATGGGTACATAATTTATTTCCCACTCATTCGATAATCCATAAATTTAATTCGCTTTTCAAACATTCTATTTTAGTCAACGTGAGATCTTGAAAATGTGTCGACTCGAAAGACGTCTAGATTTCACCACCATTTTTATTTCTTGTCCATTCTAATATATATATATATATATATATATATATATATATATACATATATATATATATATATCGTTCAGGCCATGAAAATTTTAGTGAGTAAAAACTCATGGACGAAGATATTTCAAGTGTTTAGAAGAAAGATGGACGCAAATAGCAAGTCCGACACTCCGCTGTCTGAAATATATTCGGAAATTAATTCAGAAATAAATAAATTCTTCACTCTATTAATATAATGAGATGTGTTCTCTTCCGTTTTCCTTTCTATACACATTGGTGCGCTTTGTTTTCATTTTTTCTTTTTAAACTTTCTAGCTTGATACGCTTTCCTTCTCATTCTATTGCTTTAAAGATTCATATGTTATTTTTTATTAATATTGATATCATTGTAAACACTGGCGAAGTATAACTTTTTTGTCATTTTTGGCGGAGTGTGCATATTCGTAAAATCATCAGGAAGAGAAATGTAATGAAAATAATTTAACTTATTAAAATATCAGTTTTTAATATTTCTTTTGGAAAAATGATAGCACATCAAATGAAAAATCTCATTCATGGACAGCGGTACCGGGGGGGGCATGGGCGGCTCACCCCCCTCACTTTTTGACTCCCCCCCCCCACTTTACGGTCATCAATAATTAAGTTGATATGCATGTGTTTAATTTTATCTAATTAGCTTATCTATTATTTGATTGTTGGTCTTATATTGTCATCATTACTATATCAGACCAACAATCAATTTTATCTAAAATTTGGCGAAAACAAAGCGAAATGGGTGAGTTTTTGTTAAAGGTCCCTATTCTATAGGTATATTCACGAACATTCATTTTCTTCTCCAAAAAATCGATACAGTATCTTTTGAGCAAAGACCAATGAACGCAATTTGAAGTGAAGAACAGAGAAACAATGCAAGTCTTCCAATTCCAATGCATACATTTATACTTTTATACTTAATACATTTAAACTTTTATACTTTTTACTTTTGTACTTTTATATGCACCTTGTCAGTTAATACTTTTAACTTTATGTATTCTCTATATTTGATAAACGTATTGATTCTTGAATGTTGTCATTTTTACTAGAAACGACTTGCTGATATGTTTCAAATGAGCCATCAAGCAGTGTCAGAAAATCATTTTATGTCTAGATTAAATCCAAAAAGGTGTATTTGGTCCAAAAAGACCAAATATGGTAATTTGGGCCCAGGCCCCCCAAAATTGAAATTTATGTTTGTTCTTTTTTCACCAGAAGCGACTTGCTAATGTTTCCAACAAGACCTCAACTACTATCAGAAGATCATTTCATGTCTAAATTATGCCAAAAAAGGTATTTTTGGTCAAAAATGCCCGAATATGGTAGTTTGGGCCAAGACGCCAAAAAATTGAATTTTTATTAATGTTTCTTCATCTCTAACCAAAAGTATTAAATTCCGCTTTTTACGAGCCATCAACCACTACCAGACGATTATTTAAAACCAAAATATACCCCAAAGAGGGATTTTTCCCCAATATGCCCAAATAAGGTAAATTGAAATATTTTTAATTTTTCTTTTTCTCGCACCAAGAGAATTCCATTCCGCTTCTAACGAGCTCTCAACCACGATTGGACGATCATTTTTAGTCAAGATATTGAATTTATTCCCATATTTGGCATTCTGGGCGCAATGTGGGCCGAGATCCCCACTTTTTAGGGGAGGCCCCCACACTTTTATAACTGTCCCGCTGGCCCTGTCATACACTGTAAAAGCTTATATAAATATAGATTCTGTCTGTCAGTAAGTCACAATCTTGGCATAATTCTAGTACATTAAAGTCAATTTATTATCTTTGAGACTCATTTAAAGATTATTCGTAAATGTTAACATCATCGGGGTGGTATTTTGAAAGGTATTATTTGCTGTTTTCTCAATAAGGTTTCTCATTCGCAGGTTGTAGTGCTCTAGGTAATTTGCAATAAACTAACCCCTTCTCAAATGGAAGGAAACGCCTGGGAGGGTGGGCTTCCTGAGACTGAACAGAACAGTACTACAGCTTGACAGACCACGCTAGTAGAAACCATAACGGCCCACCCTATGTCGGACTGATTGTCAGGGACGTATCCTTGACTTGTACGAATACACCTACACCTGCTGTGCCAGCGAAGTGTTGCTGATAGACAATATAGCGTTTACTTTTGTGGGTTGTTTTAAATAAATTATTTGTATATATCTTATTAAAATACTTTACTTGTTTTCGCTTCACTTTTTCTACGTTAACATTTTTATATCGACTACAGGTCATGTTCGATCCATGCCAGTATGTCGACTAATGTCGGCTAATTTGCTAATTTAAAGTGTTTTTTTTTTTACTATTCCATGCGTAATACTAAATTTATTTTAACGCCAGCACGTTTAGCATATCATAATCTTAAAAAAACAAATACAATGTTTATCGTATATCGTTTTTTTTTTCTGTAAAATTACATGACTACCTAAAGTACATTTATTTATGAATAATTTCGGGACATTTCATTAATTTTATTTGTGAAGGGAGTATAAAATTATAGGATAGAGTATTAGGCTGTTCGTTTAGATGACACCTTAGACATATTCACCCCGAAATAATTTCCGAATTAAAGAAAAATTGTTTACGTGGTATATTTCATTTACGTTAACATATTTTCGTAAATTTATTTAAATACTTGTCGTGTATTAATAACTCCACACTTTTTTCTATAAAATTAGCAAAACGTGAACTTAAAATTAAAAAAATAATCATAAACTACAAATTCGAAAGAAATTCTAAAGCATAAGTATTAACTTTAAATTTGTGTGTTTAGAAGTTCAACTGAAAAAAACGGTGCTTCTGCATATCAACCCTGACATGTTAGACCGCTATTAAAAATAAAATAGGTACAGAAATGTATAAACTTTGTTATGTACTTACGTGGTAGATGAAAAAAAGACTGTACACCAAAAAGTATGCAAATTCATCCAGTATTTATTGAATTATAAATAAAAAACGATTTTATCACTCGGCAGATATTTCAACTATTTTGCATCTTAGATTTTCCAGTGGGCAAGGACGATAACTCATTTTCACGATTTCGGGGTTTGGGGTCTCCATTGTTTACAAAAATGTCAAAATGTACGTAAAATCATTTTTTTTTCTTTTTCTTATAATTTAATAAATACTGGATGAATTTGCGTATTTTTTTTCTGCACACTCTTATTTTCAGCTAACACGTAAGTACATAATAAAGTTTATACATTTTTAAATATTTCAATGCCAGGGTTGATATGCAGAAGCACCCAAAAAAACATATAGAAAATTTCAGATCAAGACATATCTCGATGTATAAGAAGTTTGCTATGTGAATACGTTTTCATATTTGTATGTGTATGATTCATTTATACACTAATTAATCGATTGGTATGAATGAAAGAACACAGCTACTAAGCGTAAAGATTGGTGATTATTGATGTATTTAATTTAATTTAATGTTATGTAAAGAACTAAAGAGGGAATGAAAGCTCTTTATATGAATCGAGATACTTCCGATTTCGTAAAAGTTTTAACAAACAGCATTAAACAACTTAATAAATATTCCCAAAATTTCAGTTTCATAATATGGACACCACCTCCTTTTTCGTAAAGTCGGTTCTCTCTATCGCTCCAACCACTTTCTCACACCTGACGCTATTCTCCATATCTTCAAATCCACACTCAGACTATGTATGGAGTACTGTTTTCATATTTATGTTGGTGGATTTCTGTTACATTTGAAGGTTTTTTTATAAGGTGCAGAAACGTGTCTGTAATTTGATTGGCCGAACCCTTTATTCTTCTCTGCACCCTTTCTCTCTCTCTCTCACACACAGACGTGATGTTGATAGTCTCAGTCTTTTCTATAAATACTATTATGGCATTTGCTGTTCAGAATGATGTGATATATTCCCTGTTTCAATAATTCCAGCTCGTTTGACTCGCCGGTTTGGTGATCTCCATCAATTTGCTGTTTTGATACCTCATTGTAATACAGCTTCAATTCCAGTAGCTTTTTTCCAAGAACCGCAGCCTTGTGGAACTCTCTTCCTGCTGACTGTTTTCCTTCTGTCTATAACATTGCTTTTCAAGACTAAGGCCAATAGGCATCCCATGTCTTTGCTATAATCATATTTGTTTTTGTTAGCTCTTTACATCTAGTGCCTTGTCTGGAGCGATTTCCATTAAAAAAAATTAAAAACCTTCAAATCTATCAGATTTGCATAAAATTCGATCCATAGTAATTCGATAACAATTAATAAGGATTTACGGAATTCCACTTTCTTTTAAAATCTCATTAAGCTTAATATTTACATTCTAGATATTTTCTAGAATCTAAGTAATGTAATGATCCTAGAAAGAAGTTTTAGTACCATTATATATTGGTTTTCATCTTCGTAGGAGCCATAAAAAACTACACTACTGTTTTGTTCGGAGAATTACTTTTACCCGTCCTAAAACGAGTACTCTTTTAATATTCATGTAAAATGCAATTACGGAATATATAACTTGTGAACTTGCAGATGTGAATACTTCATTTAAATCAGATTATTTCCAGATTTTTGACAATATTTTAAAATAATTCGCTTCATTCATATTTCAGATTTTTATTGAAGGTAGTTGAAAATCACAGACAGTAAATTGATTAGTTATGTCTGGTGCACGTTGGAAGGTAAAATAAGCGGAAAATTACTCAAACGGACTGAGTTGAATGTCCGGTAAATTCGGTACAGGACACATTACTTGTAATGCTTTAGAAATTATATTACTTTCAATGTGTAGACATTTAAACGTCTTTGTTCTTCTTCAATGTTTATAAATGAACGCCCGATACTGAACACTATTTATTGATTTTGTGCCTATCTAGGCTGGTCCTATTGTCGATTATTTTTAGAGAAAGTAAAAATGTAACCGTGTTGAGGAACGAACAACTGATTTTAGGATGAGTAACGTACTACGTGGATAACATGCCGAATCACTAAATAGTTGTAACGAATTTCCTAAAAACATTTACCAATTTAAAACTTCGAAAAACAGCCCAGTCTGTTCGTAAGAAAATATATCCTTTCTATTCGACTTGTGTAAATCTAAATTGTTTCTACATGTCTTATGTTTTGCAATTGTTTCGTCGACGGTCCGGTTTGACATGGCAATAAATGTATTTTTAAGTTTTGGGTACTTATAACTGAAAACATATCCATATAATTTCAGTACTTACGAGTCTGTCTTTGATATCGACAGACAGCATTTATATCCCATCGCAGAAAACTGGTTAACTATCCTGAACAGCTAGACGTTTCTGAAAGTATGGAATCGTTTTACCTTGAATTTATATGGGAAACTGATGCCCTCAGGGGGTTATTTCGCTGAGGGTGCTGATCCTCAATAATACCCAATTCTAAATCAGTCTCAGAAAAGACCCGAACAGTTTACAATTTGAAAGCCACCATCTTTTTATTTTAGTTATTTATTCATGCATGCCTTGTTCATGAATAAGAGATTGCCTCATTCAAACTACAAGTTAAAAGTGCAGTCGAATAACAGGACTCCATTGTGATTGACAAACATGGCTAGCCCATCCGAGGAATTGAACCCGATCATTGCTTTTTTTACTTGAACTTAATCTGAAAGTCTCTGTCCACGAAATAGTTTATGATGTATGAACGGAATTTAATTCATTTTAGTATGAATATTATGGATCAATATAGGGTCCGCCATATGTAACTATATAATTTTATTTTGATATAATAAGTTTAACATGTAAATATATGTAACTGCAATATAGAAACTAGCAACTCGTTCACGTAATTCTATTTTGTTATATAAAACATTATGTTTATGAAAGCTCCGTTGGTTTTAGGGTTAATGTTATGTTTTCCATTGCACTTTGTTATTCTCTCATACCTGAACGGCATACTTTGGTGTACAACTCTAAGGACATTAGAACAAGGCCCATTTTGATTTGTACTTTAAAGAAAAAACAATGATACAGCGCATTGTTGAAGAGAATTTTTCTACACGATAAAATAAGGATGGAGTCAAATCTGGCGAACAAAACAGCCACTCAAGCTATGCACGCCTGACAATTACGCCTTAATTTGAAAATAACGGACAATGCATTGATTTTTTTATGTCTGGTGCACGTTGCAAGGAAAATGAACGGAAAATGACTCGAACTAACTGAGTTTAATGTCCGGTAAATTCGATCCAAGATACCTTTCTTGTTAATTTTTAAAAATGTTATTACTTTCAATTTGTAGACATATAAATGTCTTGATGCTTCTTCGATGTTTATAAATAACGTCTAACACTGAACACTATTGATTGACTTTGTACCTGTCTAGGCTGGTCCTATTGTCGATTATTTTAGAGGAAGTATCAAACTTACTGTACAAATCATCGTCCAGTCAGTGTCAGATAAGCGCAGCATAATAGGCTGGTGCTCCGTCCCGCTGAAAAGACAAACCCTCTGTAAAATCCCGCGATTGTAATAACGGCAAAAAGCTGCTTTTATAGCATAGCCATATAACTTTATGCTGTCATATATAGTTACTTATGGGGACCATATAAATAATTTCATCATTTTTATAAAGCTGTGTTATGGCTATTTTTTTTGGACTGACAGACTGTGTATGTTTTAATAATAGTATTCGCTGAAGTGTTGTATACCCCTTGTTCTATATAAAGTAGGAGCTAGATATGTCCTAAGTAGGAGTACTGTTGCCACATCTAGAGAGGTCCTGCTCAGAGCACTCTCTCCTGCCTTAGCAGAATACAACATCGGCTTCGAAATCTAGTATGGGATACCTTCTTCCTGGCACTACAGCCTCATTATCACAGAAGAGGCTTTGCTAGTCTCTCTCTACTCTATCGTTATTTTCATGACAAGTCCTCGACTAAGCTCCGATCTTTAATTTCCCGGTAACACATTTTCAGAAAACTCCCGTCTAGCTACAATCACTGTAAGAGAAGATACTTTTTTTCCTTTGTATACCTGGAGCTAAGCGCAAGTTTCATGGGCAGAGTTTGTTTCCAAGTATGCCCCGTCTGATGAATGCAATACTACAGGGTCTGCTTCAGAGCATTGTCGTTTTAAAGTGCAATGTTAACAAGTACATGTTGATTAGTCCTCTTAAGTAATTACATTCTGTCCAGATCCAATCTATCGTCGTATGGTGCTAGTGTCCCCAACCACCTGACACCAACTATTAACACTTGTCACCGTCTGGCATTTCAACAATGATAAGCGGTGCCTCGTTACTAAAAGAAGAACATAATTATACCTTTAGTAACGAGAATAATTCTAACACAAAACAGCATCATAAAAAAAACTAGCAGGAAATTCCACGCTTTCATCTATCTACATAATTTACTGTTAATGATATTTCCGTAGCAATAATAAGTTAAAATAAGGTTTAATAAAATTGCCCCATTCTTCCCAATAAAAATATAATAGCCATTTGAAGTTAAATATTATTCAAATCGATAAACCGAATGTGTTTCATATTCCTTCATTGAAAACTGTAACAATTTATATATTTTTAAAACAATAAATATTTTCTTTTAGATAAATGAAACTAAATTTTAATAATTTAAAAAAATGTATTTATTGTTATAATTTGCATCGTTTTTAAATAAATATTCTCTTCCTCTTTACTGTAAAATAATTGTTACCTAAATATTTTTTAAATAAATAAATCTTCGGTTATCGGGCGACTCCATCTTTAAAAAAGGGATGCCGGGAGATGACGTACGTACGAGTATCATATTGCTTTTGCGTATTATTATATATAGTACATTTTCTAGAGGGTTTATGTATGATCATAAGTATTGCCAGTTTTGCGATACGACGTCTTAACCTGCAATGGCAGAGATACAAGCGGGTCGAAGGCCATGACAGAGTATCTAGAAATGGATTGTGCTTCGTAGGTGATTTTGTCTAAGGATTTTACTTGAAACACGTGCTTGTATCTAATATGCAGTCGCCGAACACCTACGCAGTTTTCTCCACAGACATGATCGAAAACGGACCACGTGCTCAGTCTCTCCTTAGAGAATGTACTGAATGTTTAATTCATAATCCAGTTGATCTATGGGAGTTGTTTCCTTATCTCTTGTCGAGTTAAAAATCCGTGGAATTTGTATCGATTGTTAGTTCTCACTTTTCACTGTTCTGCCTTGCTATGTTGATGTCTAAAATTCAGCGGTATCTTTTGTGTCTTTAATTGACTTCGGCAACCCTGTTTTTTAAATTCTAAAACATACTTTTATATATATCAACTCTGATTAAATTCATGCGTACATGTGCAAGAAAATTAGAATAAATAGGAGAAACATTTCTGAAATGAATACTCTTAATATGGGAAAAAGAGGCTGACTGGTTGCTGTGTTATTGGATAACACCACCGGAGTCTTTCTATTATCTAAATAGATATTATTATTAACAGGATTTGTCAGATAATCAGGGCCGTGTCGAATGGAATCGTTTAAAGTTTAAGAGTCAGAGAGTCAGTTAGGTGAATGTCGATGAAGTCCTGTAACTTCTGGCGGGGTCTCTCGCACTTTCTTAGCTGGTAAGGTTTCAAGGAGGAAGGATACGTCTGCCTGATGTCCTCCCTGGAGACAGTGTAACCGAGATTAGCTATATGTCTTTTTCCATCCCGTTTTCTTTGTCTCTCTCTCACACAACAGATAATCTGTAACTGTGAAAGTTCTTAACTGTTGTAAATAAACCTTTTATATAAACAAACGGCGACGGCGTGTTTTTATTCCAACACACAAAAATAACATGGGTTCAAAACTACGACAACGGCGGTGACGACGACACGCGTGTATAAAGGATGTTTAAATAGTTGGTAGGTGAATATATAACATATACGATTTGCTATCAGTGTTATCAAACTATTGCAGCGAAATAGTCTCCAAGAGAGGAGAACATATGCCAATCAACGTGTTGCGGGTCTGCCGAAGAGAAATACTACCGTTCAGAAACAAAATAATGCAGGAAGAGAGACGACGACACAGTAGGGAGAGGGGGGGGATGAAGAAAGAGATAGGAAGGGGAAAAATGAACAGAAGTGAGTGAGTAAAACTTCTATTTCAAACTATACACTCACAAATATATATAAAAAAAATAGAATGATGTAAAGCGAAGACACGAACGTTTCAAAACGAAAGACGAGAAGCAAAAGAAAAGCAGAGAAAACAGACATGCATGGACAAAGACAGATGAACTATCAAAAAAGAAAACGCGCGTTTTATTTTTGTCTGACATCATAGAAAGAAGAGGAAAACTGTGACAGACAAATTTACGCACACGAGTGATAGAAGAGAGCCGTGTTGCATTTTTTGTTGTGTTTGCTATTATTTTATTTTGTTGCTATTCGTCAGTTTTTTGTCTATTTTTGTGCTCTACGTTTTATATTTTTATTCTCAATTTTTTAACTTTCTAATGTGTATATGAAAAAAAGTCTAGAACAAGGAAGTAAAAAAAGCAAAATAATGTTTTTTTTTCAGCTTTGTGAAAGAAAAGGAACGGAGAAATAGAAAGAAGCGTGATCATAATTTTTGCTGCCCTCGGATATTTTTTATTTAAAAGGACCCCCCACCCCCACCAACCTCCCCAAAAAAAACAAGTGAGAAACAAATACCGAGTGTGTGCTTTGCAGAGAAAAGCAAACGGATGTGTTTTTTTTCTGTTTTGAAAGAAAATCATTGTATTATTGATGTTGTATTGGTTAGCATGTGTCGGTTTTTTCTCATGTCTTTAAGCTGGCGTTTTACAGTAAAAAAACAGGCTATCTATTAGATTGACACATGTCCACCAATTAATTAAACAGAGAAGAAAAACAAGCTATTAGTGACTGCGGGATTTTTTTGTTGTATTTCCCCGTGGGGGATCTGAAAGAAAATAAAATTAAATTAAAAAAAGTTGTCTTATTAATGGATTAAAAGTATCGTTTTACACTTATCTCATATCATGTAGTAGAGGATGGCCTGAGTATGCTAAAGAGATTCTGACGGTTACCAGCAATTATGAAACAAAATCGGCAGGTCTCGCATAACGATTTGAGAATCAAACTCTCCCAACATATAGATGCTGATGCGAATGATGAGTGACAAAATGTGTCATAGCAATCGCCTTTAACATTTGGACCGGCATGGATGTGTCTTTACATGTATAGGATCAGTAAGAAAGATAATTCACCTATAATCGCAGTATGATGCGAACCGGTGTCGGTCTTGAGAAGAACTTCCCAATTGAAACGATATAGTTAAGGCCGTGTAGTAAGAGTTAGTGTTTACAAAATAGAGTTCCGTGTCAAAACTGGCAACTGAACAAAAAGAATGGGGTAGTTAAACAAATGGACAGAGTGCTTCGGGGGCAGGACAATTTCGAATCATTGAGTATGTAGCTTGATGCGGACTGATGTGGCATTACAGACGATCATTTCGCCAGAGTAAGCTCATGCGATAAGGGTCAGTGTTATAATAATATGAACTCATTTGCAAAAGGATAGTAAAAGGCATGTGAGGTCGGCTCCGCATACGATTTGATAAAACCATTTGTTTAGGAGTCAGAAATGTCGTTTCTAGGTCAATGTTGAATAGCGAAAGAGTGGCAAAACGTCGAGTACGCTGACCGAAAAGAAAAGTGAATATTGAATAGGAATGTGTAAGCCCGGTTCATAGAGAGAGAATTAAACGAGTGCCGAATGCCAGATAAAAACGTGAATCGAAGAGTGTGAATGATAAATATGTGACTGACGTGGAACATACATTCCATGAAGATATTTTTTAAAAACATCAGAAGGAACTTGTTAGATTATGAAGTATGTGTTGATTGGAAATCTTTAATGGTCAAGGATCAGAGAGTGACACTAGCTGGAAGTTGATTAAGTCACGTTACATTTGGTGGATTTTCACTTAGCTGTGGGTTAATGGGGACAGTGTATTTATTTACCTCCTCTTCAAGAGGTTAGACACAAGGCCAGTTTTATCTTACTCCCACAAAGTAAGATGTGACCTAAGGTCGGGAAAGTGAGACTTGAAAAGCCAGCGCCCAAGAAGGTGAGCACTCTGGTCATTAAACATTGCCTGGGCAGCCCCGTCGGCATTCCCCGGTAGGGGCGCCTCAGGCAGTATGCCATAAACTTACTCCTCCCCAAAGAGGGGAGGCGAAGTCTGGGAGGGTGGGCCTCCTAGAACTACACATGACAAACCCATAGACCGGCGGAATCAAGCCCCGAACGCCAAGACGATACCAGTCTATGGGGTACAGTATCCATCGGAACAGATACTACACTTTGATCTCTCTCTTTCTCTCTTACGCATACAAACGAGAACCTGTCTCTGTGACTTTCCATCTAATGTTGTAAATGAACCTTTAATATAAACCACTGGCGTCCGCGTATTATTTTGTCAACAAACGAAAATGAATATCGGTTAACACCGACGACGAAACTGCTAAACTGTATAAACAATCTTAGAATGTACATTCATGCATTTAGACTGTTGAAACCTTTGGAAACTGAAATACACACGTTTCTTTGTTGTTTACTTCTGATGAGTTATATATATATATATATATATATATATATATATATATATATATATATATATATATATATATATATATATATCCGAAAAAAAACCCCAAAAATCTCATGAAAAACAAAACTGGTTTATATCTAAAAATACGATCGTTTTATAATAGTTAAAGCAGAAATGATATTTATGAAAACAAAGTTTGAGTTTTATAAACACATGAATTGTCAGATTGAGAAAAACACCTGAAGATTCATATACTGTTTAAACTCGGACCTTGTTTTTCTTAATGCCTTGTTTTTATTAAAATTAATGAAATGATAGTAATTATTCAAAATAATATATTGTGTTATTTGTCTGAAAATTTCACAATTAATTACTGTTTTAAAATAAATAAATTGCGCCCTACACTTTAGCTTTACACCATAACCAATATTTGTATATATATATATATATATATATATATATATATATATATATATATATATATATATATATATATATATATATATATATATATACAGGGTGTTTCAAATGTCTTGGGAACATTACAAATGCGTATATCTCATGAACTATTCCAGGTAGAAAAATGAAACTGGTGCCATTTAAAAGTTTGCTTAATCAAGTTTTTGGTCATACTAATGATTTTCGTGTTATCTTTCCAGGTGCAGTAATGACGTACTCTAAACAAGACAAGGCATTTTGCGTCCTCCAATTTGCAAAGACTGAATCGTGGACATGTGTTCAGCGTGCATTTCGCAGGAAATTTAAAAAAGAAGCCCCTGAAAGGAAATCCATTGTCAGATGGCATGCTAAATTTGTGAAAGATGGGTGTTTGTGCCCAAGTAAGCGAACAGGTCGCCCTTCAACTTCAGAAGATGCAGTTGAGCAAGTTCGGACAGCCTTTCAGCGGAACCCCCGTAAATCAGTGAGAAGAGCCAGCAGGGAACTTCAGCTTGCTCCAGCAACTGTCTGGCGTGTCTTAAGGAAACGACTGCAAATGGTACCTTACAAGCTCAAGTTGGTCCAAAAGTTGAAGGACACTGATAAGCCACTTCGCCGTGACTTTTGCATTGCAACGCAAGAGAAGTTGGAAGATAACGGCTTTGATGACCGGCTTGTTTTTAGCGATGAGGCGACCTTCCATCTGAATGGCAAAGTTAACAAGCATAACACTCGCATATGGGGTACTGAGAATCCTCATGAACTTCTTGAGCACGAGCGAGATTCACCAAAAGTGAACGTGTTTTGTGCAATTTCCAAGAAAGGTGTCTATGGACCGTTCTTCTTTGAAGAGGCAACTATCACTGGTGAATCCTATCTCAACATGCTGGAAGACTGGTTAATGGCTCAGTTGGAACAAGCAGAATCTGATGACTTCATTTTTCAACAAGATGGTGCACCACCACACTGGAGTCTTAGAGTAAGGCAGTTTCTTAACACAAGGCTGCCTGGTAGATGGATTGGGAGATCTGGGCGAGGTGATGACGTTCTCATGCCCTGGCCTCCTAGGTCTCCAGATCTTACCCCGTGTGACTTTTTCCTTTGAGGCTTTGTCAAGCAACAAGTCTATGTGCCGCCCCTTCCAAGAGATATTTACGAACTAAAGGCTCGAGTAACGGCAGTTGTGGGAACCATTGACGTCAAGATGCTGGAACGCGTTTGGCAGGAAATGGACTATCGACTAGATGTCTGCCGTGTGACGAATGGTGCTCATATTGAGCAACTTTGAAGATTCCCCACAAAACTTGAAACTTTAACCTTTCCAACGGTACCAATTTCATTTTTCAACTCCTAATAGTTTTTGAGTTATTAAAAATCGTTATGTTCCCAAGACTTTTGAAACACCCTGTATATTAACAAAAGAATATATATATATATATATATATATATATATTTATTTACATAAGAATATATATGTATATGTATATAAATATATATATATATATATATAGTATTATATTTTTTTTGAAAAAACCATAACAATATTGGTGTTAAAATAAATAAAATTAATGTTAATCTTATCTTTCGAGAATTACAATTCTCCTTGTCAAAGAGTGTCTTTCTTATTCTTCTTCTTTTTCTTCATCGTCCGATGGTAATGCACTTTTGGGTCAGAAAATCATGTTATGTCTGAAGGCGAGGTTGCGCCAATTTGAATTAAAAAGGGTATTTAGACATATTTTTTAAATCATTGTTTCTTAATAGTATTGTATTTTATTTGAAAAAACCATAACAATGGTGGTGTTAAAATAAAATAAAAAAATTTAATCCTAGCTTTCGAGAATTACAATTCTTTGACAAGGAGAATGTTAATTTTCGGAAGTTAAGATTAAAATAAATTTTATTTATTTTAACACCACCATTGTTATGGTGTTTTCAAAAAAATATAATACTATTAAGAAACAATGGTTTAAAAATATGTCTGATATATATATACATATATATATATAATCAACACAAAAGAATATATATATATATAGACATCTATTAACATCAATATATATATATTTATTAACGAAAGAATATATATATATAAAATATTAATTAAGAAAGAATATATATATATATATATATATATATATATTTATTAACAAAATAATATTTATTTATACATGTATATATACATAAACTCATGGACATATTAAAATGGTAAAGGGACTATATATATATGTATATTTATTAACGAAAGAATATATATATATATTAATTAAGATAAGAATATATATATACATATATATATATATTTATTAACAAAATAATATTCATTTATACATGTATATATATAAACTCATGGACATTTTAAAATGGTAAAGGGACTATATATATATATATATACCTTTTTCTTACGTCAGTGTTAACACATTTCATGTAAAATATGAAATGAATGGCCATTTATAATTATGGAGAGTTCAAAGGGAATAGCATTCTTGTCATGAGAACGTTTATAAAAATAAGGAAAACATCCCAGAATAAAACAACGTTTGCTGATAGTAGTTCACTCTTGTTTAGGCAGATGCATTCACTGTGTATTTACGTTGTAATGCACCGAGTTAGTTGTGACAAGTTAACGTAGCAACAATCAGAACTTTTGCTAAAAAGAACTTATATTAATAAGTTACCGCTCAAGTTCATTTCGGAAACAAAGGAGACGGATTTAATCTATTTAAGACAAAATGCTGATATGTCAAATCGAATTTGTCAAAAGCGTTTCAGTCAAGCCGTCTGTTAAAAAGTTGGACAGACTACAAAGATAATACGTTCGCAACTCACAGGTGAGGCATTTGAAAGAAGGAAAACAATGTTTAGAATCCGTATTAAGTCTTCGTTAGATAAGTGTTTTCTTCTTGAACTGCGTCGACAATTAATTAACAGGCGTCGATTTTCAGAGACGATTTTCAACCATAATTTTTCTTATAGATTGTGAACTTTTAAGAGATCTGGGTTCCCCCCCCCCACATTATAAACTTGTATTGTAACTTATTTTGAACATGTGGGGAGACAAGTAAATTGGGGCGGTTTCTAAACAAGGTGTTGTGGTAAGTTTACCGGGTATTGGTCCATACTATGTAATCAGATATGTCGAATCCAAATGCTATATGACCTATTTCGCTTATTTGGTCACTTATACTGATTGGATATTTCTGAACACGAGATTACAACCATCTACCTCTAACATAGCATCTTGTGTTCAATTAATCGTTTTGCACATGTGTTGTATCCTGGCGGTAACTAACAACCAGTGTGTGTGTAAAACGAAATACAAGAAGCACAAAAGTATTTTTGAATGTAAACACAGACTGTATAATCGACAAGCCGAGTTAGAATTTTGTTGGTAAATGTAATATTGTGTTACAACATCAGTACTTCTCGGACCTTTTCCCAGTTAAAAAGGCTCTTACTCTCGGTACCTATGTCCAGTTTGATGACGCTAAGCAGAATGAATGGGCGAGATCATTGCTATGATAGGATGCTAGTCTGTGGCTGATCATGCTATACTTCCCAGAAAGGCTAGTGCCCATCTATAAACTTCGGTGGAGTGTTTGTCTATACCTTTGTATTACTAATAGACATTTTATTTCGACATTGAATAAAACATAACTGCTGATTTATCAGACGAACAGACGATCCATACAACATCGATCTGTAGAATTATACAAAATGTGTTATTATTATGTTGTGAAATGAGTTCGCGAGCTCTGATTAAATAATGAATTATGCTTAACTTTATTCGCAAAGGGAAAATATATTTCGAAATATAAATCATCATAGTCCACGATCTCGTGACAAGGACCTGCAAGCGTTTTGATTCAGTCAAAGTACAAAACCTTAGGTCTGAATCGCAAAATTCTTGAACGATTTCTTCAACTTAATAGAATGATCTAAATCGATGACCTTTCATGAATAAGTCATTGATTGTAATATAGCTTGGATCAAAGACTGAATCTAGTAAAACTTATACCGACTAATTCTTCAATTTTGATTCGACTCTTTTGACGGTATGTATCACTTATGACAGGTCGTAGATTAATGTCATTTGATGATGTTGAAGAAGCCTTTAATAGAATATGTTCAAATCAAAGCTGAGAGATTGATAATTTGACCAACTCTGAAAGTTTCCAAGTAGTTGAAGAGAGATGGTTTACATTTTGAAAATATAATATTGTTATTTGTGAATGGATTGTTCAATAATAACTCAGTATTTTAACACGGCGCACGAACGGTGTCTTAAAATTCGTTTTATGAAATTGAATATCGAAATAAATAATGTATTTCCATATCATTTAAAAAGGATATGAAAAATAACGGCAATGTACAGTAAAATGTATTTTATGAATCCCTATATGAGATGAATACATCCGTTGTATCTGAAAATACCCCCAACATTGTTATAAGAATGGAAGCCGCTTAGAAAAAAAGCAAAACACACAACTGAAAATTTCATGTTAAAAAATAAACAGATAAAGATACGATGATAATATTGTAAATGAAATATGAATAGATATCTCCGATTGTGAACAATATTAAATATTCCTCAAATCTCAGATTTTGAGGTATAATTTAAAGACAACCTTCCCATTTGAAAATTCGAATACAACAAATTTGCATTGAATTTGATACATAGTTACTCGACAATAATTATAGGCGATTCCGTAAATTTTATTTGTTTCTCAAAACCCCTAAAATTAAAACCTTACATTTTAGACATAGAAGACAAGTCATGCTCATTGATTGATTGTAATCTTCGAAAAAGGACATAACATTGATGCAAAACTGTTTTGTTAAAGGAATCAAATTAACCCATGCTGGTACATATATTATTTTCACTTGTCTTACACGAGAATCAATTTCACCTAACTCTAAAAGATGTTTTAAAGGGGATACGTGTTTTATAATTGTAGATAAATTAATATACATAATATCTTACAAAAGATTACATGTTTGAAAAGTACTACTTTTTTTATCAAAATTTGTAAAAATTCTCATCTGATTTTTTGTAATGTAAGAATAGGTATTAACTATCAATTGATAAATATAGCCCACATGTAAGATCTTTTGGAGGATATGATAGAGTTTTTAGAGGGAAACTTTTCATTTGAAAATTCATATATTGTAGAGTTAGATTGGATTATGTGCATAGTTATTAGACACTAATTCATTAAGCAAGATTCTTTGAGTTTCAATTTATTATTCAGATCTCTTAAACTTAAGCCTTAGATTGTAGGTATGTTTCTAAAATCGTATAATAGATTTTTATAAATATTATATTTATCTTAGGCATACGGTACGTATCATGTGACGGCCGATGATACTGAATACAATATTTATTTATATATTTTTGCCGGAAATCGTTGGCATTCACCATGATTCTAGGATTTTAAAAGTATGTTAGGACCTAAAACACATTGACATATTTGATTGTCAGAAAACATACTAGCATATGGAACTTGTTATGCTAAACAATTTGATACTATGCTATAACATACACATATCGAACTTGTTATGCTAAACAATTTGATACTATGCTATAACATACACACATGGAACTTGTTATGCTAAACAATTTGATACTACGCTATAAGACAAACAGAAGAGAAAGAAAATAAAAATGAAAACATTAGAAAAAAAGGTTTTTTGGTGAAGTGTGAGCGATGTATGCTGCATTTAATAAAATCTTTCTTGAAATTAGAACATTAGATCGACTGCTCTTTCTGCTTCTCGTAAAGTCGGTTCTCTCCATCGCTCCAAATACTTTCTCACATCTGAGGCTATTCTCTATCTCTACAAATCTACACTCAGACTATGTATGGAGTACTGTTGTCATATTTGGGTTGATGAATCTCCGTCCCACTCGAGGGGTTTTATAAGGTGCAGAAACGTGTCTGTAATTTGATTGGCCGTAACCTTTTATTCACATACGTGATATTGCTAGTCTCAGTCTTTTCTATTAATACTATTATATGCATGTGTTCTTCAGAATGTTGTGATCTATCCCAGGCTTCTTTTTTTCAAGCTCTTTTAACTCGTTGGTCTAGTGCTCGGGGTGCAGCTGTTGTTAAGAAGGTGCGAGAAAAGAGATGATGCGAGACGTGCCGGATGGACACCATTCCAAAAGAAAACTTCCAAAAGTTTTTTTCGGCAGTAGATGGACGGTGGGCTAAGTTTGTGCAAGCACGAGAGCCTTACTTTGAAGAAGTTTAGGGTCTTAAACCCGTCACGTTTTTAACATATGTTTACTGGCCTATGGTCGGATACGTTTTAGAATGTTTTCTAAATAGTTCTGAACAACATCGGTAGCATCGGTTTCAAATACTAACAAAAGGGGACATATAAAGGCATCTTTATCGAAACTATTCAACCTCTGTTTATGTCCGTCTTTCTAGAATTTAGGAAGACAGACATGAACTGAAGCTGAAAAGAGTTTCGATAAAGAGGTTTTTGTAAGTCCCCATTGTTAGTGTATTGAACCGACGGTACCGATGTTGGTCGAACGATTTTGTAAAACATTAATAAAAAAGTATTACGCTCTTATATTAAATATTTCTTTATAATAGAGCACTCTGCTGTAATTCTCTCTTACTAAGCTTACATATATATATATATATATATATATATATATATATATATATATAGAGAGAGAGAGAGAGAGAGAGAGAGAGAGAGAAGGAGAGAGAGAGAATATAGAAAGAAAAAAAATTCACATACCCATTGTAACTGTCAGTATTTATAATTTATTTCGACTTCCTAGTCTCTTCAAAATGCACACAGGACAGCTACATATTACAAGATTTTCCAATATCTAGCTGTCCCGTTAGCATTCTGAAGAGACTAGGAAGTCGAAATAAATTATAAATGCTGACAGTTGAAATGTGTATGTGAATTTTTTTCTTTCTATATTCTATTATTTCTTTGTTTTCTACATTGAGCTCTCTTACTAGGATTTCTTACTAACATTATTCACTTCAACACTATATATATATATATATATATATATATATTGATGAAGAAATATATACTTCATATTATCATTTTATAACATGCTTAATTTGTTCAACAATGTATATGTGTATCGAAACAAAACAAAACTATGGTTAATATCGAAATTTGATAAAATACCTAGTTCATATTATTTTCCCTCTTAATTGTTACCTTATCACTTATTGAAGATCAATTATCTCTATTTTGTTTTGTATTGCAATACGGTTTGTTTGGCTATTGTTCATAAATAACTATGCAGGCAGAAAGACACAAATATATTCTTTACTGTGAAATGGCCTATGTCGTCCAAATGACAGATGCTTGCGTCCAGACAGCGTTCTGCAGGTTACGTAAATGTTTCTTTTGTGGTTCCTTTTACAGAAGACGAGGCTAAACGTATGCGTAAGTATACACATAAATTAATAAAAAGTAAGTTCGAGGGTTTCTTCTTCCGTTTATTACCCTGTGCTTCTTTCGTCGTGTGGGCTCTTCGTGGGCAAACGAAAGTCGTCACGAATGTGAATGGTCGTTAAAATAAAGTCACCAGTATTTTAATATCTTCATTTTACTGCTAACAACACGAAGACACACATACATGCGTGAATTCACCTACTCATATGCATGCATACACACACACACACACACATATATATATATATATATATATATATATATATATATATATATATATATGTACTCACACGCGTGTATAGTCGTAAACTTTACAGATTGCTGTAGTTAAAACACATTTATCCTAGCAAGTTCTCAGATTGGGAACCGATCATCCCAGGTTCTGTAAGCTTGAAAGTAAGAGTTTCTGTCAAGTTCCTATTACATTGTCTACCCACACGGGGTTGGTCGTGATATTGTGAAAACTCCAGTTCTCCCAAAAGAAACACTCGGGGTTAGGTCAAAATAAAACATTGAACCAATTTAGAAGGACCTTTCCTTCAATGACCGTACACAGAACAGATACTACACTTTGCAACCAAGCACAAGGCTATGTATGAAAAAATATAGGGTAGACGAGATTCTAAAGCATTATCATTCTATGAGAAGAAACACTCATACATAACTTTAGTTGGTTACCAGGTTATCCCAGTATTGTCTCAAGCGTCTGAAACTTTCTATGTACGCAAGCAAAGTCCTCTTAGGAAATGAGAAGTTTATGAATATGCAACCCGCGCTTACTGTAAACGCTTCATCGCTTAGTCACAATCTTATTGGTCATCCATGTTTGTAGTATCAGAAGGTGCACCCCAAGAAGCGCACACATATCCAAAAATACACAAATCAAATTAAATATACAGCAAATTATCATACTCAAATCTAACTAACATTGAGCGTCATGAAATTTGTGAAAAAGAAAACTTCATATTACGAAAGTAATATAATGCAATTGCGAAATATAATGTCTCTGGATGACACTCTGAAATTATCAGAACATATTGCTTATATAATATTCAATATATTAGATATACATAATGACATTCAGAAAAATTATGCATATATATATATAGATAGACATATATATATATATATATGTTATATATATGTGTGTGTAATAAAACTATTCAACGTAGGCTTTTGTTGTTTATTAAAAAGTTGTGCAACAACTTCTCATGTGTCTGTTGATGTTTGTATAGGGGGTACATATTATTATTGTATTTACTATTAAACGAATATTTTTAATTAAAAATACAATAGGGTATAATAAAAAGAGATTCTAAAGTCTTCATCGTGTATTGTTGCCACATCTGATCTGGGTAAACAATTTAATTACGATATGATATATTCGTAAACAAATTAACTATTTAAATCGTGTCTTAATATTTACAAAATGAATCAATTATTCCTGTCCCATCGGAATTTTCAAGCAATAAAACAAGCATTTACCATAATATAAAATTATTTCTGTGTTTAATCATCTTGTGAATACGCACGTAATAATTGATTGCACATTTGAAAGCTATTTGTATCCAATAATTCAATAAATCGAGATTAAAACAACATCACATTTACAGAACATGTAATAGCGTTATGATTATAAGAAAATTTAATAATATTGGATTTTCTCAACCTCTTCACCATGTTATTACAGACATTCTGGATGAATTGGATTATTGCTCTTACATTTTATTTTCTGTCCTGAAATAAAATTATAATCTCGAGAATCAAACTCAATTTTTTGTTCAAAACATTTATTAATACCTCATACACTTTTTGGTTTCTTTTACTTTAAATTTTTTCATGATTTATTTTGATCACATGACGAGTACCATTTGATTAAATTCAAATTTAATATTTAAAAAAAAAATTTTTAAATATTAATTCATTGTCGCTAAATTTGTAGTCTTAAAATATTTGATCAAATGGATCTGAAACACCATAGAATTGATAACGACTTAAAAGACACATTTTGCCTTAACATCGTTTTTTACACTTCCGGTTGAATTATTAAAATAAAAAAGTACGACGCATGCGCACATTTGTAAATTTGTATTATCAGATTTCTTTATACTAAAAAATGGTTTTATTTAGAAATATTTAACTTTTAAAATCGTATTATAATATAGTAATTTGGTAAAAGAAAACGTTATTTTAAAAAAAACGAAAGAAAAAATGAGTAAAAGCACTCCCAACTTAATATAATATATATCGCTAGTTTAACATATTTCTCTCGGCTTAAAATG
This sequence comes from Sepiola atlantica, assembly GCA_963556195.1. Lineage (NCBI taxonomy): Eukaryota > Metazoa > Mollusca > Cephalopoda > Sepiida > Sepiolidae > Sepiola > Sepiola atlantica. Next base: position 96,601,719 of record OY744532.1, read on the forward strand.
ATGGATTTATTCGCATTGTAGACATAAAATATAGACCGCTATGAAAGATTACAAAAGCGTGTATTTTATAAATGTAATATAATTGTATATATTGGAGAAGATATTTTTCTTGTGTGAAAATAACTGTTATCACATGAATATACGCAAACGACTCTTTTTAAGTATTCATTTCAATGTATTGGAATATTATTGCCACATTTTGGCTGGTGCACCAACCACTACTTCTGAGACAGGGTCTCAAAAAACCTCTAACCTAATTAGTACCACACTGTCTACCAAGCTCCAGTTCCTGTCTCATCGCCAAATGTTGCATCGCTGTGATTATTTTACAAGTACTTAAACCGAATATTAAACGTCAAACTTGTAACATGTGTACGCCTTCAACATATATATTTCCGACAAACCTGACAAACAGCAAAATCGCACGCCTTCACTGTAGAGATTCCAAGATGCCGGAACCATATTTTTCCCCGAACGTTTGTCGTTTGAATTTCCTCTCTTCCCCCTATTGACTTGGACTGCACTAACATCAAAACATTTAAATGTACTGTGAACAATTATCTCACATAACAGCTCAATTCATGATATATAGTATTTATATATATATATATATATATATATATATATATGTGTGTGTGTGTGTGTGTGTATGTGTGTAAGAAGTATTGTTTGAAGGTGATGACAATGCGTTGGTTATGGAATACCAACGGAACGTGAAAGGTAAACAATATTGAGAAATCAATAATTTTCAAATAATTTTATTAGATTTACCAACGTATTCTTATCGACCCGTTATGATAGATATAGTGAATGTTTTCTTTTTAAACATTTTCGATGGAATTCCTAATCTTCAGAAAATAAGATACAGCCACTCGTCGGAGTGTGTTATGCCAGGAGCCGAAAACCGGAAATTACGGATTGTTTTGGTGACAGGTTCGCAGAAAAGTTGTTTTTTTTATTCATTATTTTTTATTTATTTATTTAATTGTTGACGTTTGGGTGGATTAAATTGTTTGGTGTACTTGAAATAGTGTTACATTATTTTACCAGTAATGCCGTGTGTCGTGTTTAAACGCATTATATTTAATTATTAATAGTGGAAATATGGAGAAGCGGATCAACTCGTATGAATGAAGTTGCGCTCATTGAGTTATATCCGTTGAAAGTGTTCAGTTTGACTCATCTCATTAATTAATTTATTTATTTGCTTTAAATGTTTCCTTTATTATATTTATTAAACATTATTTCTTGAAATGATTACGCATCGGTGTTGACTAGCAGTTAGCATATGCTTGGTGTGGTTAGGTTGTTATATGAATATTTAACCAATAAAAACTGTTATACTATGTAACTGGGCATAATTCAATAAGTATGATTCGTGTAAGTACAGGAACAGACGCGATTAAACAGGTGGAACAGCTCGTAGCGACGAGACATGGAGGTTAGTTAGTTAGTTAGAGCTTTTTAATATACATCTTTTTTGTGCTGGCATAGTTTCATTGTATACATTATTTGTTATTAATATTACTAGATTTTATTAGGTGTAGTCAAGGTTTCTAGTTAATTGCTGTATAGACGGCATAGTGTACAATAACGAGGCCCGAAAGAGCGTCAGACGCAAGTGGGTCTGCGTACACCAAAACCAACGTTTGTCTGCGGATCCATAGGCCTAAGTACATTTTAATTTGCATTTATATTATTTGTTCATAATAATTCAGGCATAGTATTTCTAGTTAATCGTTAGTTAAAAATTATGGTGTTTGTCGTGTGTGGTCATACTATAAACTTGCAATTGAGTTCGGCTCTGTTGTTTATTTTGAGGTTTACATTTCTTGATATCGATTCTTTGAGTCTGGAATTCCCCTAGTCTCTTTCAGAAAACTGACTCCTATGCCTTTGGTGGGGTTGTGGCTATGTTATATATGCTTTTAGAAAGATGATGCCTTGGTGGTTACGTACTCTTTAACGTGTATGTGAAATGGTCTCACTGCACTGCCGATGTAGAATTCATTGCATACCGTACATTGTATTTGGTATACAGAATATGTGCGGTTCAATCCCTAGTGCAGGCGATACTAAGAATTACCAATTACTAAATACTTCTTCCCAGTCATGTCAGATGGAACGAGAGCATGCTACCCTCGTGTATTTAATAAAGAGTTCCGTTCGAAATTTCGCTCAGATTCCCGAGTTTGACAGAAAGCTTCCCGAGTAAGACAAGATACACTTAAAAACAGATAAGAGGTTACATCAGCCGAAACGTTCTGATGAAAACACCACAGATGAGAACCGTAGTCCGAATATACCAAATTTTACATATATTTTTTTATTAATATATAATATCGACTAACCAGGATTAATTTTATTTTCATGATTAATAATAACTCTTCTTCATCAAAACCGCGTCAAACGTAGCACAGTTCCGAAATGCTCACTATTCCCGCCTGGCTTTTCCTTCAGGTGTTCAATCTCGTAACATTCACTTAAATAATTGCCACTTGCATCGCTGTGTCGACGCGGGCAGCATTTGATACTTTGTTCTGACGTATTTCTCTCGCTGACACTTCAGTTGGGTCGTTCGGAGAGACGCGCTCTGTGAGATGAATATCACTCGTCATTAAATATTGCAATGGCAAAAGAATGTAATAGAACGAATGACCCCACTTCGACCCATACTTATATAGATATGTGCAAATACATACGCATGTATATGTATATATTAGCACAAACAAAATATCACGCGACACAATTGTATATATATATACATGTATTTATATATATACATATATATATTTATATATATGCATATATATATATATATATATATATATATATATATATATATATATATATAGTGCGTGTGCGTATGTATTTAAATGCCAGAAACAATTTTTCATTGTAAAAAACTGACGGTCCGTACAAGAATATAAATATGCCAGTTTTGTTGGAAGCAAATTACTTTTGCGATTGCAGAGAATTGACTGATATTCTAAATAGGGAATTTTTCAATGAAACTTTGCGAATATAAATATGTTTAAATAATATTTGGAATAGTTTGAAAATATATATATATATATATATGTGTGTGTGTGTGTGTGTGTGTGTGTGTGTGTGTGTAAATATATATGTTTGTGTACGTGTATGAGAACATTTGTGTATGTTTGTGCACGTTTTCATATGCATATGTATATGCACACGTATATATATATATATATATATATATATATATATATATATATATATATATATATATATGGGAGAGGTAAAAGAAGAACAAAGCGAAAGTTATGCATGCATTCAAGCACAATCATATGCATATTGAATTTGTTATACAAAACTCACACACATATACATATATATATGCACTCATATATATATATATATATATATATATATATATATATATATATACATACAGTAAACTATATACATGACCATATATGCAAAAACAAAACAGGTCACAAAATCGAGATGGCACATACGTAGCTGTACATCATGTAAACATGTCTTTGCACAAGTGTATATACATATATACATATATCTATCTTTCTGTCCATCTCTTTCTCTCTTTCTCTCTTTCTCTCTCTGTCTCTGTCTCTCTCTCTCTGTGTCTCTTTCTCTCTCTTTCTCTCTCCCTCTCTCTCTCTCTCTCTCTCTCTCTCTCTCTCTCTCTATATATATATATATATATATATATATATATATATATATATATATATATATATATATATGTTGTGCGTGAGCGGAATATACCCGAATTCAATAACGAAAGTGATACTTAAAAGTAATTTTATTTCCCCGTTCCGTGAATAGAATTCTTTTCAACAGTTCCCACAAAATCAATACATCTAAGTGGTCTCTCATCACTTTTATAGATATCAGTAGTCACACAGTATCTAAGTATGGTATCGGCATGCCAGGTTCGAACACTAGTAAACTTATATGTGTCTGTATAGATAAACAATTTCATATATTAAAGCTTACATTTCCTTTAATCACGCTGGTTTAAAATAAACCACTTCGATCAAGGTACTAGACATGGCTTCAAAACAATTACTTAAGCAAAGTAACAGTAGTTGTCATAAGTTATATATAAGTAAAACTTTATGGCGCGTTTTGAGTCTGTATGTTCGTAAGCCAATGGGAATTTTTGATCGGTTGATATAAATGGAATAGGAACGCTACACATTGGTAAGTCAGTAGTTTTTACGATGTAAATACCAGAGTTCGAATCTCACATAAGTCTAAATGATGTTTTAACTGGATGAATGTTTTATAAATTTAAAGATTTAAGATAACATAAAGTATAAATAATTTTTAAACTAACTGACATTTCGTTTATAATCTGCAAAAATAAAACGTCGACATAACGGTTATTCGGCATTTGTTTCTTCTAGCTCTCTAATGTAAACACTAATTAGTGTCTTTTATCAACGAAGTTTCACAAATACTTTCCTTACTATGAGAGGCAGAACCCTTACTCTAACCTTTACCCTTAGCTAGATAAATGTGGGAATTGACACACACAGGTACTTCAGCATCAATGCTGAAGTTGTTGGTATAAACTAATATGTGACAATAAAGAGGAACACTCACCATCAGGAAAAAGAATGGGGTGTTTCGCATGTCGTGTATGCAGATTTAAAAAAGGCTTCTATTTATAGGTACAGGTGTTTATGGTGGTCTGATTTGCATATATGGATATCAGGTGATATAAATGAAGAGGGCAACTGGGAAGGAGAAGAAGCAATTTGGATTGGAGCGAGAAAGGCAGAAAGAAAGTTGGTTTCACGAAATTCGGTTGAAAATCGAATCACAGTCAAAACTTTTGGAGAGAAAGGCAGAAAGAAAGTGGGTTGCACGAAATTCGGTTGGAAATTGAATTACATTAGAAACCTTTTAAAAAAAAACTTTTATTTTTTCTGGCACAGTTAGTTAACATAACATTTATTGATTTAAAAACTTGTCCATGATGTTAATAGTGTATATACTAGCTTCCAGCATTTATCATTACTCTTCGTGTCATCTCATGTTAAATTGTGTTAATTTCTTAAATAATTTTTAGACGCTGTAAAAATATTTCACTGATCAAAACACTTTCTCTGGCGCATTACATTCTTCTTACTTTATGGATGTTGAATCAAAATCTAGAATCATTTTGTCAGTCTGACGTCACGTTTTGAGCCATAATACCGAATATGTAGATTGTAATGAAAATGAATAACAGTCTCTTTCAATCTCTCCCTCTGTCTCTTTACGAAAAAGACATTGCACGAACAAAGTTTCTTTCCGATGATGTCCCGCCCGGTGAACAGAATACCCCGAGCCTACAAGGTCGCCTTCAAGTCAAATATGAACTAACATTTGTTGAGCCGCCCCCTTGGATTATCAATTTCTCTTTAGTAATCTTCTGTCTATTCCACCGATTATTTCCGGCATTCTTGTAGAGGCGATCATCGTCAAACTCACAATCTCTTTTAACCCTGATTCCCGAGTGACCCCGGACCTGGATAAGTAGTATCTCCTTAGCAAAAAAAGAAAATAATTATTAAGTTGTGTCACAACAAGTACAAGAGTAATTGTAATACATACAAGAATGTAATAATTAAATTTATTCCAGCAATCTCTTTTTGGCATGAATTTTTAGCTTTGACAACTTTGATCTACAGATCCTAGATAATCTCTCCGAACGATCCAACAACAATCTGCCATGATGCTTGAATCTCATCTATCTTGGTCACGTTCTTCGATCATTTTAGTTATTGATGAAATTGTTAAACTTGCTCTTCCATCATATCATCCAGGTTCTCTTGAAAGTAACCTCATAAATAATGTATACTGATGCTCATTCTACATGAATTCCAAACCAAATGCCCACCCTACCCCCAATATATATATTAGGGAGACAAGCCTATATTGTCACATCTTTAGTATAATACTAGATTTAAAAGAATTAAGTACGTTTTACTTATATTTCATTAAATTTCGTAAATATCGAACAATCATTCCAAAACGATTAGTTACCTGTAAATTAGGTCTTTTAGTCAACTGCAAAAGGTTATACTATTTTCAAATTTCATAATTAAAGTTTGTTATTTACTTTTCAGGTGTCATTAATATTGTGGAGTCTGCATTTTAGCCGGACAACCATTAGCAGCAAATAATTCAATAGAGCTTCTTGGGTTAGTCTACTTTCCCCTAATAACACTAGTTTAGTATACATTAAAGAGAGTTATCCATTATTCATTTGACATTAATAGATTTGTCAAGTGGTTGATAATTAAATAATAATATTGTTTCCTAAGAAAGTTATGTGCCACATTAAAAAAATGCATTAAAAGCTTGGCTTGTTATACATTGTTGCAACAATATATGGATCCCTGGAAAGTGTTCATATTTGATGCCTCTCTGCATTTTACACCGAGTCGTAGAAAGTATGAATATATATATATATATATATATATATATATATATATATATATATATATATATATAAAGAGGTGTACTAAAAGCGAACTTTTAGGAAAGGTAAAGCCTATTGTGAAGAGTATACAGCTCAATATCCAGGATAGAGCAGGTAGATATGAAGAAGAATGGAAAGGAATTAGAGAAGCAATTTAACTTAAGTAAATTGCCTTTTTGCGGAATATACCTTGCTCTGAGCAATTGAATTGAAATTTGATTTGGCTTTTGCTTCTCTAATTCCTTTCCATTCTTCTTCATATATATATATATATATATATATATATATATATATATATATATATATATATATATATATACACTTCAACCAATGCACACTGTGACAAAGAGCTTCTACAAATTATTTACCCAGTGGATCCTTACTATCAAAGTAGCAAACATACTTATTTCCATCATAAAGTAAAACACATTTTGTGCTTCGTTTATATGTCTAAACAAAAAAGTATCAACTTAGTTGAATCATATGAAGGCAGCCCCAAATTGCGAAGTACATTAGTGTCATTACGATAAACAGATAGAAAGTATTTGCGCAGTTTTTAATCTCGATTACGATAAAATGAGAAGACTGTACCATTTTTTTTACAAACGAATCACCATTATGCACACTATTCATTGATTACGGTAAATGAGATTTGTTTTACTAATTAAGCCCAACGGCCACTCGAAAATAAGGGTTAACTATATCTACAGTTTCACGATGAACGTCAGCACGATACGATCAGAATCAAATCGGTGAGATGGGTAGAAGAATAATGAAGAGGAATTGTATTATCCAAGAACACAACTCAACCAGTATTTGTTTACATTAGATTATTTGAATGACTATATTCCAGTTGGAAATAATTTTTGAATCTTTGAATCGTTGGTTTCTGGTATAGAGAGAGAGAGAAAAAGAAGTACATTTTTGTCGTTTTATAACTGTGAATGTTTTTCTTGGGGACCAGCGATGTTATGTTATGAACATACGATGAAACATAACGTTAGAGTAAAGAAAGGCTAGCAGCATCTCTTTTGTGCGAAAGAGGCCGTAGTAAAGAGAAAAGATCATCTTCTCCATACTAGATTTCGAAGTCGTCTTTGTACACTGCGAAACAAAAAAAGAGCCCTCTATTATTTACAGTGAGCATTTTTCATGAGTTGATAGAATAATATTTTTATGTTACTTACTATATGTTTAATGTATGGTGGATAAATCATATTGGATTTCTAAGTCTATTTTCTCATTGCTGCAATCACTATTAACGTTTACTTTATTCATTAAAATACAACATTAATTGTTGTTGGTTGACTAGATCCAAGACTAGACTCAGAATTATGTCTGCCTAAGTAATGTACTACTGTATATTTCCTGTTTACTCATTTTTTATGTTTATGTTTAAGTTCTCCTAAAACACTGGACACTTGAGAGAAATGTGATCCTATATTACCTTGTAAGGGAAACTATATTCAAGGTTGCAACTAACAATGCTGTTCGATGCATATCGATATCTCGATATGTTTTATTGTTTAATCATAACATTATGTAATATTTTGAAATATTTGTTTATTTGTATATAATTTAAATACAATTTTAGAAGTTTTAGTGCAAACGTATGCATTTTTCACAGTTTATAGCGACGAAAAACTCATGTTATGTTAAATATGTTCAAAAGGAACCCATTGTTTACTGTATATCTGGGGATTCATTCGGTCAATAAAGTTCAGACTTTTTAAATGCTAATACTTTGATTGAATGGCTATGAAAAACAACTGTTATTTTTTAAATAAATCTTTTTTGGCTGAACTTCAGAGCCTTGAATTTGTAGGAAAGCATTTCAATATATATATATATATATATATATATATATATATATATATATATATATATGTGTGTGTGTGTGTGTGTGTGTGTGTGTATATATATGAGAAAGGAAGGATGAGAGTAATCCGACGTAATGGGAAATGAAAAAGAAAAAAAACTAAGAGATATTTTTTTTGAGATATTCATCAACATTTCGTCTTAATTTGTAAGACTTTCTTAAAATCCATGCTACACCTCACTACGACAAAAACCTCAGCACCCCCTGCGCTCTCTCCTACCCTAAAACAAATTCACTAACACTCCTACGTTTTGACTCAGAGCCATCCACATTCATTTCACTCTCTGTCACAGACTTCTCTAAACCCGGACCGTGGTTCAGCACTGTCAGCAGCCACGGCTACTACTTTTTGTCATCGACCCATCATGTCAACCCAATATTTCGATGTACTTGCATGACATTTTCTTAAAATTATCATCTTGAGGAAGTCTTACAAATAAAGACGAAACGTTGATAAATATATAAACAAAGATCGCTTGGTTTTTCCTAATTCATTTCCCATATATATATATATATATATATATATATATATATATATATATATATATATATATATATATACAGGGTGGGCAAAAATAAGGGTCCTATTTTTAAAAATTCATAACTTTTTTATTTATTGATTTAAAAATTTTTTTTTTTTAGAATAAGTAAAGGACCCCTTCCGAAGCAAGCATGAGCCGTATTAGCCCTAAGGAACGTACCCTCATTTAGAAAACATTATTTTTGCTTAAAAAACTCATAACAGTGTAAAAAACAATACTTTAGTTTTTGTAAGTTTTAAGAAGTGTTTTTCGGCTAAAATTTGTTTTGTTTATTTCAAAAAATCTCGGAAGGGTCAGTCTACACACACATAAAGTTTGGTGAGTTTAACTTTTATTTTGTGGAAGTTATTCAAATTCAAGTTATTCAAATTTAAAGATAGGACCCTTATTTTGGACCACCCTGTATATATATATATATATATATATATATATATATATATATATATATATATATATATGCAAAGAGAGATAAGAAGTTGAGATGTACATTGAGAGATAGTTAGATTCTACTGGTATGCAGCGGAAGTATTTCATCAGATAAGCTTCTCATATGTTATCATGGACCAACGTTAAAATCAAACATGGCCCAGAATTATTCCCTAGCTTTCTCTTCAATCCAACAGATTTTCCACAACGAGAGTAAATCGGTTCGCCAAAAAAGGCCACTCGTGCCGAATCATACCAAATAAATACATTGGTATTCGCCTCGAATTTAACCATTACCGTAAACTTCTTCCAGTTAACGCGCGATTTTCGGTTCATAGCTATAAATCTTTTAACTTAGTTTGAGATGCGTCGACCGCCGAGGATTTTACGTTCTAGAGGCCTCGTACCACAATCTCTGAGGCTCTTCGGAACAAAATTCTCCGCAAATATGATTTGCTGCGTATGGTGTCAACATTTTGAATATTGAAAAGATATCGGCCTCGTAATCGACAGACGTGATGCATGGCAAACTCGTGCACGTACATTCATGCGCACTGAATTCGTGGGTTAAGCTCTATAGTAAAGAATCAACAGTAGCCACAGCAGACGTAATAGCATGTTGTAAAAAAATCGAGCACACTCAGTAGTCAGTAACAATAAAAATGTAAATACATTATTAAATGATAAGTCACAAGAGTATATCAAGCAACAATTTGAAATAAACGCGTATGTATATGCGAAAAATTTAATTTCCCTCTTAAAAGATACCTACACATTAAAAGGAAAGAAGAAAAGTTAATTTTTCAACTTTCAAAAATAAAATAAAATGTTTATATTTATTATTTATTCAATTGGCATGTCAAACAAAATCAATTTAAAAATTGAAATAAAGCAACACTCCTGACAGAATTGAATACAGAAAAAGACAGCCTCCATGCTATATATATTAAATCAATTTGATTAATAAAAAAACTATTTTTATAAATATAGAGCGATGATTATGTAGTTTAATTGCAGATTCAGAATCAATCCATACAAATATCAGTTCAGACTGATGATGGATACCATTTTATGACAGATATTTAATCTAAAACAACTGACACATGCAGCGCAATAGAAAACAAAGGTTGATGGCGAGTGATTATATGTCTTCCTATTTGCATCCAATATTTATTCAAATATTTACTTTTACCTCACAATTATATATATATATATATATATATATATATATATATATATATATATATATATATATATATATAATTTGAAACAGATTTGAAACCAGTGTAAATGCAGAGACTTTTTTTTAAATAAACATATTATTTATTTAAAATTTAAATTTTCAATTTTCTGATGAAGATTACTGTGTGAATCGAAAATTTGAATTTTAAATGAATAATATGTTTATTTTAAAAAAGTCTCTGCATTTTACTGGTTTTAAAACCCGTTTCAAATGACAAAATTTAAATGCATTCTATACAGTGGAACTATTTTATTAATACTTATAACGTGCGACCAGAGCGAACACACCACTTGTGGACATTATTACACATCGAGCTTCGTTATCAACTAAAGCACAAGATCAAGCGACACCAGGTCGTTTAAAAAAAGGAAGAAAAGAATATTGTCTATTATTCTGATGAGGATTCCTGTGTGAATCGAAAATTTGAATTTTAAATAAATGTTTCTACTTCGGAAATTTTTAGATGAAGGTTGGTAATTTGTACAATATTGAATATTCGGAATACCGTTTTCATCTTGGGTGTTTTTATCACAACGTTTCGGCCGATGTATCTTCAAACCTTCTTCAGGTGTACTTATGCCAGCTTCTCCAGTCAATTAATACATTTTTGATAAATCTTAGATGGAGAGCTTTCCAATATGATTTAAAATCATCTTCAAACCAAGATAACGCCCAGAAGACACATCTACACAATAAACACGGCTTACCTATACATTTATACAAAGCCCACCTGGATAACCTTTTCGTTTTTTGGACTACCATTCACCACCTGGATTGTTTTTTAATCGACTTCTTTGTCATCTTTCTTGAAATTGTTTTAAACTTTATGACTTAAATGAACAGAATAAGTTTAACAAATTAGTATGTTTTGGGCCAATATATTTGATGTTTTATATATATTTTATATATTTTTTGTTATATTTTCAAAGCTTAATTTCTATCACCTGCAATAAGGTCATTGGGGTTATGGTCCGCTGACCAGAAGATTTTCTTTGAAAACTCATGAGTTAAGGACGCAGTATCACTCCTTGTTTTTGAACTTTAATAACATCTGATTAATTTCTTCATTTTATTATGTCATTAGATTATATATATATATATATATATATATATATATATATATATATATATATATATATTATATATATATACATATATATATATATATATATTTCTGTGTGCGTGTGATATATGTGTGTGTGTGTGTACACACCCATAAAACATGTAGGTAACTCCTAAATGCTCAAGAGATAGGTAACAACAAGTAGCCAGAATACAACTATTGTCGCTAACAACAACAAATAAAAACGTTATATATATATATATATATATATATATATATATATATATATATATATATATATAACGTAAAATATAATAACACGAAATTACATGATTGTCGATGCAATAATTTATTTCAACCTTGCGGTTTTATTCAAGCATCCAATTTGACAATTACATTTTTGAGACTGACAGAAAACTGAATTCACCCTCGACACTTCAAACACAACCAGAGAGAGTGGTGGTCGCAGCCAATCTAAATACCTATTACAGAGCGAGTAGGAATTAACATCTTAACATTTAACTAAAGCAATCGAAAGGGATCTTATGGTTTATATATATATATATATATATATATATATATATATATATATATATATATATATATATAAAGATATTGTTCGTTCTTTTTTTTTTTTTAAGCATTGAATAAAATGTAATAAAATGACGTAAGAAGCCCTTTTTAACAATGCGTGAAAGAATTTATTTCTTTTTTTTCTTTTTCCAATCAATTTCGAAGTTTACAAACTTCATCTTCAGGGATGTATTTTTTTTTTTATAAAATAAACAAACCTTTACTTTTGTTTATAAGTAGCATCGAGATGGTGTGACGCTCTCCACCAAGATGGGATGGGCGGAAGTGAAAAATATTAAGAACGATTATGCCAGGGGCAAGCCGGGAGTTATAAAGATATTGTTCGTTCTTTTTTTTTTTTTAAGCATTGAATAAAATGTAATAAAATGACGTAAGAAGCCCTTTTTAACAATGCGTGAAAGAATTTATTTCTTTTTTTTCTTTTTCCAATCAATTTCGAAGTTTACAAACTTCATCTTCAGGGATGTATTTTTTTTTTTATAAAATAAACAAACCTTTACTTTTGTTTATAAGTAGCATCGAGATGGTGTGACGCTCTCCACCAAGATGGGATGGGCGGAAGTGAAAAATATTAAGAACGATTATGCCAGGGGCAAGCCGGGAGTTATAAAGATATTGTTCGTTCTTTTTTTTTTTTTAAGCATTGAATAAAATGTAATAAAATGACGTAAGAAGCCCTTTTTAACAATGCGTGAAAGAATTTATTTCTTTTTTTTCTTTTTCCAATCAATTTCGAAGTTTACAAACTTCATCTTCAGGGATGTATTTTTTTTTTTATAAAATAAACAAACCTTTACTTTTGTTTATAAGTAGCATCGAGATGGTGTGACGCTCTCCACCAAGATGGGATGGGCGGAAGTGAAAAATATTAAGAACGATTATGCCAGGGGCAAGCCGGGAGTTATAAAGATATTGTTCGTTCTTTTTTTTTTTTTTTAAGCATTGAATAAAATGTAATAAAATGACGTAAGAAGCCCTTTTTAACAATGCGTGAAAGAATTTATTTCTTTTTTTTCTTTTTCCAATCAATTTCGAAGTTTACAAACTTCATCTTCAGGGATGTATTTTTTTTTTTATAAAATAAACAAACCTTTACTTTTGTTTATAAGTAGCATCGAGATGGTGTGACGCTCTCCACCAAGATGGGATGGGCGGAAGTGAAAAATATTAAGAACGATTATGCCAGGGGCAAGCCGGGAGTTATAAAGATATTGTTCGTTCTTTTTTTTTTTAAGCATTGAATAAAATGTAATAAAATGACGTAAGAAGCCCTTTTTAACAATGCGTGAAAGAATTTATTTCTTTTTTTTCTTTTTCCAATCAATTTCGAAGTTTACAAACTTCATCTTCAGGGATGTATTTTTTTTTTTATAAAATAAACAAACCTTTACTTTTGTTTATAAGTAGCATCGAGATGGTGTGACGCTCTCCACCAAGATGGGATGGGCGGAAGTGAAAAATATTAAGAACGATTATGCCAGGGGCAAGCCGGGAGTTATAAAGATATTGTTCGTTCTTTTTTTTTTTTTAAGCATTGAATAAAATGTAATAAAATGACGTAAGAAGCCCTTTTTAACAATGCGTGAAAGAATTTATTTCTTTTTTTTCTTTTTCCAATCAATTTCGAAGTTTACAAACTTCATCTTCAGGGATGTATTTTTTTTTTTATAAAATAAACAAACCTTTACTTTTGTTTATAAGTAGCATCGAGATGGTGTGACGCTCTCCACCAAGATGGGATGGGCGGAAGTGAAAAATATTAAGAACGATTATGCCAGGGGCAAGCCGGGAGTTATAAAGATATTGTTCGTTCTTTTTTTTTTTTTTTAAGCATTGAATAAAATGTAATAAAATGACGTAAGAAGCCCTTTTTAACAATGCGTGAAAGAATTTATTTCTTTTTTTTCTTTTTCCAATCAATTTCGAAGTTTACAAACTTCATCTTCAGGGATGTATTTTTTTTTTATAAAATAAACAAACCTTTACTTTTGTTTATAAGTAGCATCGAGATGGTGTGACGCTCTCCACCAAGATGGGATGGGCGGAAGTGAAAAATATTAAGAACGATTATGCCAGGGGCAAGCCGGGAGTTATAAAGATATTGTTCGTTCTTTTTTTTTTTTTAAGCATTGAATAAAATGTAATAAAATGACGTAAGAAGCCCTTTTTAACAATGCGTGAAAGAATTTATTTCTTTTTTTTCTTTTTCCAATCAATTTCGAAGTTTACAAACTTCATCTTCAGGGATGTATTTTTTTTTTTATAAAATAAACAAACCTTTACTTTTGTTTATAAGTAGCATCGAGATGGTGTGACGCTCTCCACCAAGATGGGATGGGCGGAAGTAAAAAATATTAAGAACGATTATGCCAGGGGCAAGCCGGGAGTTATAAAGATATTGTTCGTTTGGAAAAAGAAAAAAAAGAAATAAATTCTTTCACGCATTGTTAAAAAGGGCTTCTTACGTCATTTTATTACATTTTATTCAATGCTTAAAAAAAAAAAAGAACGAACAATATCTTTATAACTCCCGGCTTGCCCCTGGCATAATCGTTCTTAATATTTTTCACTTCCGCCCATCCCATCTTGGTGGAGAGCGTCACACCATCTCGATGCTACTTATAAACAAAAGTAAAGGTTTGTTTATTTTATAAAAAAAAAAATACATCCCTGAAGATGAAGTTTGTAAACTTCGAAATTGATTGGAAAAAGAAAAAAAAGAAATAAATTCTTTCACGCATTGTTAAAAAGGGCTTCTTACGTCATTTTATTACATTTTATTCAATGCTTAAAAAAAAAAAAGAACGAACAATATCTTTATAACTCCCGGCTTGCCCCTGGCATAATCGTTCTTAATATTTTTCACTTCCGCCCATCCCATCTTGGTGGAGAGCGTCACACCATCTCGATGCTACTTATAAACAAAAGTAAAGGTTTGTTTATTTTATAAAAAAAAAAATACATCCCTGAAGATGAAGTTTGTAAACTTCGAAATTGATTGGAAAAAGAAAAAAAAGAAATAAATTCTTTCACGCATTGTTAAAAAGGGCTTCTTACGTCATTTTATATATATATATATATATATATATATATATATATATATATATATATATATATATATATATATATATATACAATTACACATTATTCTTTATTATAGAGTAGAGGCTTTCAACAATTAATAGAATAATTATAAATTACAAAGAAACAAATATAAATATTAAATAACTTTTCGGTGTAATATTGTACATTTCGAAGGAGATAGGGCAATGCGGAGGTGTGTGTCAAAATTTTACATTTCATTTTTGGATAAGATTGTTTAAATAGTTTGAGAAAAATCATTCGTCTGGTACCGTTTTATCAATCTCGTGAGGAAATCATGAAATGAATACGTTTCTTTTAAATATCTTTTTCTCTGTAGCTGCTATTATATTCGTTATTCATTAGTTATGTGGTACACGCTGTTATAACATCTAATTTCACTTGGCGTTTACACATTTGCTGAAGTTGTTTATTGTACGGAGACATCATATGGGCTGAAGTAGGTCTATTTAACATAAGATTACACAGTCATTACGTATTTGTTTATGTCGTATTCTCTTGCATGTAATGCACGGTTTCTGTGTAGAGATTCATGAGTTATAATATATTTACTAGTTTCTCATTTCGTTATTGCCTAGACGCCTCGACGGGGGTAGAATATGATATTGTCTATGCATAGGAACACAGTCATACATAAATTACAATATCGTATCTTAGTGCACTAATACATATATAACGATGTCAAGTAACATCGAGAGCAGCTGGATATAAAATATCGATAACTACCTGGAATTCGATTTACTTGTCTAACATATTATAATATGTATATAAATAATGTATATATATATATATATATATATATATATATATATATATATATATATGAATAATATATATATATATACATATAAATATATATATATCATATATGTGTGTAATTGCATATATATATATATATATATATATATATATATATATATATATATATATATATATATATATACAGGGTGTTTCAAAAGTCTTGGGAACATAACAATTTTTAATAACTTGTAATGTTCCCAAGACTTTTGAAACACCCTGTATATATAACTCGTAAGAATATTATTTATATGAATAAATTAATATATATTTTTATCTATTGTTATTTGTACATACATATCAACGCTGTACATTCATGAAAAGGTTTAAATTATTGTCTTGAAGTAGCTAAAACACTCATCGGTTTAATGACCCATGTTTGTTTTTCAATTGTTCATATTAAAGAAAATATTAAGAGAAAAAAGAAAAAAAGGAAACAAAACAGGTTGAAATGTGAAAGGATCACGTGAACAACTTTATAATGATATCTTAAACAGACTGTTCCTATATTTACCGTTGAACCACATGGAGGTGACGATGGGTGTGCCAAGTGCGAATACAGTCGGTACTATTGAAATCACATTAATTTAGGGATGTTGGCAACCTTCAAGTGGTCCCGCCTGCAATAATGTAAACAATAGAATCAAGCCAGTTAACAAAGTTGTAACGTGTACATTCATACGAATTTACTGCTTACCTAATTAAAAAAAAAACAATTGACTGTAGCGAGATTGCAAGTTCAGGAGTAGGGAGGCGGATCTCATGATTTAGAGAATGTGTGCGGATAGTAAAGTGGCATGTAATGAAGACAAGGGAAGATTAAAAAGGGGGGGGGACAAACATTATAATTGAACACACACACACACAAGTGTTACACACTGACTTATAACCGTTACGCAATTATCAGAGACAATTAGCAACTAGTGTTTTTAGGCTTACGTAACTTATTTAATGATGAAAATAAAATACATTAAATTGGATAATAATTTAAAGTAGGAGGAGGAGGAGGACGCGGATGATGATGATGATGATGATGATGATGATGATGATGATGATGATGATGATGATTATGATGATGATGATGATGATGATGATGATGATGATGATGATGATGATGATGATGATGATGATGATGATGATGATGATGATGATGATGATGATGATGATGATGACGACGATGACGATGATGATGACGATGACGATGATGATGATGATGATGATGATGATGATGCTGATGATGATGATGATGATGATGATGATGATGATGATGATGATGATGATGATGATGATGATGATGATGATGATGATGATGATGATGACGACGATGACGATGATGATGATGATGACGATGATGATGATGATGATGATGATGATGATGATGATGATGATGATGATGATGATGATGATGATGATGATGATGATGATGATGATGAATGGTAAAAGGCTGATGCGATACCGCAAGGTTATTTACGGTGGGCATCGAAAACAGGTGAAGAATACTGGACATCTGGGGAGGCTTGTTGTTACTCAGACTCCAGGAAATACTACTGGTTATTGTCGATGAGCAATCACTAAAGATGACCTGTGTAAGTACTGTTAGTGCGTACAAATACTACTACCACTACTACTACTACTAATGATGATGATGATGATGATGATGATGATGATGATGATGATGATGATATGTGTGTGTGTGTCAAGTAGGGGGATTTTATACGAGAAACGAGATAAAGAATCAAAAAACCTTATAATAATGAGATATACAATTAAATACAGCCTATCAATGAGAGGTATATCACACACCTCAGTTGGAATAACTGTTTTAGACAGCCATTAATTTGTTGTCGCGGACAGACTCGATAACAAAAAAACTCGATGATAACAAAAAACTCGATGATAATAGAAAACTCGCACAAAGACGATCGTCTTCTTAAAATAAAAAAGCAAATTTCGTCTGATTGCTGGACGTGAAAGACAGTTTTCCCTACCATCCTTATATATCTTGATTGGCAACGCGTTAAAGTTTCTTGCAATTTAAACAGACATCATGAGGGGACGTCTTTTCAGATGACAGCAACAGTGATTGATAGAAAAGATGGCGCTGAATTGTCTGATTCAGCAGCGCAGTCGTTAAGCACATGGTGAAATACAATATGAGAGATTGCTTCCGCCGTGAGGTAAAAACAAGCGAAGACTGACGTCTTGGCGCACCATGTTCGACTTCTGTCCGTTCCATAACACGACTTTTATCGTACATTTTGAAAACCTTCACGTGGTCCCACTAGAGAGAGCAAGGTTAAAACACTCTCAACCAAATACAATTAAGTATGTAAAATATCATATAATGCTTTTTATATACAGTGAAATTGAGAAAAAAAATCCGCTACTACCTATCGTGTTGTGTTCGCGGCGCTACACGATCTACACATTAATATTTATTAGTTTACATCCTCCGTCAACAATGAGAGGAAACAATTTTGATTCGCTAGTGTTCGCCCTAATATTCATATCCATATAACGTAACGTCTTAATCGGTAAAATGTAAATAAATATAAAGAAGATAACGTCTTAAGCTGGAAAGTTTGAAAAATAAAAGAGTGAAATACGTATCAATCAGTATAGAAAGAAAAAGAACAAAATGAAAGAAAACATGTCATTATGGAAATAGAATCAAGGATGTCCTTTTGAATTAATTTCAGACGACGGGGTCGTCGGACATACTATTGGCTTTCCTCCTTCCCCTAAACATTTCAAATTGTTTCGTGCGGCATCTTTTTAATCGGAAACGTTTGTGGGACAAGCGGATATATATTAATCTATATACAAGTAAATACCCATCGATATTTACTATTATTATTAATTTAACTAAAATAACTTAAAAAAATGCTATGTAAAAAAATAATTCAATTAAGAAATTAAACCCACCAGTTTTCATTTCGGCTTCTTCATAAGAAAATCAGCCATTTTAATCTGTTAGTAGTAAAAGAAAACGAATGAGTGCGTGAGCTATGAAAATTTGAACGGAATCTGGAAGAATTTAAATTGTTGAGTAAAAGTCATTTCTAACTTGATAATTCCTAGAAACCTTAAATGATAATTTCTGGAAGCTATGCACATGCAATAATTTAATAAATACAGTTCAAAGGAACATTGACATTACAAAAGTACATAGACTTGCATACCAATTTGGTACATCTAATGATTTTATGGTATCGTAATACTTCAATTTACCTATTGAACTCCTATTTAATTAAAAAATAATAATTTGCGCGAATACAAACGAAAAACTAACATCGTATTCCCAAAAGCGAAATAAAATTTAAATTAAATCAGCCGCAATCAAAATTCTTTAATAAAATAATCATAATTATACCACGAGAAGCAACATCTATCGAATCTATTAGAGATTTGGTATCTGTCTTTCTAAAGTCTAAACTATGATATTCCTTCATATAATGCCCTAGCGTACTATCTTTTAATGCTCAGTTTAAGTTACTATACTATTTTTAGACTTCCAATGCTCAATTAAAAGAAGTAGTGTAGTATATGTTCTGTTGTCGTGTTTTAATGTCAGCTTGACGTACTTGCTTTGATCTAGTAACACTGAAGAGCAGAGGTTCATTAAAACACCCTCAACTGATAGTTGCATATATATATATATATATATATATATATATATATATATATATATATATATAATTTATTTAGATACTGTATATTACATATTTCAGCAATGTACCGCGGTTTCATCCAAAAGGGCAGATTTTGACATCTTTAGTAAATCTCCGTGCCCAGTGGAATCATCGGCAAGCTGAAACGATTGTAGTCACGCCCGACAGTGAATGGCACGGAAAGTCTCAGCCATCCGGCTCTCTTCAGCTTCTGTTGTCATCTGTTTCGGAAATGTGAAGTCACGTGACACTCTCGTTGGGACGCGTTATTTGCGTGTTGTGTATGTTTGTTTGTATTTAAATTTAGTGTAATGGAACGGTTGAGATTCAAAACCGGAGGAGATTTGAAGAGATATAAGAATATAAAAATAAAACAGAATAAAAATTTTAAAAATAAAAATAAATAAATAAATAAATAAATAAATAAAAATAAATATAAAAAATAAAACATAGAAAATAAAAATAAAAATATATATAATAAAAAAGAAAGAAGGGAACTAAAAAATATAAAAATAAAAATAAAAAAGTTTCTATATAATTCCCGTAAGCCAATTTTATGAATCTGTATCATTGGCCGTTACTGTTTTGGGGTTTAAAGAGGTGCGTTCTAAAAGGAGGGAGAAAAAGGAAGAGAAAAAAAGTTAACGGGAAAACCGTAATTAATTTCGTGTTTTAATTCTTTTAGACAACCTGAAGTAATTTGAATAAATAAATCGCTGGGTTCAAAATATCATGATCACCTCAGCTCAAACTTGGTCAATGTAAACATATTTTAAATCAACCTATCTAATGTGAATACAATCTCAAAATATAGTTTGTACTCATTAATAAAATCAAACAATATTGTTATCCACCAGATCAATCTTACATCCTCCACAAAGGCGGACGGACAATGTAATATTCTAGATTCGCGTGGCTCACTCAATAACAGACTAAACTAAACTAATATCTTCTTTCTGATCAGATAAAAGCCTGCCTTTATTACTTGGCTGATTCGCCATTTTTCAATTCCATTTTGAAATAACTTTTATTATTCTCTGTGTAGCTGAGGACTCTTCAAATCGCCATGTTAAGGTTTCTCGCAAGCTAATGGAATCAGAATAATTCTTCTTTGATAAGAACAATACTGTTCGCGTGTTATTATTTCAAACAATCTAAACCGTGGAGCGCAGTGGAGCTGAGGTTTTACAAACATATATAATAAGTAAGAAAGCACATTTCCAAAGGTTCTTAAAATCGGCGAGTCACCGACAAAAAGAACGAATAGAGAACTGACAGAATCTCTTAAAAAGAAGACTAGATGTATATAAAATGATACTTTAAACACACAGAACGAGGTAAGTGCAAGTTCACGTTCATGCTTGACAACGGGCGGAACCATATATATATATATATATATATATATATATATATATATATATATATATATATATATATTATCGATCGCATCTAGAAAATTGTATTTTCAGATTTTATGAAGATCTATTATACCAACTTAGTAAACTCACCCATTTAATGATCGAATAGCACCATATATATATATATATATATATATATATATATATATATATATATATATATATATATATATATATATATATATCCCTGACCACTTTAGTTAAAATTTAAGATCAAATAATATTCCACACAATATAAAATGGTCCATCCTAAAAAATCAAACTCCTACAGCCCAGGATCCAGATCTTGTGGTCTATGCAATTCTGAAGCCGTAATGATAGCTACTGCACCTAAACATTTCAATCTGATAAATTCCAGAAATGAATTAGTCTCCAAATGTCGACATGGAAGGAAATTCAAATATGCAATATGGAAACCACCACCAGTCTTGCCGTATCTGTTTAGACGAGCAATGAAACCGGGGGTGTCCAGTCTTCGAGATGGGTCCTTTTTAATCTTCTTTGCCTAAAGGATTTAGACTCTGAGGTTGTAAAAGTTTATACACCTAAATTTTCAGTTTCTAAATATTTTTACAATATCTTTACAACCTCTTAATTAGGAAAAATTAAACCTTAAATA
This sequence comes from Sepiola atlantica, assembly GCA_963556195.1. Lineage (NCBI taxonomy): Eukaryota > Metazoa > Mollusca > Cephalopoda > Sepiida > Sepiolidae > Sepiola > Sepiola atlantica. The sequence goes on from OY744532.1 coordinate 96,623,537, forward strand.
TATTTACAACTTCTTAATTAGGAAAAATTAAACCCTAATTTAGATTAAACTTCTTGATTGGGCAAACCAAACCTTAAATTTAACTTCCTAATCTGATAAAATTAAATCTTTAATTAAACTATTAAATTATTAAGTTCTAATTATTTTGATAACTTCGTAATTGGGAAAATTAAATCTTAATTGGGAAAAATAAAACCTTAAGGCAAGTTAAACTTTTTAATTGGGGAAAGTTAAACTTTGAGTTGGAATTCATGGGCTGATAGGATTGAATCTTAAATTAAACTATTAAACACTCGAATAATTTCTAACCAGATAAAATTAAATCTTAAATTAAACTATACAATTATTGGAATTTAATATCTTCGTAATTTTTACTTTCATAAATATTCTACATTATTTGATAGGGCGAGATTTGTGAAATCGGTTTTTACTGTAAGCTAGATTTTAAGTAATAATTTTGGATGTGTACGTGATTACACGATCTGACCTATATTTCCTAACTCCCTTCTCTTTTTCTTTTAACTTCTTAACCCCTTCCCCTTTGACATAGAATATTCTCACTCGACCCAGACAGGGAACATCTAATCTGGGTGGGTGGATGGCGGGGTTGTATGTTGCTTTCTTCGTTGATTCCATCAAGCGGGCTTAAACAGGAAGTAACAGAGACATTATTTCCGATCTATTAAAGTCATTCAGAGATGTAGACAATTTAATATCGCCTTCTGTTCGTTAGGGATTTGTCATGTCTGGTTGAATCGCTGGGGAGAGAAGATTACTTATTTTTACGCTCTGCTGGCAAGATGCGACCGGGATTCAGTCTTGTTTTTCTCAATTCGGATTATACGGGTTTTCTAATAAAACAACGAACTTTGATTTGACTTGGGTTGCACATATCGGGATTTTGGAACTTTGATTGGACTTTCTGTATTATTTGATTTATTTATCATTAACATTGAATATTGACACATTTCGCGACTGGATAACTTTGCCGGCCCCTTCAATTTCACGTATATGGACTGCTGTTTATAACTTGGAGTAATGTCTTTCCTGATTATGCTTCTCAATTTGTATGACCTGGATGGACCGTATGGATTCAACAAAAAGTATGTTTTTGGGTTGATATGTTTGATGTTATGTATTTTTATGTATTTGTGTATATAATTTTATATATTTTCAAAGCGTAATGTTATTACCTGTAGTAGTATAACTGCGGTAATGGTCCTCTGAAGAGAAGCATTATCTTTGAAAACTCATGAGCTAAGGACTTAAGGCCACTTTGCTTGAACTTTGAATTCTAATAAAATTTGATTGACACCTTATTTTATTACTTCATTTTATACTATATATATATATATATATATATATATATATATATATATATATATATATATATATATATAGTCTCGGACGTTTCTCAACCATTAAAACTAAAAACCAAAAAAAAACCCCCCAAAAAAAGCCTTAAGTTCCAAGTCGTTCAATTTAGTGTTTACAGTTATTATATTAGTTAGCTTCTAACATTATTTAAGGGATCATCAGTTGTTTACCATGAAAGACTGTTTCGGGAATTTAAAAACAAGACATTATTTAATTTCATGATTTCCCAGCTGAGTTGATGAGACCCCACTTATATATATAGCATGTATTACAAGTTAGTTAAAAGAACATAAATCGCTTGATCGAAGTTATTTAATATATAAAAATATATATATATATATATATATATATATATATATATATAAATATATAAGTACAGATTAGTCGTCCGAGGCTGTAGCAATGCGATGTAGTTGCCGTAAGATGGAAAAGTGAAAAGAAATAAACGAAGAGAGAAAGTGAAACTCAAAACGACTTATTAATAATTTCACGAAAAACTGATTAAATACCAGAATAGTAAATACTGTCTGGTAAATAACAGTTCGGCAAAGGGTAATCTTAAATTTTCGAAAGAAAAACTTTCATTTTCAGAAGACAACAATAAAAGACCGAGAGGGTCGGAAAAACGGGAAAAACCCGGTGTCAAACCATTGAAATACCGCAGCAGATAATTGGAAGTAGGAACGCAGAAAATGTCAAAATTTGATTAAACAATTATTCAACTAAAGTTAAAATATTATAAACATTTGTTTATTTATATACTAATTATTATAATTTTATTATATTTTATTTTGTATAATTTATTAATTAATTATTTTTCTTTAACTTTATTCAATTATAAATCTAAATTTAAGTGTGGGCCGTATTATAATATGTGCCATCAAAGGGGGATAACTTAAGGAAAACTATATTTAGAAATGAGATTTGAAATTTGAGAGGGAATTTGAATTGTGGAATGGATCAATGCCAGAAGAAACGTTGGGGAAGGGGGGGATTAGAGATAAAAAATACATACACACATATACATACATAAAGTGTAAATATCTAAATACATATTTATTTATTTATTTATTTATTTATATTAGTTAATTAAAGAGTATTACAAGGGTATAATACTCCTAGAACCAAATTTCTATAAATGTATTCTATTTATTGATTCATAGATTTATTTTTTCTTTTATTTTCCTTTGTTATTATGATCTATTCATATATTTAATTTATACATTTATTATTATAATTTTTTTTTTCTCGTTTTTTCAACCCGCTCGGTCTTTAATTGTTGTCTTTTGAAAATGAAAGTTTTTCTTTCGGAAATTAACCAGACAGTATTTACTATTCTGGTATTTAATCAGTTTTTCGTGAAATTATTAATAAATCGTTTTGAGTTTCACTTTCTCTCTTCGTTTATTTCTTTTCACTTTTCCATCTTACGGCAACTACATCGCATTGCTACAGCCTCGGACGACTAATCTGCACTTATATTTACCAGCAATGCTTCAAGCAAACTACAATCTTATTCTATATATATATATATATATATATATATATATATATATATATATATATATATATATATATATATTACAAACCATACTAATTGACAGGTTTTGACGAACAGGGAAATCTAAAAAGTTGAACAGGATATGTGTGCCATTTTTCCTCTTTCGTCCGAGACTTCGTCTATTTAGTAATGCTGAAGAGTCGATATGTCACTACTAGCTGTTTTCCACTGCAGATCAGGCATGCCCAGATTCATGACACCCGTGTATACCAAGCAGACAATGAAATGTAGAGTTTTAAAAAATACTATATATATAGTGATTATTTCAATTCCAATGACTAAAAACTTAGTCTTTACTCATATATTCTTTTCAATAGAAAAAGTGACGATTGTCTTTTATGAATAAATTACAGCCGTTAAACGCAATGTCTCGCTCTTTTGCAGAAACCACAATGAAACGCATATACACGCATATACACGCATATTCAAGATGTTATATTTGGCACAAAATCCATGGGGAAAAAACATCAGAAAGTAGACAACACTCACGTGTAATCCCTTCTTGCAATAAGATGACAGAATTCCCATGAAGGAAAAATTTGAAATTATCACTAAGACCTACGTTTTCAAAAAGCTATGGTAAACAATAACAAGTACTGAAAATACTGGTTAGAATAGCAAATGGTTAATTAAACATTGAGATTAAGGTAAATAATGATTATTGTTATAAGTAAAATCATTACGTAAGATGAAATCAGATAATTCGGTTTATGGTAGTGAATTGAACATGCGTCTTATATAAGTAAGGGATTATTTTTTAAATCTCAAATTACCACATAGGTTATCTTGGATGCTAATATGTTTACACACATATTTTTTAATTCATTCACTCCAATGTAATAGTATGAAGTCATGGTTAGACTCTCCCTTTTCAAAAAGAAAATATAAATCCTGTGAAGATTCCCTGGGAGTCAATAGGAGTATACCTCACACCAACAAAGCAGCACCACAACCTTCCTCAACTGGTATGAAACCAAGGTAACTTTCGATTCACGATATTTTAGATATCCATGTTAGTACTATATTTAAACTAACAGGTGACTGCGTATAAAGACCCGAAGCCACTCGATTGTCAGTTGGCGATGAACAACACTTTTGAGGGATTAGAATACGATTACATCAATGGTCAGTATTTAATTATTTAAAAATGTGTTACCATTGGACTTAAACACGGCCACATTGTTTTCCGTAGTATTGTATTCCACAGGTGGGAAGTTCTTCGAAATAAACTTTGTTCATGCTAGTTCCGTTTTTATTTTAGGCATACGGACGAAGAAATAAACATTCGGTAGAATAGTGTTTATTAGATTAGAGTGTATTATCTGTTCTGTTCTCGCTTAGATACATTTATTTACTAAGGTGGGTATTAGCTGAGAGTGTTCTTTCTCCTGGACGACTACCCTCACAAAGCCTTAAGGTTCCATAAATGTTCAAATCGTCGTCATCTTTAAGTAAATATCGACATTTTCCCATAACCGAATAGGCGAGTCCTACGCAAGCGTGAATGTTATAAACATGTTTGTCGGCTGAAGTGGCGGGAATGATATTCGAAAGGTCATAGCCGGTAAAGTAGAAAACGTCGAATGTGTTTCACGTTGCAATTCAATTCTTTCATGAGCGCACACAACTGACGTTGGCTGGAAGCCAAAATCAAGAACCAATTCCAGCACAACAAATATATTTCCTTTGGATAGGAATGAAAGCTAATGGAAGAGTACTCAGAGAGTGCGCACATCCGACAAATTGCAACTAATGTATTCAATGAGCAGCGGTTACATCATGTCAACTTTGCTTTCGTTTGTCTGTTTTACGCCTCATCTACTGTTCTGACTATACTACTAGTATTACTCCTACTAATAGTCTTCCTCTACCTCCTCCTACTACTACAGCTACTACTACTAATACTAAAATGATGAAGACGACGAAGGAGAAGAAAAAGACGGAGAAGACAATGAAGGAAAATAATCTATGTACTAGTAAAAGTTGTGGTGTTTTTGAGTTTGTCTTTTCGTACGACCATATAGGGAGGGCCTGTGGACGAGTGGTTATAGCACTTGTCTTTGGGCTAGACGACCCGGGTTCGATCCCACTCGCGGCATGCGAATTTTCGGGTATGAAAATTCTCTCTGTCCACCCAGGGAAGGTTCAAGGCAGCGGAACGAGAGGGATGGGCTCCGCCCTAGACATGGTGATTCTTAACAAATCACCATCGCTAAGTGTACGATGTCGGCAACGACACTCGTGCGCGTCTAGGCTATGCGACCATTACCTTTTTTACGACCATATAACATGTTTTTGTCAGCAGAGTACACATTACTAAGGTAGTTGTCAAATCGTCACAACACTTTAAAGTATTTGTTTCCTTTTCGTTTTGTTTATAATAAAATAATGGACATTTAAAAAAAAGTTTAATTCAAAAATATGTGCGTATATTGGATGTATTACAATTCAGACTGCAAAGATAGAAAACCCAAGTAAATAAATACAAATGTAATTAAACAAAATATGAAAGAGTGAAAGAGAAGAATTTTGTTAAATGCAAACATCCTTAATTTGAAGCGATTTGAATCTTATCCGCCCCGCACATTTATGAACGTGCTTTACACTGGCATTAAAAGAAAATAACATTACATAATTACGAAAAAAGGCAGTACACCTTTTTTTCTTAAACTAAGTAACCTTTTGTTTGATAACTCACAAATAAAGTAGACATCAAGTTTAGTCCGCATTAATTTAAACTGAATTGATTTTGTCTAAAAACATAATTCATTATTATATATATTTTTTTTTGAAAAAAACATTTTGAAAAAACAATAACAATGTGTAGTGTTAAAATAAATTTTATTTATTTTAACACTACACATTGTTATGGCTTTTTCAAAAAAGAATATAATATTATCCGAAACAATGGTTTACAAAGAATGTCTACACACCCGTTCTAATATGATTCATTATGTTTTCGCAAATAAAAGCAATGCCTAAATAAATTGACAGTAGTTACTTACTCTCTTATGAAAAAGATGAAGTAGCTTATGTGATTTTCCACAGAAAATATCACGTAGTTTTCTTCGTACAAGTTATAACGAGGTTTAAGTTAAGTAAAGATGAACATTGACATACCCAGATACTGTAACAATACAGGTCAATGAGCGGGTATACACGATTAATAATTCCCCCAATAAATTAGACCGGCCTCAGCTAACACCACACAAAAATCAACCAAGAAACAGAAATTACAAGTAACAGCATAAGCTCTCCCCCTTCCCCTTCCCCCCAAAAAAAATTAAAAAATATAAATGAATAAATAAATAAATAAAAAAAATGGTGCCGGTCTAGGCTGACACCAGACAAAATATTTGTAGAGGGTCGAGGAGGATGAGACGACCGATGAGGGACAGCACAAACCAGACTTCCACTGGAAAAGTGCGGAGAATGCTGGGACCTGGGGGGGGGGGGCTTATTGCCATCCAAATCCCAGAGAAGACCAATGGTACTTACCAGCGATAAATCAATGGTAAAAGGCTGTTGCGATACCGCAAGGTTATTTGCGGTGGGTATCGAAAAGAGGTGAAGAATACTGGAAATCTGGGGAGGCTTGCTGTCACTCAGACTTCAGGAAATATCACTGGCTATTGTTGGTGAGCAATCACTAACGATGATCTGTGTGAGAACTCCTAGTGAGTACAAATAATAATAATAATGATGATGATAATGATGATGATGGTGGTGCTGATTGTGATGATGGTGATGATGGTGATGATAAATGATGATGGCGATGATTGCGATGGTGATGACGGCGATGGTGATGATGATGGTGATGATTATGATGATGATGGTGATGATGATGGCGATGATGATGGCGATGATGGCGATTATGATGATGGTGATGATTATAGTGGTGATGACGATGATCATGTTACTGCTGCTGCTGATGATGATGATTGTGATGATGATGGTAGTGATGATGATGATTCTGCTGCTGCTGCTGCTGCTGCTGCTGCTGCTGCTGATGATGATGATGATGATGATGATGATGATGATGATGATGATGATGATGATGATGATGATGTATGAAAAAAATGGAAACAGGGTGATTATCTACGCGAAAAGCAGCAGAAAGTGAAGAATATTCACAACAGCAAAACAGGTAATAAAGAAGCAAGAAGAAATAACTGGAAAGAGAAATAATTACATGACATATAATGACATTTTGTTATTATTATCAGCTAAAATACGAATATTATCGACATAGCGTATGGAAATACAGGGGTTTATAATGTTATTAAATAGTTTGCTTTCTAGGTTTGCTATATTGAATTCACTGAAAGTCGATTCAAGGACTTAGACTACCCAAAATCCATCAATTTGAGCGTAAATGTTTACCATCAAGTCATATAAATATTCTCAGTGATGCAAATTGATAGTAACGTTTTAGTATTTTTTGCTGATTTTTAGTTGAGAAAGAGTCAATATATTATTGATAATTATATTAATTGATAATTTTACTGGTATATTAGTTAATAAGCTTCTTACATAAAAGGGCAATTATTTTATTGTCCGGTTTCTTGGTTTGTAGTATTTGTAATTGTTATTGTGTTGCGTTTACGCTTTATTTATTAGGTGTATACTAGCTGATAAGTTTTTTTAGGGTTTTGTTAATGCATGTATAGGAGTAGTAATTTGAGATATGATAGACCGGAAAGTAGCTTAATGTGTCTTAAGGAACGTTATGGCTCGCTTCGCCAATAATGACGGTAAAAGTGTCGACGTCATACTGTTGATGAAGAACGGCTCGTCAGCTTCGGTTTTTCTCCAACAATGTTGGTTGGATGTGGACGTTGCACTATAGTTGAATTACAGCTCGGTGGACGAAAAGAGAAATTGTCCTGAAAAGGACAGAGTTTGCCCTGAAAAGGATAAATAAATAACAAGGTTTGTAATTCTCGGTTATTTTTGAAAGCTGTTAATCATCAATGTGTGAATTATTAGTATGGATAAGTCTGTTAACTTGTGTCTGTAATGTATTAGTAAGAATATTGTTAACTCTTTAGTTGTAGTTTGGTGTGATAATCAGATGTATTAAGTACTACAAATATGTTAGTTTTTGTCCTTTTTTTATTATGATGTTTGGATAATTCCAGAGTTAATTAGCGGATTTTCATAGATTGAGAGTTTATACTGAATTGTATTGTTTTTATTTATTTTGTCGATTTTTTTTATAGCTTCTGCTTTCAGAAGATCTCGAAAATCGAGATGTTTTGCAATTTTATTTTTTGTTTCTAGTTTTCATGTAATAATTCATATTTTTGCATTTTTTACTAGTTGTATCGATTAAGTCCAAGATTTAGTTGTTGCTTTTGGTGTTTTCTAAGCTCATGGTTAGATAGATAAATGTAGCGCTGCGTGTGGATGGTTAATAAAATCGATCATTTGTTTATCGTTATAAAAAAGTGGAAAACACCAAACATATACATAGTACTTTATAAATCCGACTACAAACAGTTATTGATGACCACATTAAAATGAAATGAATTAACAATAATCCCGCTGATAGATTAAGGACGCAAGTTAACAGACTTATCACTGCTAATAACCGCACAAATACATAATTACGAACTCATCAAAATAACCAGAGTTTACAAACCTGGTTATTTTTACGAAACAGTTAAGATACGTAAACTTAATTTCCATCTCCGACCTATAATATCATCAATTACTACATATCAGCCAGTATATACACCGTAAATATGGCGTAGAGTCCGCACAAAAAAAACTATTACTAATCCTACAAACCAAATAACCGGACTATAAAATCATCGCTTCTTTTATGTAGAAAGATTAGTAATTAATGTGTATGTAAAATAAACAATTGGTATAATTATCAAGAATAAATATTACTCGTCTCAATTGCTACATATTTTGTTAAAACACTACTAAACCGTGCAAAACTAATATCCTCTACCAGAAAAAAACTGTATTCTTGGCATTAAAATATAAATTCGTTAATTATATTGTCGATAATCAAATAAGATAAAAGATTCGGAACTTTAAAAAGATCCCTACTTTATAACTCAAAACACATATACTATTCCAATCAAATGCAACACAACTTTAGATTAGAATAAACAACCACGAACAATATTGCACACGAATACATATCTCCAGATGATAATGACAGTAAAATACTTATACTTATTTACTTCGAAAGATTTAAGCCCCGAAATGTTGAAGTAAAAAACTCTTCTCCAACCGATAATGCAATAGAAAACACCAATGTTATTAATACGTTAAAATGCATTTAGAGATGATTAAACTCAAATACTACTACGAATAATAGAGATAATAGATACATTGGTTTTACTACCACTACCCTTTCTCGCTTACCCACAATGCACCTTGTAAACTCTAGCTGAATTTAGCAACACTTGAAAAAAACAATTACGTGTCCCCTCTGATTTACAATAAATGCTAGTTAGTATTACGAACAGACATAATACGGTCTTAAACAAACTTAAATAATTAAAAATACTCGGAGCTATTATTATTATTATTATTAAAATGCAGTAACCTACTAAAACTAACGCAAGTATTAAATCAATAACAATATTTTAAAAATGTTTAACGTAATACAATTCATAGCTTGAGTACGTTCTGGAGTTCCGGAATTTAATTTGTCATCGTTTCTCTTGGAACTGCACTGGTTTGTTCTATTGACGTCTACTTGGCTTCCATCTGCGTTTTGACATTCTCTTCTTTTTCAGCAGCTTTTATTCCTCATTTGAGTCGACGAAGAATTGAAAACGCTAGTCATACACATAGAGCATACATTTTTCTTGATTTTGACACAAAAAAAGATCATTAGAAACATTTTTTAAATAAAAATGCTATAATGCAGCAGTTGAATTCTGTTATGTTTAACAATGTTTGCTTAACAATAATGTAGCTTAAATACAAGGAATATATACACACATACACACACACACACACACACACATATATATATATATATAAATATATATATATGAATATATATATATATGTATATATATATTGCAGACTTAGACCATATATATATATACGCACACACACACACACACACACACATATATATATATATATACAGATTTAAACTTGATTATATATATATATATACTTTTTTTATTCATACAAACATTGTTGGTTACATATGTGCATATATGTTTCGGTTGTACCTTTCACAGGGAGTCAACCTCTTTAGACCAAAGAAGACAGATGTATGTGTGTATAAATACAAACTTATACTTAATTACACCTCTACTTTTTATTGAGCACTTTTTATAAACACTGTAGTTTCAACCGATTTACATCTACAGAAACTAATACAATGCATGTACTATATATACATACATACATATATATATATATATATATATATATATATATACATACATACATATACATACATATATATATATATATATATATATATATATATATATATATATATATATATATATATATATATATATATGCGCGCCTATCCGGCACAAATATGTAAAACAATGTGTCCTCTGCTGTTGTTAATATCATACTTGAGTAAAACTCGTTTATGTTAAGGTCGCATATTCCAATAGAGTATGTTCTACTCCATTCTTTTCACTAGAGCAACATCAGTTTATTTTGCTGATTAAATGTGAATATTTCAGTTAATGTCTGGAAACTGATTCATTTTTGTTAGTTAACTAAGTAGAATGATCCAATGTCTTATTAAAAGTAAAATCTCATCCAACAAAGACATAGACTCTGCTGTTTTCTCATCCGGATAATACTAATAAGCGTGTTCGCTATTTGGTAATGATGAGCTCCTCGCGTTGAAAGAACACGGAGAATCGAAAATTATGGTTCGGTGGAGAATCCCGATGAATAAAGTTAGAAAATAAAACATAAGAAAGAAAAAGAAAATGGATTTTTAAAAATGAGGGCACTAATAAAAAATGCATAATTAAGAAAAAAGTAAAGAGAACTAATAAATCTTTAATAATAATTATTGCTTTTTTAGATTTTCCTTTATTTCCTTCTGTTGTTTCATAACAATTATACTTATTTCTACGGAAATTACATTTGAACAGTGACGCGGAATCACACAACACAACGAGATCATAACGAACTACGTGATAGCTAAGATAGATAGATCTCAGAGAAACAGTAAATGTAAACGTTGTAGACGAAAACAGGAAACGGTAAACCGCATCATATGTGAATGCAGCAAATAAGACTAAACAGAAGACACGAATATATCTGACTGGGTCGGGAAGGTACTTCAATGAGAACTGTGCAAACGACTGCAATTTGAAAACCAATTATAAAGACATACCACCAAGCCAGTATTGGAAAATGAAATGCATAAATGTCAATGGGACATGGAAATACAATCTTCCAAACTAACATGACAATGAAACCGAGCGTGATAATAGTAAAAAAAAAAATATGGAAAAAATCTGAAAAATAATAGATTTCGTCGACCAAACATGCCCGTGCATATATTTGTCAGAGTCTTTACGGTAGAGTGGGAGGTAGTCAGTCATGTCAAAGTGGTGAGAGGAGATTGTGGATTGAAGATTAGTTTCACTTAGAGCGAGTATATCCAGGGAGTTTGTCTAGAGAAAGGTTTCTACGTCGTTGATGTTGGTTCTAAGTGCCGGGATATTTGTGAATGCGAGCCACAACGGCGGAGGCATAAGTGTTTTTTGTTGGGTGTCTAGTTTAGGTTTGCTTTTATTTTTTTGTAATGACATGTTTGTTTTAATTATAAAGTGGGTTAGCCAAAGTGGGCCCTTGTTAGGTGCCAATACGCTTACGCAGCCAGTCTATTAGTCGCGACCTGGTGCATGGGGGTTGTGGCCTCGGGAAAGCCCACTGGAGATAATTGCAGGGTCCCTTTCCATGTGCGACATGGCACACACAACTACCCACGGTATTATGCAACTGATGATGGAGCAGCCATTCTTAGCGCTACCCAATGGTTTGGGCTCCTGTCCTGTCAGTCGGAAGCTGTCTAACCTGTACCCTCAACCTGTCGGAACAAGAGCGACCCAGGCGCGTAATGTAATACTTATTGACGAAGAAACTTTCCCCAAATTGCCCAAATAGAGAGAAAGAGAATGGCGTTTATTGTCGAAGTAAGGAAACAAAGCTAGACACTGAGTGTTTAGATGCGTCCCAGCGCTGGTACCTCTGCGCCTGTCTAATAGACAAAGAAGGAGTGTAATCTCCGGCGATAGGCAGACCCTATCTACTCCTTAAGCAATTGTAGGTTTGCAAACCGGACATTTTGTTCGCGATTCCAACTCTAGGAAGGTTGTCGATCAGGACTACTGCCAGTAGTTAGTAGCAAGGTTTTATTGTCAGAGATTTCCTTCTTTTAGATGGATAGCCTTACAAGGTCTTACGGGTCCAACACTCCGAGAGGGGTAAACATAGCCTGCGCCCGTGTACTAGTCGGGTATTTCCTAGCCTCCGCAGGTTTAAAAAAAAGAAAAAAAAAGAGACTTCCACATATATATATATATATATATATATATATATATATATATATATATATATATATATATATGTAGATAGAATCAGTTGATTACATACTAAAGACGGAACAGAAAGTTGAAGATAGGTTTCCCTCTCCCAAGTAAGTACAAAATAAGAGAAATAAGATAACATTATTAGTAAGAAACCGATGGTTTTAAGCTGTGTATAAGTCACATGCGTTTGCAAATATTTAAAACGTTCAGTACTGAAAATATGGTGATAGGTATATTCTTTCGAACCCTAGTCAACATCATTTACTTTTGACTCTGAGCGATCACCAATAATTACTCGTGTTAGAAAAACCTATAAAAAGAAAATAGGAAAACGATAGACATAAAATGTCTAGAACATTGCAGTATTAGTGTATTCATACTTGCTCAAAATTACTACACATTGATATTTGAAAATTAATAACATATATTTATTGTCGGTTGTGGTAAATGAGTGTGGGTTTGTGATGAAGAAAGACGAACACCCAGGAATTCGACGTGCGAATTTTCTCTGTATAAATCGCCAACCAGCTAACATTATCAATTTTATCTTATTTTTATATAACAATTTGTGACCTATTGTCAATATAGCCAAGCCTCTAGAACGCTTTATTCGGTTACGGAATATTTCTCTCTGCC